>CM021102.1:89716239-90088970 GCA_007115665.2 Sequoiadendron giganteum | reverse complement strand
TTTAAATCTACCATAGGAAAAGGTGTTCCAAAATTTAGTTTGGGAAAACTCACATTTGTTTTACCATTGACGTTTGTAGGAGATAATGATCCCATGTATGGATTGTATAAATGCGAGTTTTGACAATCAATTGGTATTTTAAGGCCTTGATAGTTTGGTTGATGTGGATTAATCATGATGTACGAGTCAAGTTTAAATTCCATTTTTTTCTTTTGTTTTGAACTTGTTGCAAAAGTGACCCCTAAGGTGTTTAGGAACAATGATGAGATGAAGGATGAAAGGGTGAGTGGTACGGGTGGTTTTGAACTTTTAGGAACTTTAGATCAATGTTAGAATTTTGGATTTTGATTTTGATTTTGATTTGGTTTGATTTTGATAATATACTTATAAATCCCAAGATGTTAGATGTTATCTTGGGGTAAAATTTTCCACATGGATTGATAATTTAACTAGGTGTATGAGGAAGGATTCATCCACACACACTTAGTCAAACAAGGTGATTTTTTATTTGTTTTAAAGGATTTACCAAAAGTCTAATATGAATGATTTTTCCAATGGTTCAAAATTTGTTTGTGAGATGGAGATGATAAATGTTCGGGTGGATGAAGTGTTTGATTTTATCCCAATTAAACCTAAGAAGGAATTGTTTACTAGACCAAGATATTGAAGAACATGATTTTCCCTAAGAGTATTTCAAACCAAAAGACCAATGTTTGCATGGAAAACCATATTACCAAAAGATACCAAACACATGTGTGGGGTTCAATTGTTCTTAAATTCACTTAATGAGTTCCTTTTACCACAAACACTCTCTTGATTAGCTTTTCAAACAATAGTTCCCTAATGTTGACTTTAGTGAGAGCAAATTAAGATGTAAATCCAAATACTTAAAAGCCTTTAAGGATAAAATCCCTAGGGAAAGCAATAACACTTGGATTTTGTCAAAGGTATTTTCTTCCTCTAAAGGGTTTGAAATTTGATGATCATGTTGAATGTTTGTTTTTCCAATGTTTACAATCCAAGCAAATCATTTTGATGCCACAATGATGCACAACCCCAGGATAAAATGAGACAATATTTATTGGGTTCCCACTTGGATAAATCCAACTATGCTTACTCTTAGTGGATGATTAGATGTTTGACCACACAGACTCCCCCTTTCAGTGCACTCGCTTCTCAGGTCAACCAAGCATCAATACCCATGAAATTTCTATGGCATACTTCTCATCTCTACTATTATCCATAAGAATGTGGGATGGCTTCAGAACGACCGTTCTTGCACCAAAGAACAAATAGGGATTTTGGCCTTTCTAAACAAGGGGTTTTAATATGGGCATTTCGTTCATGGGGGACCATCCATGCAACAAGAGACCATTATTGTCATTCTTGTCGGAATGATCCTCGTGATACTCGAACTTTCCTCAAGTACCCACACTTATATACCAGTTGGAAGTCACTTGGCTTTAGCGTGTTACCGATTGGGTCGTTCCCTCGGGTGAGTACTTTTTCCCACCAAGGAAGGCCCTCAATGGATAAACAAAAGCGAGCAAGTACATCCGTAGTTCAATCGATCTTTGTTGAAAAACAAAGAGAGAACACTCGAGATGTACTTCACTCACACTCACAAGATTTGTTCAATTTTAGGCACCCAAATTGAAATGTGGAGGTAATCAATTACACAAATCAATATCACAAAAAAAGACTTTTGATTCTCAAGATCGTTATAGAGCACGAGAGAAGTGCATATGTCTTTTTGATGATATTAACTTGTGAAAGAGATTACAAAACAAATATAACACATGTTTGTTTTAACCACAAAGCAGTGATACAAATTCTTTTTTAAGAACCAATTTTGAAGTGTGATATTTGTTTTTTCATTTGTTAAGTCCCAAAACAAAATCTAGTGAAATTGCCTATGGTTCTTTTTAACCCTTTTGTTTTTGTTCTTTTAAAGCCCAAACAAAAATAGTGAGTCCTAAAAAGCAATATAAAAAATCCTTAGAAGAGGGATTATAATTTCTCCCTAAAGTGTTCAAAAACACTTGATACAATGAGATGATAAAATCATAAAGGACCCTTGGCCTTCGTTTTCCTTCACTTTCGATCAAAAAACTTCCTTTTTTGGTAGATTTCAACAATTGTCAGATTTTGCCATTTTTGGTAATTTAGCATGCATAACTTTGATAATCCTATTTTTCCCAAAAAAATCCTAAAACTAAGATAAGATGAATTTCCAACTAACATCCTAAATTTGAAACATGAGTTCTGAATTATTAACAAAAACGACTTAAAAAAAAACTAGAAAAAACACTAAATTGGCATTTTGAGGGCCAAGATGAAAGTTTCAAGCCCCGATAAAAGTGCCAAAATGGCCATCAACAACCTCAAATTTAGATGGGAATCCACATGCCACCTCATAACGAAATCGCCTATAAAATTTCAGCCCAAACGGATATCCGAGTTAAAAGTTATGACCTCCGGAAGTCCCTGCATCACAAAAATTGGTCAATACTGTAAACACAAAGGCCAAAAAACCAGTTAGAAGTCAAAAACAACCAAAGTGAAAAAACTCACATGTTGAAATAAACTGAAATCTTCCTTTTACCCAACCCCAATGGTGCAATCTGCGGGTGCAGCGCAAAGGTCAGCAATGCAATATAGCGTCGTTGATGACTGAGAGTGACACTTTGCACAAAAATAGTGACTGCAATTGCGGCGTTGTTTGGCAAGCAATATTGTTTGAAATTCAAATTATGTGGGCGGGAAGACTCCAGTGGCACAGTTTGAAATTTGGAGTGGTGCAATATAGCGCCGCTGGACTGTTAGCGGCAGAGTTTTCTGTAGGCAAAAAAAAAAAAAGAGTAAAAAAGCCACATAATTTTTGGAAAGACATGATGAAATTCTCCAGATTCACCCTCCTTCTAGCGCCAAAATGTGAATGGTGTTTCTATACTTGCACAAACACAATATTAGATCCAAATGCAAGATAGAAGCAACATTCCCCATGAAATTAGATTGAAACATCAAAATAGGAAAGAAATGAAGAACAACACAAATGAAAGTAAGTAAATCCTATTCTAAGGAGAAAAATTTCAATCCCATGGGGGACATGGGGAATTGGTGTCATTTATGTGTAGAAAATGGCCCTTTCCTAACTCCTTAGTGTAATTTGATGAAAATTCTTGATTCCTTGATGCAATGTGATGATAATGTTGATGAACTTGATACAAAACTATGAAATTCAAAATGCAATGAATGAAGTTGTGGATGAAATTTACTATAATAATCTTGCATGGATTGTAGATCCTAAAATCAATAGAGAAGCTCTCTATTTATAGGAGATAAGGATGGAGGAATGTGAAAGAGGATGAATGTGGGATTAAAGATGGACCAATGGCATTGTGCCACTTGTTAAGATGTGATTGGAGGAGGAATGAGCATATTTTGATGAATGTGCACATAAATGCTATTAGATTCAAATTTGACTTTGATGAAATGACAAGTTGGAGGGAGAGAGGAATGGAGTAAATTTCACTTGGCTCAAGGCAAAGGACATGTAAGAGGCCTTTAATGCCTTGTTGGATGTACTCATCCCTTTTGGAGGGATTTTTGAATTAGAAAAATATTCCACAAAAAATGCCTTTTTGAATGGAAATTGATGAATTAATAAATCAAATAAATTGATTTATTGTGCAAGTTTCAAAATCTAGAGGATTGGAGTGATTAGGATTAGGATTAATCAAGATTTGATTAATTTAGATGAAGATTAGCTGATTTGACAATTTGATTTAGATTTTAAGATTTATTTAAATCAAAGTTGAGAGGAATAATGATTTAAATTTAATTAAATAAAGATTGATTTATTTAATTAAAGAAGGTGGTGTTAGATTAAATCAAATAAAGATTAATTTATTTAATTTAAATGACATGAACTTAGAGTTTAATTAAATAAAGTGAATTATTTAATTAAAAGAGGGACTATAGGATTAACTAAACAAAATGAGTTATTTAATTAATAGAGGAGAATGACTTAATCAGATAAATTTGATTTATTTAATTAAGAGAGGAAATATGATGAATTTAATTGAATAAAGATTATTCAATTAAATGACTAGTCAGGGAGATGATTCAGGATGAACTGGTATTAGTGAGATCAGGGTCAGTTGCATGTATATTTTCACTGTCTACACTTTCCAAGGAAAGATTTATTCATGAGATCCATTTAGCTTGATAAGCTTCTCTAAGTTTCTTCCAAAGATTCATTATGATAGTCTCGTCATTCACATTAAGCAACATTGAATCAACCAAACAAAGTCTAATAAGACCCTTTTCTTTTCTATCCATCTTATCCCAATCTTCTTGTGATGTAGTTGTAGGTTTAGATCCAAATACTACAACCTATAGATCTTGATCTATGAGCACATCCTCTATTTTGAGCTTCCACAACTCAAAGTTTGTGTATGAAAACTTCTCCATCTCTATCCTTGATGTGTTTTCCATCTCTTCTTGCAATAAGATAAAAATATTTCTCTACACAAGACCCCACTTAAATGAAGATTAGTACAAAAAATCTCTACCTAGCACCTATAATTTGAGGTGGCCAAGCTATGATACTAAATGAAAGGAATTAGAATACACAAAAATGCTCCCTACACTAATATTTTGAGGAGAAGGTTGTGCAAATTTTAATCTTTTAACATTTATACAAAATATAAACACATTTAAACAAAAAATAAATACTATATACCATAACACAAGTGAACATGGGGAAAACAAAAACCTCACACTTCAAAGCAACACAATGTATTATTCAATAAATCACGACTACAATACACTTGGAGAGAAATCCCTCACATGAATATCACCAACCAAAGATCTAGAGAAATTCTAATAACTTAAAAAAACTTATAGAACTCTACACACAACATCCATCTCAACCACTTAATATATAGGATAATTATAATTGGAAGCCATCAATTGGTAATTAAAAACACATGAACTAAAACCACCAAAAATTTATGTTGAAATCATCCCTCAATCAAATATGCCTTATGATGGTCATCATATGCATCACAAGTTGGTCAATAGGTATAACTCCTCTTTATAGCTCTTTTATGTGTCCAACAACTTTTTACATTTCCTATACAAACTTTTGGAGGTCATAAATTTTGATCTTGTGGGCTAATTGAACCTTCTTCTTTTAAAAAATTGAAATAATCAAAGAGATCTATATAATGGATGGCAACCAAATTTTATTTTATTTTGACCAAAAACTAATCCTATAGCCTAGAAATTGAGTTTTTCTATTTTAATATGAAAATTACACGTTTTGTAATCTTAATATTAGGAGCAAGGTGATTCTCTTCTATATTTGAGAGGGGAAACTCCCTTGTACGATGATTTTTTTATATTTTCATGTACTTTTAACCAAACAATAAAAAGGCAAAAGAAAGGGAAAAAGAATGAAAAGATAAAGAACAAAGAAACTCTAAATACGTCAAGTACAAATGACTATCTAAGATTACTCAACACAAATGAGAAATGAAGGAAAGGTAAAGAGTATGTAGACTTGAATAAATAACATATTCAATAACCACATATAACATTAACAAAAGAGAGGAGAGGATATGAAAATTTATCAAATAGAATCTAGAGTTCTAAATATATGCATAATAGTGATTACTTGGAAGTAAATGAATAAACTTGAATTAAATTTACAAATTTCGAAGAATGATCTTAAGAAATAAATAATTCAAATTTAGAGAAGCACCCAGTCTATTATTTCACCATATAATCTATTGTGTGTTTGGCCAAAAATTCTAACTAATAGTAACCCTTACTAACTCCTACAAATGATTTTGTTTTACAATAAATGGAAGAGATTTGTTTAACTTTCTAGTGCAACCATTTTCAACTCCTCTTGTGAATTTTGCAAAAACATTTAAAGTAATATTAAAAATCTCTAAAATGAATATATGTTTCTTGACTAATTAACATAAATGTGTTTCAAACATTAATAAGCTCACTTTATAATAAAATGTTACGTCTTCATTAAAATTTGGTAGGCATTTTATTATCGCAATATTATTTTAAATAATTTGCATGTATTGACTATAAATGATCTCTAAAGTAATTTATCTCCACCCATGCTATTGAGTCACGTCCCTAAATTTTCTAAAATTTTCATATTATCATTTTCTACAACTTCTTTGGCATCATTATCTTGTTGACTACATCATTAAGTAATCCAAGAACTTTCACCTCTATAATGCTCTAAGAATTAGACTATAAACCAAATCGATTGATGATAATACTGAAGTAAGTTGTAGCTGAAGTATTTTCTTTACCAATATTTTGAAGCTTATGGCACTAATATCTAATGTGATGATAAGGGATACACAATGCATTATTAACTTGATTCAAATATTCAACTTTAGGAACACCTATTCAAAGGATCCATGCCTCATTCCTATGCCTTACAATGATGCATTAGTTTAAGTTGTAAAATGTAAGCATATCCCTTGTTTATATCTTATAGCCCGGATATCATTCCAACAAATATCATCCATCTCTTCATTTTTAATTCTAATGATCCAATTTTTTATATTGTTTTCATTGCAACTTTGTGTATATATATATATGTCTACCACCATAGTTTTCAACCATAATATCTAAAAACAACCCCCCTTTCATTGTTATTCAATGTGTGTTCAAAACTAGTTCCAAAATGTCCAATTTGGGGTGGGTAGATAGGGTTGTTGGCAACCGCCATTGGTATTTTCTTGAGATTTTTGCAATCGTGTCACCTATTAGAATCATATTTGAGGAATTTTGTGAAACATTTCTCATACTTGGCAATACCATCCACATTTTTGTATTATTTATAGCCCAAGAGACACATCTGTAACATCTGATTAATATCCAGAGTTTGTTCCAAGAGTGTCATCGATGGCACAGGCATAGGAGAATTTTGGTGAAAGATGTTTAGTTTTATACTTGCTAATCACACTAGCTTAAAATTTCTTTGAGCCATCTTGCCAAAAATTCCACTATCCTACTATAGTTTCACACTCTTCATACCTATCTACCATGGTAGCCAAGTTATTTGCTTTGTTCTTGCAAGATGTGGAAATTGGCTTAAAATTTGCAAGTTTACATATGTATGCACGTCAAGTGTAACTCCTAGTATAGATTAATAAATATTATTTAAGTGGAATGTTAGGAGGCTAGAGCAACTTAAAACATTTTTCAAACATTCCAATATGTGTGTGTGTGCGAAGATTAGAAGAATTTTAACATTTATGAGGTCAAAGATAGTTTATGGGATAATAATTCTCACCATTTTAGTTTTCAAATTTGTTAAATGATTGTTAAGAAGTTTAATGATGAGCTTCCATATTTTCTCGGTCTATCCTTTTTGAATCAATCTTGTAGCAAAGTAGCCACTAAAGTGTTTGCATACTTGTCTCAAATATCATAGTAAGATTTGCACTCTAGAATAAAGTGATTCTCAAATTCAATATCCTCTACTATGCAAAAGATACAAACTCTTTCCTTCCATTCTTCTTTAGGTCTTTTCAATCTACTTGTTTCATATCAAAAATGGTGTGAGCTAGTCCTCAATAGAGCTATAAGAATATTCTCTCTCCAATGTATATTTCCCTATGTATGTTTGTTATCAATGATCATAAGTGAGATACAGTTCATCAAGATGATGGAAAAGCATTTGAGTGCACAGACAATCCTGCACAACCAAAAAGATTTTAAATTTTAATTCTTGTGTTTTGTTTTTTATTTTCTTGCAGGCATGGGTTTAATTCTTGATTTTCCCCTCTTCCAACAATTAAATTGAATTATTTTGGCAATATGGTCATGGGGGCTAAAGTTGTAAGCTTTAATTTTTTAAACATTTTAAATTAAAAAAATTCTTGGGAGCCAAAATCCCCAAAAAAATTATTACTGAAATATACCAAGCCAATTTTTTTTTTATTTTTTCAATTAACAGATTTCAAACAAAGCACCCGTTAAGGTTAGAAGATAAACCAAAACGTGCAGAAAGCAACTCTAACCAGAATGTACACCAGGATCCCGATGTGGGCAAGGTGTGAGCATTGGTCAGAGGATCTGAATTAAACTGCTTATGCAAAAAGCAACTCTAACCAAGGATGGCGCCGATGATGGCGAGCATATGGTCAGAGGATCTTCTTCTCTAAATACAGAAAGGAACTCAACGTCAAGAATGTGCTTTCCAAACCAAGATGGAATGGGAGCTACCATATGACGGAGATGCCAACTATGCTGAAAGTAAACTCAACACCAAGTATGTGCTACCCAATTCCAGAGTGGAAATGAGGCGACCATATGGCGGAGATATACAGAAATACAATGCAGCTTCAGAATGTAAAGTAAGATTAAGAGAAATGCTGACAGTACTACTGTTCAGCTTACAATAATTAGAGATTTGCCTGTCAAATACATCGAATAAGAAAGTCTAACCATGCTGCAATATAGTATAATGTCTCCTCAATGATCACAAAGACTTTCAACCCAAACCCAACTCAAAAGATAGACTTTACGCAAGCTGATATGACAGAACAACAACTTAATATGCATAACCAGCAACCCTAGAATCCACTAAAATGCTCACAACTCACTCAATACTTGCCAGAATGGCATGAGACTTGATGCAAACGAAAGCTAGGTTGATGACGATGAAGACTAGACAAAGAAACAACTGAAAAATTGAAGTATTTTTTTTTCTAAACACTTGCTAGGCAAAACAGAATGGTACAGGCTCAAGAAATGTTCTACCAACAAGATAAAATCCAAGACACCTCTAAAAAATCTGCAACTTGGCATAGAGGGGCGCCCAAGGCTAGCAAATGCATGGGTAAACTACCCAGAACCAAAATAAATTCGCCCAAAGACTTATGAGTATAAACTTCAATCTGCAATACAAAAATCAGCAACTCTAGATTTTGATTAAAATGCAAGAACCGAACTACAAATGCAAAACAACTTCTACAATGCAAAATCTCACTACAAATCTCACTCAACTACAATCTAAATCTCCACTAGTTGCTGTCTTTCAAGCAAGAAGTCGAGCCAAGGCTAGGAGGCATTCATTCCTCGAAGCAATCCAGCACCATTTCGGCAGCATAACAATATTCCCAACATAAGATGCCCAAAATGATGCACAAGACTCCTCTTTATAATTTTCGTTTGACTTCGCAAAACCCTAAAATCAGCTTTTAGGTCAAAACCTCTCATCTCCTCAAGAAGGCATACTTCTCCTTTATGGCTTTGATTTGATATTTTAAATAAACATCATGCTCGATAAATTCGCCCTTCATAACCTTGCTTTGACTTTGCAATAATTAAAATAATCTTTTAATGAGGGCGCCACCCTCAAAGACCCCCTTTTTAAAACATCTTTAAGTCATTAATCTAGGCCCATGGTCAACATTAAAATATAATATTTAAACGTGACTTTTTAATTAGATGACTTAGCTTATCCCTCCGGAGGTGCCCTGAAGCCAATACTGAGCCAACATCTGACCAAACTGAAGCAGGAAGTCAATCGAGCTGAACTCAACTGGAAAGCTGCCAAAAATAGAATTTACTAAAAATAGTAAATTCCAAAAAGTGCTCTGAATGCCGAAGCCCTCTGAAAACCCAGAAGGAATCCATCATTGAATCCACCATCTCTGAGCCAAGACCTCCTCAAAAATAGGAAACCCTAATTTAACCTTCCGACTAGCCTTCGGGTTTCCAGAAAAAAGGCCAATGGTCATATGCACGATCAGGTTTGAGAAGGGGACATTACAGTCCGCCCTCCCCAAGATTGCTTGTCCTCAAGCAATCGCAAACTAGGATGCTGCAATATCTCATCACTTTCCCAAGTGGCATCCTCCATAGGCAGGTTCTTCCACTTTACCAAACATTCTCTGATAGTTCTATTCCTCAAGGAACGTTCTTTGACATCAAGTATCTCCTCGGGAACTAGAACCAACTGTCCTTCTTCATCCAACGGTGGCAACTGTGAAGAAGCAACCACATTTTGTCCAAGTGCCTTCTTGAGGCGGGACACGTGGAAGACGTTATGCACTCTGCTATCTGAAGGTAGCTCTAATTCATAAGCTACTGCCCCAACCTTTCTGATGACCCTAAATGGCCCATAGAAGCGAGGTTTGAGCTTCTCAGCTCCACTCTTCTTGAGAGTAGACTGTCTATAAGGTTGTAAACGAAGATAGACCATATCCCCAACCTCAAACGAACGCTCAACACGCCTCTGATCAGCATACAACTTCTGCTGATTTTGTGCAATCTGCAAATTATCCTTCAAGGATCTCATTATGTCTTGACTATGCTGCAACAAATCCTTGGCTAAAGGTGCTTTGCTGTCACCAAACACCAAGTCTGCAAAACTGGGTGCTTCATATCCGTAAAGTGCCAAGAAAGGCAACATCTTGATTGACATATGAAAGGTAGAGTTGTAGCAGTACTCGCCTATATGCAGCCACTTAACCCAAGCTTTCTGCTGCTCTGACACATAATTTCTCAAGTAGCCTTCCAACCACTTGTTCACCACTTCTGTCTGCCCATCAGTTTGGGGGTGATAACTCGTGCTTGGAGTGAGCACAGTACCACTCATTCTGAAAACTTCTTGCCAAAAGGTACTTAGGAACTTGCTGTCCCTATCACTTACAATATTCTTTGGCAACCCATGAAGCCTAAACACTTCTCGAAAAAACAAATCTGCAACTTGGGCTGCAGAAAAAGTGCTGGTAATGGCAAAGAAATGAGCAAACTTGGTTAATCTGTCAACTACCATGTAAATGCAATCCTTCCCTTGGGCCTTGGGCAACCCAGTGATGAAATCCATTGAAATGCTTTCCCACTTTTGATTGGGAATTGGAAGTGGTTGCAGCAAACCGGTTGGCAATGTATGCTCATTTTTATTTGCTTGACAAACAGGACATTCCTGAATGTAGCGTTGAACCTCTCTCTTCAAACCTTTCCAAGAAAACCTTTCTCGGATCTGCCTATAGGTCTTGAAAAAACCTTGGTGACCAGCAACTGGAATGTCATGAAAATTCAAAAGAATCTTCTTCTTGAGCTTAGAATTAGCCACCAGAAAGATTCTTCCCTTATACTGAATCAATCCCTCAACCACCTGGTACTTTTCATCATGGAAAGTACCTTCCAGAATGCTGGTTGCAAACTGATTTTTGGCATAATCAGCAAGCAACATGTCCCTCCAATCTGTAGTAAGCTCACACAATGAGCTCAGATGAGGCCTTCTGGAGAGAGCATCGGCCACGACATTATTTTTTCCTTTGACATATTCAATGTCAAAGTCGTAAGCTTGAAGCTTACTCACCCATTTCTGTTGCCTCTCATTTAAATCCTTCTGGTGCATAAAATGCTTGAGGCTATTGTGGTCAGTCTTAACTACGAATTTGTTCCCCACCAAGTACTGCCTGAACTTGGCTAATGCATGCATAATAGCAAGCATTTCCTTATCATAGATTGAGTATGTCCTCTCCACACCCCGTAACTTTCTACTTTCAAACACGATAGGGTGTTTGTCTTGCATCAGGACAGCCCCCACTCCTTCACTTGAAGCATCACATTGCAGCTCGAATGGTTTGGAGAAATCCGGGATAGCCAAGACTGGACACGAACTCATGATCTTCTTGAATTTATCAAACACAATTTGAGCCTTTTCTGACCAAACAAAGGCTCCCTTTTTGGTGAGATCAGTAAGGGGAGCAGCATTCTGTGAATACCCCTTTACGAATCTCCGATAAAATCCACAAAGACCCAGAAAACCTTTCAACTGGGTCAAGCTCTCAGGAGGTGGCCAATCAACTACTGCTTTGATTTTTTCCGGATCCACCTTTACTCCCTCAGCACTGATTATGTGGCCAAGGTACAGTAACTCCACCATTCCAAATTCACATTTGGAAGCTTTGGCAAATAAGCTCTCAGATTCCATGATACTAAGCACATCCTCCAAGTGCTTGAGGTGATCCTCCCAAGTCTTGCTGTAGATCAGAATATCATCAAAAAATATCAGCACAAACCTTCGTAACTGATTCTGAAAGACACGGTTCATGCAAGACTGAAAGGTGGCCGGAGCGTTAGTCAACCCAAATGGCATGACTAAGAATTCAAAATGTCCATAGTGACATCTGAAAGCTGTCTTTTCCACATCTGATCCCCTCATTCGTATCTGATGGTAACCCGACCTCAGATCAATCTTTGAAAAGAACTTAGCCCCATGTAGCTCATCAATGAGCTCATCTATCCTGGGAATGGGGTATCTATTTTTTATTGTGCTTTGGTTCAAAGCACGATAGTCCACGCACATGCGCATGGTACCATCCTTCTTTTTCACAAGAACCACTGCAGATGCAAAAGGGCTCTTGCTTGGGCGTATGAAACCCATCTCCAAAAGTTCCCGAATATTCTTCTCGATCTCATCCTTTTGTCTCTTCGGATACCGATATGGAGTTGTGATCACCGGTTTAGCTCCTTCTTTGAGCTCTATGATGTGTTCTGAACCTCGATCAGGAGGAGGTCCCGGGGGTAAATCAGCAAACACTTTACTCTTCTTGGTGAGTAAAGACTGAATATCTGGAGGATGCTCTATTTTCGTTTCAGCGGGACTAGCTGGAAGAATCATGCACTCCGCAGCCCACTCCACTTGATCATGACGTATCAACTTCGCCATCCTCTTGAATGACACAATCCGAGGGCCACCATTTGACATCCCTCTCAACACCACCTTCTTTCCATCGGATTGAAATTTCAACTCCATAGTTTGCAGATTTAGAGAGATCTCTCCAAGAGATCGCAGCCATTGAATGCCAAGGACAGCATCCGTATCTCCAATATTGACCACGTAGAAGTCATCCTTGACTTTGTAATTGCCCAATTGCATTGACATGTTCGGAATCCTCTTGGTGCATGAGATGTGAAACCCATCCGCAACCATAACTTTGAACCCTTCAAAGTCTTCTGTTTGCAATCCTTTCTTTGCCACCACAACTTCATCTATGAAGTTATGTGTTGCTCCAGTGTCAATTAAAGCAACAATACGTTGCCCTTTGATCATCCCACGAACTTTAAAGGACTCATTCTTTTGGAAGCTCGAAAGTTGAGTCAATGTACCACCACTTTCTTTTTCACCTTCAGACTCTTCTGGAGTATTTTCTTCATCGCTGTCCTCAAAATCAGCTTGCTGATTAGAAAAATCAGAATTGCTTTCATCAGCTGTATAGAACTCAATTTGATGAATTTTAGCACCCTTTGGGCACACATGATCTTGGGACCATTTTTCCCTACAACGGAAACATAACCCCTTCCTTCGGAGTTCATTGATAGTCTCTGGATCCAATCTTGAGCCATGGGGTTTCTGTGGTTTAAACTCCTTATGGTGAGGCTTTTGATGAAACTTTTTCCCTCTATCCCCTTTGTGAAAGGCTGGTTTGGAAGGAAACTTTGCTTTGGGAGCAGCCCACTCCATGTTTCTAGCTTTTTTCATTGCTTCTTGTAAGGACGGTGGATCAAAAGCTTTGATCCAACCCTTGAGTGGCTCCATCAATCCTTCAGTGAATAGGATCACTAATCTTCTTTCTGTAATTCCAGTGACCATAACTGAAAGTCTTTGAAACTCAGCTATGTAGGCTTCAACAGTGCCATACTGTCTCAACTGTGCCAACTCCCTAAAATGCACTTCTGGATCCTTCTTCTCGAACCTCTCAATGAGCCTGGTAGTGAACTCCTCATAAGTTGTGATAGACCGATGACCCAGAGTAATTAAGCCATGGTACCACCACTCGTGCGCCACCCCATCAAGGTGTAGCGTAGCGAACTTGATCGCTTCTTCTTCTGCCATAGGTCTGAGAGCTAGATAGTTATCCAGCTTCTGAATCCAAGCTCGGGCTGAACTGGAATCACTCCCGTCAAAGTGTGGAAGTGTCACCTTGTTGACAGCTTGGTACAAGTCTCCTTGATTTGTTGGTCTTCTTTGATCATAGTGTCTCCCTTGTCCTTTGTTTTTCCTTTTATGATCCATGAAATCGTTATAGGACATATCCATCCTGATGTCGGCAGGTAGAGAATCATACTCTGCACGACCCAGTCTCAACTGCTCCACGAATGAAGCATTCTCTTCAGGATCTGGCTGATTGTTTACAGGTGCCAAAAAGGTGGGTTTGAACGGCCTGGAGGAAATGTAAGTGTTGTTTGACACCGTCCGAGCTGCATGCTCATCATGCTGGTTGGAAGCACTATGCTCCCCTCTATGCCCCGAGTTGTTCTGTGGAGTGGTGTTCTGGCCCACTTTCCCCATCATAAAAGATACCATGTCCATCAAGGCATCCATCTTTCTTTCAAATCTCTTTCCTGGACTCATGGATCTTTCTCTCCCATCTCTCCCTTTTCCACTGTCATCTCTGTTGTTGGTAATCCTCTCGTTACCCCCAACTGACCTCTCACCTTCTGCCATGTCTGTTTCCTGAGAAGACTCCAAATGAGCCCTCAAGGTTCCTGAAGCTGTCTGACCTTCTGGAGGTTGATAAAGCTGGAATTGTTTTCCAACCTTCTTGTCTTCTCTTGCAAAGTACCTCTTTTCTCTGTCACTCATAGACAGATTGTTCACAGGATGGCAAGATCTTGGCTCTGATACCACTGAAATATACCAAGCCAATTTTTTTTTTGATTTTTTCAATTAACAGATTTCAAACAAAGCACCCGTTAAGGTTAGAAGATAAACCAAAACGTGCAGAAAGCAACTCTAACCAGAATGTACACCAGGATCCCGATGTGGGCAAGGTGTGAGCATTGGTCAGAGGATCTGAATTAAACTGCTTATGCAAAAAGCAACTCTAACCAAGGATGGCGCCGATGATGGCGAGCATATGGTCAGAGGATCTTCTTCTCTAAATACAGAAAGGAACTCAACGTCAAGAATGTGCTTTCCAAACCAAGATGGAATGGGAGCTACCATATGACGGAGATGCTAACTATGCTGAAAGTAAACTCAACACCAAGTATGTGCTACCCAATTCCAAAGTGGAAATGAGGCGACCATATGGCGGAGATATACAGAAATACAATGCAGCTTCAGAATGTAAAGTAAGATTAAGAGAAATGCTGACAGTACTACTGTTCAGCTTACAATAATTAGAGATTTGCCTGTCAAATACATCGAATAAGAAAGTCTAACCATGCTGCAATATAGTATAATGTCTCCTCAATGATCACAAAGACTTTCAACCCAAACCCAACTCAAAAGATAGACTTTACGCAAGCTGATATGACAGAACAGCAACTTAATATGCATAACCAGCAACCCTAGAATCCACTAAAATGAAAACAACTCACTCAATACTTGCCAGAATGGCATGAGACTTGATGCAAACGAAATCTAGGTTGATGACGATGAAGACTAGACAAAGAAACAACTGAAAAATTGAAGTATTTTTTTTTCTAAACACTTGCCAGGCAAAACAGAATGGTACAGGCTCAAGAAATGTTCTACCAACAAGATAAAATCCAAGACACCTCTAAAAAATCTGCAACTTGGCATAGAGGGGCGCCCAAGGCTAGCAAATGCATGGGTAAACTACCCAGAACCAAAATAAATTCGCCCAAAGACTTATGAGTATAAACTTCAATCTGCAATACAAAAATCAGCAACTCCAGATTTTGATTAAAATGCAAGAACCGAACTACAAATGCAAAACAACTTCTACAATGCAAAATCTCACTACAAATCTCACTCAACTACAATCTAACTCTCCACTAGTTGCTGTCTTTCAAGCAAGAAGTCGAGCCAAGGCTAGGAGGCATTCATTCCTCGAAGCAATCCAGCACCATTTCGGCAGCATAACAATATTCCCAACATAAGATGCCCAAAATGATGCACAAGACTCCTCTTTATAATTTTCGTTTGACTTCGCAAAACCCTAAAATCAGCTTTTAGGTCAAAACCTCTCATCTCCTCAAGAAGGCATACTTCTCCTTTATGGCTTTGATTTGATATTTTAAATAAACATCATGCTCGATAAATTCGCCCTTCATAACCTTGCTTTGACTTTGCAATAATTAAAATAATCTTTTAATGAGGGCGCCACCCTCAAAGACCCCCTTTTTAAAACATCTTTAAGTCATTAATCTAGGCCCATGGTCAACATTAAAATATAATATTTAAACGTGACTTTTTAATTAGATGACTTAGCTTATCCCTCCGGAGGTGCCCTGAAGCCAATACTGAGCCAACATCTGACCAAACTGAAGCAGGAAGTCAACCGAGCTGAACTCAACTGGAAAGCTGCCAAAAATAGAATTTACTAAAAATAGTAAATTCCAAAAATTGCTCTGAATGCCGAGATGAATATACTGCTGCGAAGCCCTCTGAAAACCCAGAACGAATCCGTCATTGAATCCACCATCTCTGAGCCAAGACCTCCTCAAAAATAGGAAACCCTAATTTAACCTTCCGACTAGCCTTCGGGTTTCCAGAAAAAAGGTCAACGGTCATATGCACGATCAGGTTTGAGAAGGGGACATTACAATTACTTTGTAACTCCTATGATTAAACTAAAGAATTGAAATAAATGTTTGCCAATGGTGCTTGGTGACTGGGAGTGGAGGTGCAAGAAAGAGTTAATGGTGGCTATGCGGGGAAAAGATTTGAATTTTTCTAGAAAAATAATCAAGGAGCTAATAATGAGCATTCAAAAGGTTTGACTAGGAGAGAAAGATTGTTAGAAGTTGTGGCTGTAAGAAGCAGTCTCGATAAAACATGCATAAATTTCTCATTTTTGAACTAAATTGAGAAATTCAAAATATGTTGGAAAGCTAGGAAGGAGGAGCACAAAACCAAGAAACTGTTCGAGGAAATTCATTGTAATGAAATAGCAGCGGTATAAAGAATGTGACGGGTTTATCTTTTTTGTTGAAATTTGAATAAAAATTGATGTTGTTTGTTGGCTTTGAAATTCATTAAAAAAATCATGAGTTAGTTTATTATTTATGTGCTGGATTGTGAGTTTATTTATGAGTGGAGAGTCTCTGCATATGATGTCTTGAGCAATTATTTATGAGTGTGAGTTTTGGCATGCATTTGGGAGTCCCACTTGCATCAAACAGTATTAGAGCCAGAAGATATTGAGAGTGCACAGTATGCACTAGGACTTGCAGATGAAGAGTGATGTGGTGAAGCTGCAAGAGAGAGTTGTGGGCAAGTATGCTTGTTGCAGACATGAAAGAGGGTTAGTGACTACTATCCTCCAACAAAGATAAAGCTAGGTAGAAGGTGTAGAGTTCCTCCATTGAGAGAGGGTGGGTAGAGGAAGCATATTTCAGAGTCTTTGCTAGGTAGAGGGTAGTGTGTTGTGAGAGAGTGTTTTTGTAGAGCATGTGATGTATTGTTGCAGAGAAAGAGATGGGTATCTATTTGAGGAAGAAGCTCATGATATGGGAAGGTTGAAGCAAGTATCAAAACAGGAGGATCGTTTGGATGATCATGGATATAAATGCAAGGTTGGATATATTGGAGCTAATGCAACAAGGAGAGATAGTCAAGAGTCATGAAGAGTTGAGAGGTGCAACAAAAGATGAAAGAAAAGAAATTAGGATAGCAAAAAGAAATGAGGCACGATTTGATAATTTTGAATTTGATTTATTTGTGAGTAAATAAAGTGAGACAAATGGAGGTATGAAAGTGGGGATATTTGATGGTCCCATCTTTGATGAGGAAATTGGTGAAAAATATCTCCTATTGAGAGAGGAGATAAGAGGAATATAAAGGTTATTAAGTGGAGAAATAACTTTCGATTTTTCAAAATTGTATGAAAAGGAAATTGAAGGGGATTTGTTTGTTGTTGAGATGGATATGAAATTGCAAATAGGTGGAAAGAAAATAAATGAAGATGCAGATTTGTATGTAGCATGTTTGTGTAAAGAAGTTGTTGAAGATGTTATAGTGATTGAAGAAATGAAGATGATGGTGGGAGCAGATGGGGTAGATGAAAACCTCATAGTGAAGAATGTGATGAAGGTTGAAGCTGAAGGTAACATAAGAAACATTGTAGCAAATAAATATGAGGTAAAATTGTTTGCATTTTGTGATTTCCATGAAGCTGTCGGGGCAGATTTGTATGTGTATGATGTAGGTGTTGATATATACGATGAAGGAATTTGGTGGAGGTGGTCAGATTTTGGTGGGTTGGATATCACAAAGGAGGGTAGGAAAGAAGAGAAACATTGGAAGATGAGTATGGTTTGTGGTGGATACAAATCCATGAGAGGAAAGAAGAATGGTGAGAAGATATGTTGGAAGAAAAGGAAGAAGAAATTTCAGAAAAATAAAGAAGAATGGTGGATCCAAAATAAAAACATGGTTTTTAAATGTTCATGAACTTCATTCATGAAAAATTTCTTCTACTTGAGTTGTTTTGATTTTCTTGCAAGCATGGGTTCAATTCTTCATTTTCCCCTCTTCCCGCAATTAAATTGAAGTATTTTGGCAATATGGTCATGGGGGCCTAAAGTTGCAAGCTTTAATTATTTAAACATTTTAAATTAAAAAAAAAATGGGAGCCAAAATCTCATACATAGGTTGGAAGAATGAATTTTTTTATTACTTTGTAACTCCCATGTTTAAATTAAATAATTGAAATAAATGTTTCTCAATGGTGCTTGGTGGTGTGGAGTGGAGGTGCAAGAAGGAGTTAATGGAGTCTATTTGGGGAAAATATTTGAATTTTTCCAAAAAAAAAAATCAAGGAGCTAAATGCATGATACCCATGCCCAAGAAGGAATAATGAATATTCAGAAGGTTTGACAGGGAGAGAAAGATTGCCAAAAGTTATGACTGTGAGAAGTAGTCTTGGTAAAACATGCATAACTTTCTCATTTCTGAACGAAATTGAGAAATTCACAATATGTCGGAAAGCTAGGAAGGAGGAGCATGAAATGCAAAACCTGTTCGAGGAAATTAATTGTAATGAAATAGCAGTAGTATGAAGAATGTGACGAGTTTATTTTTTTTGTTGCAATTTGAATAAAAATTGATGTTGTTTATTGGCTTTCAAATTCATTAAAAAAAGCATGAGTTAGTTTATTTTTTATGTGGTGGATTGTGAGTTTATTTGTGAGTAGAGATTCTCTTCATATGATGTCTTGAGAAATTATTTGTGATTGTTAGTTTTGACATGCATGTGGGAGTCCCACTTGCATCACAAGATGATGTTTCTTTCTCCTTAATGATTTTTCCCACATAGATTTACAAAATCCATCTATAATAAAAGTTTTTTTTTTGTTATTATTTGGGCACATACTTAGTTGAATATCCCATTGCTCATCCACTTTACAATGTTCACATTTTGTTTTACTAAGACTTATTTTTCTTATTCAAACCTTCTTTGATGCCAACCTTAGGTAATTTTTATGTCTCCATCTATTCAAAATTTTCAAGATAACTTATGAGACACACCATAGAAATGGCCTCAATAAGGAAGGTACCCATTTCAATAAGAATAATCTCAAAAGGGATTGAAGCTTTGAGTTTGAATCTACATGTAATCATGTATTTTTGAATCCCTTCTATTTTCTTGCATTTTACCTCTCAACTACTACTAGCCCACAATTGACACTTGTAAAGAATTGTTGGAATAACTAAAAGCTGAAAAAAATCGCATAGTTTTCTAGTCTCGTAACTCTACCTCCCTACTTTTATTTTACAAGTAGTGACATTTATATGTTCCTTGGTAGAAGTGTGGAAGGCAGAAGCCTGAAATGAGAGCTCAAACTAGTTTTGCAATGTTTTCTCAGTTGAACATTGGGTTTGACCTCTACATTTTATCTTTTAGTGCAAGGTATTGGGATATAAAAGCAAACAAATGTTTTAAAACTTTTGCACAATTGCACTCCAAGTTTGCACATCCACTTTTACATTATATCAACAAATTTTTAGTTTTAAAATGCAAATTTTATATTTTTTGCATGAAACTTCCATTATTTAAAATCAAACTAATGTTTTATTAAATTGCAAGTATTACAACTCTAAAATAACAACACTTACAAACTGTAAGAAATATTTTTTACTTGATTTTTTCCCTCTCATTGTGACTCATAAATATATCACTCAACTTCTAGATTTTTGCTGATAGCTTTGTCTGAGCACCTCTTTAATACAATTACAAATGCATTATGATTTCACGTTCTTATTGATCAAGCAATTAAATGAATCGTGTAATCAAAGTTTTGAAAAATTTAATAAAATCACACTTTGAAATTTACTAATGACCCCTTTTTGAACCTTAAAAAATCTAATTTAATTTACTTGTGAAACACACAGCCACACTCAAGCTTGAAATTATTAGATGCCAATATGTCTAAATTGTTGTTGAACTTTTTGAAACACCTTGGAACTTCATTGAACTATGAACCTAAAGGAAAATAAGGATGCCAAAATGTATTCCAAGATTGTATACTTGTCAAATTGTATGAATCCCCCATGTTTCTATCACCGATACTTGATTAACTATTAAATATTTATGTATGGATTATCAAGTTAAGAATATTTTATTACCCAACTTACAACACTTATGACTTCGACCAATGCTTGACAATTTTGACTTGGTAAGTAATTTGACACTACAAAATTATTGAGAGTATCTACTACCAAGACTATTAAGAACATTTATGACCAAGATTAATTGCACATACATCAATATTTTTAACTTGAACCATTCAAAATGATGAAGAAACTTTCAAATGTAGCTTGGAAGACTAATATGAGATTTAGGACAATGACACATGTTAGTTCAATGAACATGAGAATTTTAATTTTTTAAAGTAAAAAATAAGGATAACAAAGATACATCTTATTTTGAGGGTGCATTTCATCTAACTTAGGATTCTTCTTGCATTACACCTTCTACTAATCCTAGCTTTATTCTTATTTTTCACACCTTGCTTATACCACAAATTAATTATACGCCTAGGTATGATTTGCATCATCATTATCTCTTTTAAACCTTATGAACTACCACCTACACCTATGACTCATGAGTATAGACCATTATATATTGTGGTTAGGTATGGATATATTAGAGTACAATGCATCTTAGTGGATTATGGATCTAGATTGAAAATATGTGTGCCAAACACTTTCTAGATGTTATCCAAATTAGTTACTTTAACCTTTTAAAATTTAAGTTTACTATAGAAGGATTCCATAATGCATAAGAATCTCTTGGTTATGTCTCTTTAATTATCACTTTACAATTTTTTGTTCATGAGATTACTTTCCATGTGATGTCTAGGATTTTTATGTATAATATTCTTTTGGGAAAACCATGAAATCATGAAATCGGTGTTGTCCCATCCATGATTAATCAAAAAATCAATTTTATCCATTAAAAAAAGAGAGGTGAAAACTAATTGTACACACCTAAAATTGACCACTATCGTTTGGGCTATTTTATCCTAGTTTTTCATCTATTAAATAAAATGAAGTCTTATTTATTTTATTTAATTCATATTTCCCAATCCTTTATGTTAATTAAATAATTTCATATATTCAATTAAATTATCGTCTATCTCGATATTCATCTAAAATTGTTCTGTCTATTTTCCCCTAAAGTCTAACCTTAGGTAAAAAAAAATATTCCTAATTATTTACCCAATATTATTCCCTCTCCTCCAAAAATTAAATAAATAATTTATTATTTATTTAAATCCCCACATGTCATGTCCTTCATCATTTTCTATTACCTCCCTAATCCTAATTCTAATTCATTCCCTAATCATATGCACACACTTAATCATTGATTAAGAGGTGTCACGTCCTTCATATTTTCTCACTTGCCCTCTACTCTTAATTCAAATCCTAATCCCCACATAATCTACTCCCTAATCATTTGTATATTTCTAATCTTAGGATTAGGAAAGGGATAATCCCTTTCTATTTATTTCATATCCATCTATCCTACCATCTCATTAATGTTCCCCCTTTTGGAAAAGAACCCATGTCCTTTTGGTACATGGGTCTTTCTTCCAAAGGTACCCATTTAAGAATTTTTTTATTTATGTATTCCTTGTCATCCCATGCTTTACAAATCTGGGACAAGAAATTAATTTATGATGAGGATACTCCCCATCCCCTAAGGTACTTCCATAGTACCAATCTCCCTCTCAAGCTCTCTCATTGTGACACTTGTCACAATCTTGGAGCTTGAGAGATCATCTCCCTCTCATTCATTCTCCCTAACACTCGACATCATCTCATGCCTTGAGATGTCTCATCCATTCCCAACCATTGATCATCTAAGATCTAATCCTATCCATCCATCTAATTCCTCCTCCTCTCATATACTTAAAAACTTAGTCATTTTTTATCATCATGCAACTGTGAGGAATCTAGCACCATTATGCTGTTGAAATTATTCAGAAAATGTGTCTCAACTTCCAGCTTGAAGCCCTTGTTTTCATGACTTGGGAAAAATCTAGTGTTTTTGCAGTTTACCGTTGTACCACGCCTGGCATTATTCTAGCCTCAACCGCTTTACCATGACGGTCTTATCTTTCCCCGGTGGTACAACGGTGGAAGGGCATCGATTACCTCTTTACCGCTCACATTCTCTTCCCTAACCGCGGTGACTCCGGTTGGCTTTGTTTGACTTGTCTTCTCGGTCACCGCCATATCGTGGGTGGTTAAGTCCTTGACCATGGTGAGACCACCTACGGTTCGGCTGACGGTTATTGCCCTACCGCGGGGTGGCCTGTCGACCCCCACGGTAGCGCGGTTGAATTGCTAATGGTTATGCTTGGCGGTCACCGCCATACCATGGATCTTCACTAACCGGGCAGTGGTAGTGCGATGCAGGCAAGGGAGTGAGCTCGGTGACGATCACCGCCTTATTGTAGATGGGTCGGTTGGACTTAACGGTAGCGCGGGGTTTCTTCGGTGAGCTCGATGGAGTCGAAGGGTCGAGCTCACCGCATTACCGTGGGTTGACTCAGATGCAACTATGATAGCATGGGTAAGTTAAGGATGAGCTCAGTTGGCCATACTGCCACACCATGAATGGGTCGGTTAAACTCAGCGGTATCACAGGGAAGCTTGGGTGAGCTCGACCGAGCTCACCGGATTATTGTGGGTGGGTCATCTCAGCTCGACGGTAGAGTGATAGAGACTCGGTTGGGTTAGATGGGCTCATACCAGTCTTTGACCAAGTTGGACTCGGATTCAAAGAGCGACAACGAATGCAAATTGGACCCATGACAATTTGACTATTTTTTTGGTTGGCCAAAGGCATTTGTTGCAACAACAGTAATTGCAGGTTGACTTAGGCTGGCGAATAGGACCCGATTTGGGTGGCAGCATTAATGCCTGGGTGGCTCGATGCAGGGAGATTGACATGGGCAGATAGATTGTGTGCTTGTATGTTTGATTCATGAACCTAATGGTTGGTGCCTGACTGATGAGATTGATTGCATCGTATGACTTTGTAATTCGAGTACAACATTGCAAGAAATGACTTTTGAACTGTATGTTAGAAAATAACATTGTAATAGTGAGATGATAACTTGAACAAAAGTTGTCAGCTGATCAGAGAAGACTAAACATTGTATGTAATTGATTTATTACTGAAATACAATTATCTTGACTTTTTGTGGTGGGTTTTTTACCTGAAAAGGTTTTCCCACGTATATCTTGTGTCAATCTGTGAATGCTATTTTTGTTATCTATTTTACTGGTTGTATTCATATCAAGTAGTTTTAGAAGGTATTAGAACCTGTTTATGCTCTTCTCCCCTATTGTATTAGTGTTAAGGGAATGTATTTCGCACTTTTGGGTCATTAGATCCATCCTCCTTTTCCCTTCAAGTGGTATCAGAGTCTGGCCTGTTGTGTTATCCTTGAGAGAAAGTTTAGTTTTTTTGTGCTAATATTGTTTTAGTGGGAGTATTGCATTGTTAAAAATTGTTTTGTTTGAGATGGCGAGTACATCAGGTAGAGTAGATATTCAAAAGTTTAATGGTAGCAACTTTGAGTTATGGAAACTCAAAATGGAAGACTTGTTGGTGGATAGAGACCTCTGGTTGTATTCATATCAAGTAGTTTTAGAAGGTATTAGAACCTGTTTATGCTCTTCTCCCCTATTGTATTAGTGTTAAGGGAATGTATTTCGCACTTTTGGGTCATTAGATCCATCCTCCTTTTCCCTTCAAGTGGTATCAGAGTCTGGCCCGTTGTGTTATCCTTGAGAGAAAGTTTAGTTTTTTTGTGCTAATATTGTTTCAGTGGGAGTATTGCATTGTTAAAAATTGTTTTGTTTGAGATGGCGAGTACATCAGGTAGAGTAGATATTCAAAAGTTTAATGGTAGCAACTTTGAGTTATGGAAACTCAAAATGGAAGACTTGTTGGTGGATAGAGACCTCTGGTTAGCTGTGTTTGGAACTAAGCCACAAAGTTTGAAGCAAGAGGATTGGGATCTTGCTGATAGAAAAGAAAGAGGTCTGATAAGACTGAGTCTAGCTGATTCTGTACTCCTGAACGTCCATGAGGAGCAGTCTGCAGCTTCTTTGTGGAAGAAGATTGGTGATATTTATCAGGGAAAGTCCCTGGTAATTAAGTTATTCTTGAGGAAGAAGTTGTACTCCTTGAAAATGGAAGAAGGTGCATCTATTGCAGACCATCTGAACTCATTTAATATGTGTGTTACTCAACTGGATTTTATAGGTGTATAGACTGAGGAGGAAGATCGTTGCATGCTCTTGTTGTGTTTATTACTTGATAGTTGGGATCATCTGGTGATGGCTATTGGAAGCACAACCACTGCATTCAAGATGGATGATGTGGTTGCTCTGCTCTTTTCTGAAGAAATGTGAAGGAAGTCTTCAGAGATTGCCAAAGAGGCTATTGTTGTTCAAGGTAGACCAAAGGATAAAAGCAAGAAGGAAAATAAGTCAAAATCCAAATTTGCAGGGAGATCAAAGTTTCCTGGTAAAAAGTTCAAGGTGAGATGTTGGAACTGTGGGCAACCTGGTCATATCTGGAAGGACTACAAGGAGAAGAAAAAGAAGAATGTTTTTGAAAATGAATCTTCTCAAAGTGATGCAAACGCCTTCATTGCAGCAACCTTGACAACTCAGGCATCAAATGATGTCTGGCTGGTTGACTGAGGTGCATCCTTTCACATGACATCCAATAGAGAATGGTTCTCTAAATACGAGGAGTATGACGGTGGAAAGGTATACTTGGAAAGTGATTCAATGCTAGAGATCATTGGCAGAGGAAGAGTTAGAATTCAGTTTCTTGATGGAAGAGTAAAAGGGATTGGTGGCGTACTGCACATTCTAGGTCTAGATCGAAATCTTCTTTCTGTCAATAAGTTAAATGATGCTGGTGTAGAAGTTTCATTCGCTAGTAAAGGATATAAAATGGCTAGAGGTGCAATGGTGCTGGCTAAGGGTGTTCATACTGGCACTCTGTACAATTTGGATGCACGTCCTGTTCACTATAACAGTGCCTCTAAAAAGTCAAGCAATGTTGCTCCTATAGAGAAAGATGAAGACACTTCTCTGTCTGTAAATGCTTTGGAGGCAAAACTCCCAAATGAGAAGACTATGCTATGACATCATAGACTTGGTCACATAGGTGAGAAAGGTTTAAAAACCTTGAAGAATAAAAATATTGTAGAACAGCTTGATGATTGTAATCTTGAGTTCGATTTTTGCGAACATTGTACCTATGGAAAACAACATCGTGTTTCATTTTATTCTAGTCCTCATAAATCTTCTAGTGTACTAGATTATGTTCATTCTGATGTGTCTGGTCCAGTTAATGTTCCTTCATTATCGAAGTCTAGATATTATGTTTCTTTTATTGATGAATGTTTGAGAAGGGAATTTGTATACTTTATTAAAAGTAAATTAGAAGTGTTTAGTCGGTTTAAAGAATTTAAATATTTGGTAGAGAATTAGACTGGAAGGAAAATTAAATTTTTGAGGACAAACAATGGCGGTGAATTTGTTCTACAGATTTTGAAAGGTATTACACTGATCATGGAATTAAAATTCATAAGACAACACCTTACACTCCACACCAGAATGGAGTTGCTAAAAGGTTGAACAAGATGCTGATGGAAAGGGCAAGGAATATGTTGAGTGGTGCTGGTCTGGAGTAGAAGTTCTGGATTGAGGCTGCGGCTACAAAGATTTATCGAATAAATAGATCTCATTGCTCTGCTCTTATTGACAAGATGCCTTTGGAAGCATGGTCTGGTAAGAAGCCCTCTCTGAGGCATGTCTGTGTGTTTGGTTTTGAGGCATATGTTTATGTGCCAAATGAAAAAAGATCTAAATTGAATAACAAGGCTATCAAATTTATTCTCATTAGCTATGGAGTTGGTGTGAAAGGATACAAGCTTTGGAACCCTATTACTGAGAAGGTTTTGTATATTAGAAGCGTGATATTTCGTGAGCTAAATCCTTTAGTAAGTGATCAACAACTTGAGATAGATTAGAGTGACAAGAAGAAGGATGGAGTTGAGATTTCCCAAACTCCAGAAAGGGAAGAGTTGCATGGTGTACCTGAGACTGAGGAGAGCTCAAGCAGCTCTGAAAGTTCTGATGATGAAGAACAACCTCAGCTTGTAAGATGATCTACATGAGAAAAAATGCAACCTGAAAGGTATGGTTTCTCACTGTTAAATTTGAACTGTGCCTATGCTTTAATTACCAACATTGATGAGCCTAGGACTATGAAAGAAGCAATTAACATGGCTGATTCAAATTCTTGGTTGCAATCCATGAATGAAGAGATGGATTCTTTGAAAAATAATGAAACATGGAATTTGGTACCACTGCTTAAAGGGCGAAAGCCTATTGGCTGTAAGTGGATATTCAAAAAGAAAACAAAAACCTTGATGGAAATGTTGAGAAGTATAAGCCTAGGTTGGTTGCAAAGGGATTTTCTCAAATTGAGGGAATTGATTATGGAGAGATTTTTTCCCCTGTAGCAAAGCTAACATCCATCAGGTTTTTATTGTCATTGGTAGCTGTGTATGATTTTGAAATTGAATAGATGGATGTGAAGACATCGTTTCTCCATGGTGAGTTGGATGAAGAAATCTACATGTCCCAACCTGAGCATTTTGTTGAAAGAGGTAAACAAAATCCAGTATGTAAGTTAAATAAATCTCTATATGGTTTAAAAAAATCTCCTAGAATGTGATACCAAAATTTTTACACGTTTGTGTTGTCAATTAGATTTGTGAGATCAAAATATGATCACTGCATTTATTATAAATCTGAGAATGATCGTGTGCTTGTTATTACCCTGTACATGGATGATATGTTATTCATTGGGAATAACAAGTCTATGATTTCTTATCTTAAATCTCAGTTATCTGCAAAGTTCAAAATGAAAGATTTTGGTGCAACTAGGTATATTCTTGGAATGGAGATAACCAGGGACAAAACAAGCAGAAAGATTTGGGTCAGTCAGAGTAAGTATGTGAAAACAGTTCTGGAGAGGTTTAGCATGGATGATTGCAAACAACTAGTTGTTCGAGTCATGCAAGGAACAAAGCTATCTTTTGAAGACTTTCCAAAGTCTTCTACTGAGATGGAGGACATGACCAGTGTGCCTTATGCAAGTGTTGTTGGCAGTTTGATGTATGCCATGGTCTGTACAAGACCAGACATTGCCCAAGCAGTGGGAGTTCTAAGCCGATTTATGGCATATCCGGGAAGATCACATTGGGATGTTGTGAAGAGAGTGTTTAGGTATTTGAAGGGAAATTCAGACTATTCCCTATGTTACCATGGCAGTGTGGTTGCATCACAGAGGACTCTCAACATTCATGGGTATGTTGATTCAGATTGGGCAGGGAACATTGACAGTTGGTGATCCATCAGTGGATATACTTTCATGCTTAATGGTGGAGTAATCAGTTGGATGAGCAAGCGACGGGCTGTAGTTGCTTTATCCATGATAGAGGCAGAGTACATGGATACAACTAATGCTTGTAAGGAAGTTGTTTGGCTGAGGCATGTTTTCTTAGACATAGGATTTAATGTTGAACAAATCCCTATTTTTTGTTACAGTCGGAGTGCCATTTGTTTGGAAAATAATCTAAATTTTCATGCCAAGACCAAGCACATTGATGTGCAATTTCACTTCGTGAGGGATATGGTTGAAGATGGCAAGGTCAATTTGGAAAAGGTGGACATCTTGAAGAATGTTGCAGATGCATTAACAAAACCAGTCAACACAGTCAAGTTCACATGGTGTGCAAAATTGATGGGCCTTGGGGCCTATGACAAACAATAATTTTTTCCAACATCATGGGGAAGCTGGAATTGTTCGCCAAGTGGGAGCTTGTTGAGAAAATGTGTCTCAACTTCCACCTTGAAGCCCTTGTTTTCATGACTTGGCAAAAATCTGGTGTTTTTGTAGTTTACCGTCGTACCGCGCTTGATATTATTCCAGCCTCAATCGCTTTACCGTGGAAGTCTTATCTTTCCCTAGTAGTACCATGATGGAAGGGCAACATTTACCTCTTTACCGCTCACAATATCTTCCCTAACCACAATGACAGTGATTGGCTTCGTTCGGCCTGTCTTGTCGGTCACTGCCATATCACAGGTAGTTAAGTCCTTGACAGTGACAATCGCGGTGAGATCGCCTACGGTTCGGCTGGCGGTTACAGCCCTACCATGGGGTGGCCTGTCGACCCCCACGGTAGCGTGGTTTAATCGCTAATAGTTATGCTCGATGGTCACCGCCATATCGTGGGTCTTCACTAACCGGGTAGCGGTAGCGCAGTGCAAGCAAGGGGGCGATCTTGGTGATGGTCACTGCCTTACCGCGGACGGGTCAGTTGGATTCGATGATAGTGCGGGAAAGTTAAGGATGACTCATTTGGCTATACCGCCACACCACAAATGGGTCAGTTGAACTCATCGGTTTCACGGGGAAGCTTGGGTGAGCTCGGCAGCGCTCACCGCATTACCGCGGGTGGGTCGTCTTAGCTCGGCGGTAGAGTGGTAGAGACTTGATTGGGTCAGATGGGCTCAGACTAGTCTTTGATTGAGTTGGACTCAGAGTCAAAGAGTGACAACGAATGAAAATTGGACCCGTGGTAGTTTGACTATTTTTTTGGTTGGCCAAAGGCATTTGTGGCAACAACAGTAATTACAAGCTGACTTAGGCTAGCAAACATGACCCGATTTGGGTGGTGGCATTAATGCCTGGGTGGCTCGATGCAGGGAGATCGGCATGGGCAGATAGATTATGTGCTTGTATGTTTGATTCATGAACCTGATGGTCAACGACTGACTGATGAGATTGATTGTATCGTATGACTTTGTAAGTCGAGTACAACATTACAAAAAATGACTTTTGAACTATATGTTAGAAAATAAAATTGTAACAGTGAGATGAAAACTTGAACAAAAGTTGTTGTGAGCTGATCAAAGAAGACTGAACATTGTATGTAATTGATTTATTAGTGGAATACAATTGTCTTGACTTTGTGTGGTGGGTTTTTTACCTGAAAAGGTTTTCCCACATATATCTTATGTCAATCTGTGAATGTTATTTTATGTTATCTATTTTACTGGTTGTATTCATCTCAAGTAGTTTTAGAAGCTATTAGAACCTATTTATGCTCTTCTCCCCTATTGTATTACTGTTAAGGGAATGTATTCTGCATTGTTGGATCATTAGATCCATTCTCCTTTTCCCTTTAGAAATAAAGCAAGCACACATCCAAAACAATGATCTTGGAAAAACCTACACATTGAGGGCTTCGACATATGTGAATTTCATTGAAATTCACCAAGGTTTGAGTCTTCTTAGCCTAATTCGATTGTTGCATTTTTTATGTTCTTGAGTGATTTTCTTGCTATTTTTTTTTCTATTTTAGTACTATTTTTTTATTGCACACACTAATGATAGCCCGTAAAAATACTAACAGATTGTTGAAAAATATAAAACATTGATCTCTCCAACCAAAACAATTAGGTCAATGACATATTCATCAATTATCCCTTATCATTTCATTTCTTATGATAATATTGAGGATGATTGAGGCTCACTATATTTTAATGCATCAATTTATTATGAACAAGAGCAATACAATGATAACCAAGCTTTCCACAATCTTGATTTAAATTCTACACCACCTTCAATTCTTATATAGATACTCATTTTAATAAATGTGATGTCTTTCATGGATCCACATATAGTTATTTTTACAAGGAACATTTACCATCATCTAACTTGGATTGTCATAATGGGGAAGTAATTTCCATTTTATAAAAGCTTGGTTATAAGGTAAAATGACTAGTTTTGAATCAATAGGGTATTCACAAACCTATTAAAATCCTTGAAAACAATGATACTAAGGGCATTGAATTTGCATGCATCTTTAGTGATGGCATTAAATTTCCCTCAGTACATCTATATCTCATATAAAACAATCTAATGAATACTTATCCCCTATTAGACACATATACAAATAATGAAGATTTAGAAAAATAATTAGATGTTTGTGAGGATCTACATAGATATCATAATGGTAGAGGTGTCGCCCACGTTTTTGAGGCTTATTCATACTTTTGCGAATCGATCCATCTCTACCAAGTTATTTTGATATTTTACCTAAGTTCAAGCATTTATATGGATCATAATAAACTTAGTGTTGGGATGGATTCAACTAATAAATATATTATTTTGAAACTGAATGATTTTCTAGACCAATGTGGAAAATGTAACATGACCATTTGGATTAAGTAGTTTTGAGGTGTTATTTTATGGTCATATTAGGATATGTTATGGATTGATCCTAATATTGTGATACACAATATTGCCTTAGATCTTGATGTTAAATCCATTAAATAAAAAATTAGGAAGATGCATATTAAGGTTGCTTTAATGGTTAAATAAGTTAGAAAAGATTATTATGGCCAAATTTAGTAGGCCTATTGATTACTTCTTGTGGGTACATCTAATATGGCACTCATTGCTAAACCTAAGGGTCATATTCATAAATTTTTAGTGACTTTAGACATCTTAATAAAACATGTCCTAAGGATGATTTCCCTCTTCCTAATATTGATATGACAATATACTCCACCATTGGACTTGATTTGCTATCATTTGTGGATGGATTATTGGGATACAACCAAATAATGATTAATCCCCAAGATCAACATGTGGTTTAGGAAAAAATATCCCTCTTCACACTTAATTTGGGAAATATTAATGATAAAATGAACGAAATTATGCCTTAATTTAGTGTTGTAATATGTATTTTACAATTCCACAAATTAAATTTAGGGCCTTATTAGTTAAAATGGACTTAATTATGCCTTATTTCTGGTGTTGTAAAGTGTGCCTTTACACTTTAAAACTAATCTAGGGCTTTATTAATTAAATGAGGTTAATTTTTCCTTAATTGGCCCCTTTAATTCAAATCCAATCCTAATGAATTGCAATTTTTTAAGGGTAAAACCCGAGATTCCTCAATGCCACAACATAACACTTAACATTGGAGAATGTGTGTCCTAGGTAAGTGACATAGGAACCATTTTCCATAGGTCGAATGGGTCCTCACTTAGGCCTAGAACCTAAATTTCAAATATGTTTTTGGTAGTATTTCAATGATTTCAATTGTGTATTCACATGTTAGCTTGTGTTATTTGAATTTTGAGATTTAATGTTAAGATATGTATAAATAAAGAGGTCATTTCACTATGTTTCACCTAGAATATGTCAAGCAAGCTAAGGATATTAAAGCAAGCATTATCAAGAGTATTTCAAGGAATTCAAGGGAAGATTTATAGAAGATTATTGTAGCAATCAAGAGTCCATTATCATGTGAAACCTTTCTTGCATCATACATGTTTTTTGAGATAATATGTTGATGTAATGTTCAATATACATTCAAGAATTCAAAGGCATTGTTTCAAATCAAGTTTCAAGATCAAGATCGACATCCATTGAAGTCATTTCATGCAAGTTGGAGATCCATATTCTAAGGTTCAAACAAGGGTTTGGTGAGTTGTGGTGTTGCATATGTTCATTCATCATTCCTTCATGCTATTTTATTTTATTACAAGGTCTAATTACTAAAACGGGGTTTGACCAAGGCAAACCCCCATTCACCTAACAAACAACATTTTTATCTGTTGATGTGTGATTACAGATTGTAGGTGGAAGATCTCTTGAAGAACAAAAATTGCAAAGTTTTCAAAGTTTCATTTGTTGTCACCATTCTTACAATTTCATGGAAATTGACCTACAAAATTTATTTTTGGCTTTTCGACCGCAAGCTTCGAGAATTTGGGAGTGTAGACACAGGAGAACAAAACCCAGAAATAGATTTTCAGGAGCCCTAGCCAGGACCCATTTGCCATAGGGTGAATGAGTTAGTTTACTTTGAAAAATCACTTTTGGTGACTAGTACACATCCCTTTCCCATTCTCAGATATAAAATTTGGTTGTTGGTTCCATTAGAATTGAGCTTAATTTGTTAGATACACTTTGTAGATTGCAATTTGGAGTTGTTTTACTGTTTTTAATCTTTCTCCCCAAAGTGTTACTCATACCCTCGTCCTAGCATAAAAGGGAAATTTACAAATTCATACCTTGATTTGACTCACCTTTTGGTTGTTAGTCATTTCATTGTGTGGATCTCATTTCCTGAAAGAAATTAGAGGAATAGGTCACATTTGGGACTCCCAATCTATTCTCCCATACCCACACACTATTTTTTTTTATTTCACTACATAAGATTGATTTAACTACACCTTGGGGGACATTTTTATGGTTTCATATATTTTGGGTTAAAAATTGCTAGAGCTACACTTCAAACTGTTTTGATATTGATCTTACAATGTCTGGTGCATAATGTGTTAGAGGTCTAAGTGGATGATATTTTAGAAAATTCTAAATGATAGATAAATCATTTACAATATCTAAGGATAATATTTGAATGCTTTCACCACTATAAAGTAAGATTGAATTCTAAAAAGCATATATTTAAAGTTAATAGTGGTTTCTTATCAAGATTTATTATGTCCCAAAGAGGCATTGAGGTAGATGCTAAGAAGAATAATGTTATTGTTAACATTACCCCTTGGAATAATTTTTTGTGACTCTACTATATTCAATGTAGAATACAAGCCATTAAATTTTTTATCCACCGATTAGTGGATAAGATATATTTATAAGGTTATTGAAGAAAGGTGTTAATTTTGAATAGAACAAATATTTTTAAAAGGCATTTGAGGACATGGAATAATGCTTGTTGAATCCAACATTTTTCATGCTTATAGAAATTATTTACTATTATAATTATAGCCAAAAAAATTTCTATTGCAGATCTATTAGATCAAAATGATTAAAGTGGAAATAAATATAGTTTATTATACTAGTCATACATTATTAGATTATGATACATGATACACACATGTTGAAATATTATTATTGGTAAATGTATTCTCATCATAGAAAATTAGACATTGCATGATTGATGCTAGGACATGTATGCCATCATAAAAGAAGAAGCTTTAAAGTATATATGGTCAAAATGTAATCTTTTAGCTAGGTTTTCACATTGGGCGATGCTAATTTTTGAGTATTCAATAAAAGGATAATCTATTATTAACCAATTAGTTACAACACTTTACCCTACTCATGCACCATTGGATGTTTCATTCCCTAAAGTGGATATTTTATGTGTTGATACCTCCTCTCCTTGGACCATGGTTTTTATGGATCTAGATGCATGACTAATTCAAGGGAAAGGTAATTTTGATCCCTCCTTTGGGTGACCCTTAACAAGAACCATAAATAATCTAACCATCTAAAACCCTCCACTAAAGAAAAAATCCCACACACTCGCATCATTTAGTTTACTTACATAAGGTAGGTTTTGTTCCAAACTAGGGATATATAGTACACCATTGATCCCCTCCTCTCCTCCATCAAGGAATTGAATCAAGAATCTACCATGTCCAATAATCTTGAAATGAGAATCATATCTAAGGTACACTTTCCCACCATAATAATCTTCATATTTTATAAATCAACCTTGATGTGAAGGTGTGTGGAAAGAAGAGGCACTGGAGTCTATCAACCATGCATCTTTGAATGCATGAGTAGCCAAGGTATTTTTGAAAGAAACACCTTTTTTTTCTTCTTCTCCTCCTCCTCCTCCTCCTTACAATCTCTTCAAGTAGATGTCTAGCTTTGTCATAGTTTTAACATTTCACCTTGAATGTACTAGGATATTTGGATCTAGACTTATCTTGCTTCTTATCCTTCTTCATCTTTTTCTTATGATCTTCGAAGAAGCACTAGGGTCTCCTTATCTAACCCAAAATTATTCCTTCTTATTTCTTCATAAATTAAACATGCACCCCTTAATTTATATTGAACTTGGTGGTGGTTCTCCCAATGGCCATAACCAGATGGTTCCATAAATCTAAAATATACTACAACAAATTCATACACTAATCCTCCTCCATTTTGACTCCCACATAATACAACTAGGTAACTACTATATTGAAGGAATTTGGATGTTTTTCCATAGATCCACTATCCTCCATCTTGAGGTCATACAAATGCTTCTTAGGAAAAAACTTTCACCAAAGATTTAGCCTAATAAATTTCTCCAAACATATTCTAAAGATTTGTTGTGATAGTCCTTTCATGCACATTTAACAACATTGTATCAACCAAACCGAATCTATTGAGACCCTTTATTTTTCTATCCATCTTGTTTCAATATTCTCGTGATATAGTTCTAGGTTGGATCTAGATACTATAGCCCATAGATCTCGATCTATGAGAATTTCCTCCATGTTGAGTTTTCACAACTCAAATATCATGCCTAGGAACTTTTCTATCTCTATCCTTGATATGTTTTCCCTCTCTTCTTACAATAATTTAAAAGAACTCTCTATGCAAGCTCCCACTCAAATGAAGTATAATACAAAAAAAAATCTACCCAAAACCTAGAATATAAGTTAATCAAGATTTAATAGGTCAAATGAAGGGAATAAAGATACATGGAAACACTTCCTACAATAAATTTTTGAGGAGAACGATGTGCAAGTTTTAATATTTTTCAATTACAAAAAGAAGAAACACATATAAATATAAAATAAACAAATTAACATAACACAAGTGTACATGGGGCGAAACCCTTTTGATAGAAAAACTCCACACTTCAAAGTAGCTCAATGTTTTATTCAATAAACAATAAAGTTGAAATATACTTATAGAGCAAGCCTTTATAGGATTTTCACCAACTAGACATCTAGAGGAATTATGATAGCTTAACAATATTGATAAAACGTTATGCAAAACCTCCATCATAAGCACCTAACATATAGGAGATACAATATAAGAAACAATCAAATGGTAATTACAAAACCATAAGATAAAAGCACCCAAAAAGTGGTGCCTAGATCCCAAATATCAAGATGAGTTTGCATGCTAAAAAGTGTATGGAAGGCTAAAGCCGAGGGAAGAGCTGAGGATTCTTAGGTGGTTGAGAGTGCGAGAGAAGCACCGAAATTTTCAAATAAAAACTCCCTAGCAAGAAAATTTTATGCACTAGGTTTGCATAAAAATAAAATCATGGTAAGCCCTTATGGAGAAAAGAAAAATTTGCCCAAATTTACAAGTAATGGACTGGAAGATCTTGTATGACACTGTAAGACTTGTGAAATAATGTAGATGAAAAATGGATAAGATGATAAATAAATTTGGACACAATATTTTCTAGCCACCTTGCGAGCTATAGCGATTGACTAATATATAAAAATTGATCAAGCCTCTTGAAATACATAGGATATCAACGAAGAGTTTAAATTTATTCTTGATGAGAGTGATCCCACAAAGCTAGTTTATAATTTCTTGGAGATTTTGATTTTTTTTAAATCACATATTTTTAGAAAATATATTGATTTAAGCCTTAAAAATTTCCATTTTAAGGATTTCAATTGAAGAGGGTTCAATCAAACCACCTTAGATCAAACCCCCTTGGATAGAACCCTGCTAGTTTTAAACCATACCTACAACAGAGCCTCCTTTACACCTATCAAAATGCTGATAAAAAATCACTTTTGATTTACCTTTTGGGGGATAAAATGATTTCATTTAAAATTTATTTCAAATGATCATGGTAGTCCTCGGAACGAGCTATCCAACAAATATAATTTTAATATGTTTTGGTTTTATTATGTATTTTTTTTTTAGTTTTATTAAACATAGGTTTTTCACCAAAAATCAAGCTCTTTGTTCTGCACATGTGGTAAAATAGCAGATTATTAAAAAAAAATTGGAAAATATGAGTGCAATAGATATTGAAGTCCTTGATCCAACAATTGTTTTTAAAATTTTGATACATACAAAAAATTTACATTGTATACGGTCCGCCTATGTGTAAATTGTAATTGGTTTGACTTCAAAACTTGATTAAGGAAAAAATATTCAATAAAACACTATGAAACCAATTGGAAGCACTAGATATCGTAGTAAAGAAGGCCTTCTTTACTTGGGTCTAAATTATAGGTTGTTAACACTTTCACCCAAGTAAAGAAGGCCTACAAACTCTTACCCGTGTATTACCCGTGTACAAAAAAAGAAAGGCTTTGTGAAACAAGGGTTGGAGTGGAAAATGTTATGGATAACAATGACACCACTCAAAATTAAAACACAAGTATGGTTAAAAATCAATTACAATCCAAGAAAAATATTGTATGGAAAGTACTTCAAGCTATTGTACCAATTAAATTAGTAGATCTATTCCAAGGTGTTCCTAAAATAAAAATTGCTATTGTATTGGGGGAGAATGATATGGCGCATGCTACAACCTAAGTAGAATATGGTGAGAATGAAGATTTAATATTTTAACTTCCATTATCGATTGACCAAGTGATTCATCCAATTTTACTGATAGTTAACACGACAAAGAAACCAGTGGTGGTGAATATGGAGATACTTTGTGAAACGTTGAGAAAGAGGATCCCCAACAAAATAGATGTGGATTTTGGTATTTATGGGATCTCTTAATAGGTATCTTTCCCTAAGACCATTTCATTAGGAAAGCTCGATCAAAAGGTGTAAAGATTGACTTTCGACCTCATTGGTGAGTCAATGAGACCTAGATCTTAGTCCTTCTATGAAAATAGGTAAGGTCTGGAATTAAATTGAAATGATTTAAATCACTCAAACTAATTGAACAAAAAAACCTAATACATGAAATGAAAATTCTTGAAAGTACAAAAATGGATGGGAAAATCTAAGAAGGGTTTAAACACATGTACCTGCCACCAAACATTGGTTTTGAGGTCTACTGAAGGATAGGTTTTTGCTAGGGAAAATGGGTCTTAGTTAGGGCTTCTTAAAACACTTTTGATTGTCCTCTAATGCTGGATCTTGGCTTCAGTTTGACATAGGTTCCACTATCTAAAAGTTGGAAATAAAATATGGACTTGAGTTTCTATGGCCTGACAATAATGATGACAACTTGTGCAATAATGCAAAATTTCTCCTTCAAGATCTCTTCAATCCTTCTTTAACCTATAATCTGCACATGCAAGGAGAGGAAAATTGTTTTGTTTGAATGGGGGTTTGTATTAGTCAAACCCCAAGTTTGGTAATTAAACCTTGATAGAAAAATATAAATGACAATGGAGAAGGAAATGTTGAATGAACAATGCTTGCTAAAACTCACCACCCTTCAATGGCTTCCCTTTGAAGACTGAAGTCAAACACATATCTCCAAGGAATTTGATCTTTCTTTGCTTGATGGATTTGCATACTTGAAATGCTTGGATGCTCTTAGGATCAACAATGCATATTAACCTTCACAAGATGACATGAACACACACAAGCTTAAACATGATAGTAGGATCTTGAATGTTGCAACAAATGACTGATAAATCTGCTCTTGACAATAATATTTCCTCTTTAATTTTGCCTCTTTCTTGTCAGATCATGTTGCTTAGATTTGAATTGATAAAGACTATGTATTTATAGGTGTTTATCTAATTTCTCAAAAATTATATTCCAAATGTCGACAACTGCAAGTTGAATTCTAATCATTAAAATAACGCCAAAAACATATTTAAAAATTGGTCCTAGGACTTAAAGGGGACCCATAAGTCCAGGACATACATGTTCTAGGTTAATTAAAATATTAATTGTATTAATTAAATGTTAGTTCTCATTTCATAAAACAAGTAAAATAAGGCTTTGGAATGCATAATTTGGAAAATTAGAAGCTTAATTAAGTCCAATAAATTAAGGAACCCAAACATAGTGTGAAATTGTAAAGGTATAAAATTTCATACACTACACTTGGAAGGAATTTGATCAATATAATTGTTGATGGCATGTTTGGCATGAATGTACTTTTGGAAGACACTTGGAGAAGTTTGAGCAATCTAACCATTTGGTTCCCAAATTTTCAACGAGTGGGTGCAAATCAACAATGAATTCAGCTACTTGGGGTTTTAATAAGCCAAAAGGTAACTTTAGGAACCCACACATTTTTATTGAACTTTATGATAATTTCATTAAGGAAGAAATCACACAACACATTGTTAGGTCAGGGTTGGCTAGTAGCAGCCAAAAGTATTCACAATTAAAAAATAATACAATCTCCATTAGAAACAAGGTTTAGAAATATGTAATTGATTTAAAGAACTAAGACATAAGTGAGGAAGTATCTTCCTTTGATTCATTAGATTCAAAATATGAAGAAGAATGGATAGAGAAGCGTGATTTGTGTGTGATAAATTCAAATGATGAAGGGATCTTGTAATTATAGACATGATCGGGGGATAAAAATAATCTCTTTGTAGCCTATTTCACTGGTTGATGGAGGACTATGGGGTATTTTCATTAACTTGTAATTTTCTTGAAGGCATAACACTCAATGAAGAGCAACTGATTAAAAATGATTTTGAAAAGTTTGACAATTTATGTGTGCCAAACATAGTCCATGATTTGCATAAGACAACACTTACTGTAGAGGTATCCAACTATGTAGAAGAATGTAAAACTACTATCGGTATGCCTCCAAGTACATTAAAATGCTTGACTACAAAGGTCTACTACATAAAAGGCCTGACTATATTAAAAAGGTTGACTATATATCCCAATTACATTAAAGGTTTTGATCATGTTGTATGACAAGAAGATAACTCATTTGCATGAAAAGAAACAAATTATGTCATACAATTGTCTTTTCCCTTAGTATACATCATATGGTTTCCAATCTACATTGTATGATAATATTTAAGGACATTGTATGGCCACATTGTATGACATCATTATCACATCGTACAAAATCCTCCTAATAGATGACATTGTTATCACATTGTATGACATCCTCCTAGTAGACGAAATCATTATCACATCATACAACATCCTCCTAGTAGACAACACCATTATCACATTGTACACCATCCTCCTAGTAAACTATATCATTCTCTTTTTCATACGATGTTAGGAGCAACTTGTTTATATCATGTCATTAGCATTTCTCTTCATTGTACATCTTTGGGTGCTAGAATTTCCCTTCATCATAGACCCTCAATGATCAACTTGTTTACACTACACAACATCAACAATCCTCTCCACCATACAATGTCGAATTTCAATGTACAACCTTGTACATGATTACTCTACATCATATGACCTTGTAAGTTTTTCTACTACATCATACAACCTATAAAAAATAATTAATACAACAATCATTAATAGGTGTCATGGTACAACCATGAATTAAGAACAAAATATGGTGGCAAATTGACAACAATGTACGATGACAACAACTTAACAATGTACAACAACTTGACTACAACATACAGTGGTAACCTGATGATAATGTATGACCCTGTGTTTGCATCATACAACCCTTGCACTCTTCCACACCGTATGATCTTTTCCATTTTATCTACATTGTACAACCTCTACCTTTTTATCTACACCATAGGACCATTGCATTATTTTACAATGTAAGACCTTTGTCATTTTTTACATTGTACAACAAGTTATTCTCTACACTACATGGTTGTTTTGTATATGGTGACATCCTTGCATCATATGACACTCTTTTTGTATCCATCGATGACCTCTCTTGATTTGCACAGTAGGATGAACAAATAGCTTGTCGCCTTTCCCTTCTACTTCCACAATATGGCTTGATTGTATGACCCTTCAATTGTCCCAACAAAAGTCTATTCACGTGAGTCATTCTCAAATAGAATCTATTCTTAGGATTTTTGATGTGTAAACATATGAGGTCCCTTGGTTGGTTGGTTTGAAGTATTATTCACATCTCAGAATACATTAGTTAAACACTCCAAAATCTCTATTTTTTATCAAGCTATCAACATTATTTTTTTCCTCTTAAAAATTCAAGAAAATGATGTGCGTGATGAAGTTCTATGTGATTTTGAAGGTCTTAAATTGTTCTTCCCCTTGACCATATTGGGGTCACTATGCCTTGAACCCATTGGGGGTGCTACCCCTTGACCCCATTAGGGGCATTGCCGAAAGAACCCCACCACACTCATTTAATTTTCCAAGTATAGTTTGATTTTGAGTTTGCAAATTGCACTTTGAATTTTGTTTAAAGATCCTTTTCTACAATATCATCATTAGTTTGGAAAGTATTCCCTAATGTTACTTGATGTTCACTTATAATTTGGAAGATGAATTTTTATTTTGGGGGGGATGAAGTAGTCAGTGTACACTTTTTATTATTATGTTTTGATAATATTGGTTATTCAATTATGTATTAATTGTTTGTTTGATTCATGTAGTTATAAGTGCTGGTTGGTGTAATGCCCTGCCATGGAACCCAAAGTGGTGTCCAGGACAACCCATTGGAGAGTTTCTTAATCCATTGATAACTAATAATGAACTAAGGGGAAGGGTAGATTTCACATTAAACAAGATAATGGATGCCTCACCCATGCTTGTAGTGCTCGTTTAGGATAAGGATGGGTTGAGAAGGCCTAGTTGGCAAGATCAACCTCCTTGTCCTCATCAAAGGAATGTTGGTTCTGCATGTGTCACACTATGGGGCCGAGACCTAGTGAGAGGTTAACCAAGACAACCATAGATGGGGGTCGGCATCTAGTGAGAGATTGCCATAACAACCCATGTCAGGACCATGCGATGACACTCTTCCCTATTGCAATCTAGCATTTCAAAGTTGTATTTTTTCCCTTTTATTATGTGATTACCTCTGGAAGCAATGTAAGTGTTTTATGTGATGTTAGTATTGTTAGCAGTGTTGTGTTGGAGTCATGTATAGTCTTGTTATGTTAGCCAGTAGTCTTCTTGATTGACTGTTTGTTGTAGGACCATGTGTTATATCCTAGCATGGGGGGTGGGCCTTAGGGTTCCACATGGTCGAGAGTTTGTGCTAATTACTCCATTGGGTACCCTTGTTGAGTGTTCGTGTGACTAAAGATTTCTCATGGTGTTGTGAACTCCTGTATCTATCCAGATTGAGTGTATATTTATGTATGTGTATTGGAATGTATTTCAGAGTATCTTTTATTGTAATCATATGTATTCTTCATCGTTGTATCTGGGGAAGCTTTGTTGTAATTTTCTAATGTTGTAACAAATAGTGATGAACTCTCTTGTAATGGAAATAGTTAATTGATGCATTTTGCATATGAAGTTATTTGAAATGATCTTAAATGTTATTTATCTGATGACATATTTAAAATGAACTTTTCTTGTTAGTTAACTCTTGTTATCATTATAGTTATTAAAATTATTCTTGTTATCTTGGTTGATAGATATGTTAGTAGCATAATCATGCAACCTTAGAGGACATAGGTGTAGATCATATATTATGTATAGGTTATGAAATTTGTTGTTGTTTCTCCTTAAAAAAAATGTTTCGTTATTAAGTCATGTTGTGTGTTGTCCTTTGGGTTTCGTGGTGAGGTGTTACACTTCTTATCAAAGCCCAATTCTAACATTGGGTACTCTGGTTTCATATGAGCCCATTATGTTGTCCTAGTTGCTTAGACTTTGGAGATTATGTACATCTCCCCTTTATCATCCTTGCCTTATAATCTTAGACTTTTCCTTTGGTGGTGTTGCGTAGGAAGATGCCTAGAGATCAAGGTCGGGGTCATGGTATGGGTTGAGGTGGTGGTCGTAGGGCTAAACGCCATAACACCCCTTCCCAAAGTTCCCACGAGAGTGATCATGAGGAACAACAGGGCTCTCAGACTGGTCAAGAAATTAAGGGTCAAAGTTTGGGTCAGTCGGGGTTAGAGGGAGCTCGATTGTGTCAATTGCTTGAGGAGGTCCTTGCCTGTCTAAGTCCTAGAGAGGAGGGTGATCAACAGGTGAATAGGGAAAGAGAAAGGTATCCTAGGAGGAGAGATGTCACAATAGAGCAAGAGACTATTTTAGCAGGTCATATGAGGGCTCTTGAGGGCACACCCTCCTACCTTTGATGGTTCTAGTGGTGGTTTGGAGGCAAAGACATAGTTGATAGATCTAAACAGGTGTTTTCCATACATCTATATGGTATTAACACCAAAGTGAGATGCACCATCATGCACCTTATGGGTTTTGCCTCTACATGGTGGTGGTTGGAGGAACAAAAATTACATTTAGATATTGGTTCAGTTTCTTGGGAGATTTTTCTAGAGAGGTTCTGAGCTCACTTTTTGTCAAACACTGGAGGAAGTATCGTGGTGATGAGTTCCATGAGTTGAGGTAGATGGCTATGTTTGTGGAGTAGTATGAGAATAGGTTCTATGAGCTTAAGCAATATACAATTATTGGTGATGGCGAGGCCATGTTAGTTCATTATTTCATTAGGGGTTTGAATGCCCGTATGAATGGGGAAGTTTGTGTCTTCAAGTCGAAGACCATGGAGGTTGCAGTAGAAAATGCTTGATTAGTAGAAAAGGATTGATTAGTAGAAGAGAACTTGGCCATGGCACTAGGAGGTCATACAGTTGTGCAAATTGGTAGTACACCTCCAAAAAGCTTCGGGTCTCAAGGTGTGTTGAGAAATGATGCCTCAATTACCAGCTTAGACCTCTTCTTTTTTAGACTTGGCGAAAAATTCAGTTTTTTGCCTTTACCGCCATACCGCGATGGTCTTCCATTTTGTTCTAGCGGTACCATGGTGAAGGGTTTGGTGGTTACCACATGCGATCTACTTTCTCACCGCGGTGGCCATGTTAATGGTCTATCTGTTTGGCTTGACATTTTATCTCCCTACTATGGTGGTCACTCTCTGTGACCACGGTAGCGCGGTAAACCACAGTCCTTGTCCATTGGCGATCAGAAGCTCCGCCACTACCTTACTGCGATTGGTTGTGGTCCTCACCACAGTGGTCACGATGAAGCTGCCTATGGCTTTGTTGGCGGTTACCACCATATTGCAAGCGGTGGATCCACTCACCGCAGTGAGACCACCTGCGGTGGTCTTGGTGGTTATCGCCACTACCGCGGTCGATGAGTTCATTCACCGCGATGGCTGCGGTAAGACCGCCAGAGGATCAAGCTGATGGTTACTGCCCTAATGCGGGGTGGTCTGACGGCCTCCACGGTAGCATGATAAGATTGCCAACTGTCCTCCAGATGGGCTCGGACTTGTGATTGACCGAGTTGGACTCAGTGGAAGGAGCAATAGGCAAATGCAAATCAGACACGTGGCAGGTTGACTGTTTTCGGTTGGTCAATGCCATTTGTAGCAACAATAGTTATTGTAGGCCATTTTTGGCTGGCAAGCAAGACCCGATTTGGGTGGTGGCATTAATGCCTGGGTGGCTCGATGTAGGAAGATCGACATGGGAAGATCATTGGTGCAATTTGATCAGAGATTGATGTACCCTGTGATTGATGGTTGATTGAGTAGAATTAAATGCATCGTATGATTTATGTGAGTGGAGTACGTGATTGCAAATAAAAGGATCTCGAACTGTATGTGAGAGATAACATTATAACAGTGAGAAAATTCTGAAAGTACTAATGTGAGCTAATCAAAGAAGACTATATATTGTATGTAACCATTTCTATTATTGTAATACAATTTTCTTGACTTTGTGTGGTGCGTTTTTTTACCTAGAAAGGTTTTTCCACGTATATCTTGTGTCAACTGTGAATGCTCAATTTTGTGTAATCTCTATTTTACATGTTGTGTTCATCTCAAGTAGTTTTTCATGCTATTGAAACTTGTTTTAAGCTCTCCTCCTCTATTGTATTAGTGTTAAGAGAATGTATTCCGCACTATTGGGTCTCTAGTTGATCCTTATTTTTCCCTTCAAGTGGTATCAGAGCCTGGCTAGTTGTGTTATCCTTGTAGGAAAGATCAATTTTTTGTGCTAATATTGTTTCAGTGGCAGTATTGTTGTGTTAAAACTTGTTTTTGTTTGAGATGGTGAGTACATCTGGTAGAGTAGAGATTCAGAAGTTTAATGGCAGTAACTTTGAGTTATGGAAACTCAAGATAGAAGACTTGCTTGTGGATAGAGACCTTTGGATTGTTGTGTCTAGAACTATGCCACAAAGTATGAAGCAAGAGGATTGGGATCTTGTTGATAGAAAAGCAAGAGGTCTTATAAGATTGAGTCTAGCCAATTCTGTACTCTTGAACGTCCATGAGGAGAAGTCTACAACTTCATTATGGAAGAAGCTTGGTGATGTTTATCAGGGAAAGTCTCTAGTAAATAAGTTATTCCTAAGGAATAATTTGTACTCCTTGAAGATGGAAGAAGGTGCATCTATTGCAGACCATCTGAATTCGTTTAAAATGAGTGTTACTCAACTGGCATCTGTAGGTGTAAAGATAGAGGAGGAGGATCATTGCATGCTCCCATTGTGTTCGTTACCTGACAGTTGGGATCATCTTGTGATGGTTATTGGAAGAACAACCACTGCATTCAAGATGGATGACGTGGTTGCTTCGCTCTTGTCTAAAGAAATATGAAGGAAGTCTTCTGAGATGGCCAAAGAGGCTCTTGTTGTTCGAGGTAGACCAAAGGAGAAAGACAAAAATAAGGATAAGAAGTCAAAATCCAAATCTACAGGGAGATCAAAGTCTCGTGGTAAAACTTTCAAGGTGAGATGTTGGAACTGTAGGCAACCTAGTCACATCCGAAAGGACTGCAAGGAGAAGAAGAAGAAGAATGCCTCTGACAATGAATCTTCTCAAAGTGATGCAGATTCCTTCATTGCAGTAGCCTTGACAACTCAGGCGTCAGATGATATCTGGCTGGTTGACTCAGGTGCGTCCTTCCACATAACATCCAATAGAGAATGGTTCTCTAAATACGAGAATTATGACGGTGGAAAGGTATACTTGGTAAGTGATTCAACATTAGAGATAGTTGGCAGAGGAAGAGTCAGAATTCAGTTTCCTGATGGGAGAGCTAAAGGTATTGGTGGCGTACTTCACATACCAGGTCTGGCTCAAAATTTTCTTTCTGTTAGTAAGTTAAATATTGTTGGTGTAGAAGTTTCTTTTTCAAGTAAGGGATGTAAAATGGCTAGAGGTGCAATGGTGTTGGCTAAGGGTGTTCGTACTAGCACTCTGTACAAGCTCGATGGATCACCTATTCTTTGTAACAGTGCCTCTATAAAATCATGCAATGTTGCTCCTATTGAGAAATATGAAGACAGTTCTCTAGCTGCAAATGCTATGGAGGTAAAACTCCTAGTTGAGAAGACTATACTATGGCATCATAGACTTGGTCACATTGGTGAGAAAGGTTTAAATTCCTTGAAGAATAAAAATATTGTAGAAGGGCTTGATGATTGTAACCTTGAGTTCAAATTTTACGAATACTATATCTATGGAAAACAACATCATGTTTCATTTTATTATAGTCCTCATAAATCTTCTGGTATATTGGATTATGTTCATTCTGATATGCTTGGTCCAGTTAATGTTCCTTCGTTATTGAAGTCTAGATATTATGTTTCTTTTATTGAAGACTATTCAAGAAGGGCATTTGTATACTTTCTTAAAAGTAATTTGAAGTGTTCAGTTGGTTTAAAGAATTTAAATCTTTGGTAGAGAATCAGACTGGAAGGAAAATTAAATGTTTGAGGATAGACAATGGCAGTGAATTTTTTTCTACAGATTTTGAAAGGTATTGCACTGATCATGGAATTAAAAGGCATAAGACAACTCCTTACACTCCACAAAAAAATGGATTTGCTGAAAGGTTGAACAAGACGCTGATGGAAAAGGCAAGGAGTATGCTGAGTGGGGCTAGCCTGGAGCAGAAGTTCTAGGCTAAGGTTGTGGCTACAACATGTTATCTAATAAATAGATTTCATTGCTTTGCTCTTGTTGACAAGAAGCCTTTGGAAGCATGGTCTAGTAAGAAGCCCTCTCTGAGGCATGTCCATGTGTTTGGTTGTGAGGCATATGTTTATGTGCCAAATGAAAAGAGATCTAAATTGGATAACAAGGCTATCAAATGTATTCTTATCGGCTATGGAGTTGGTGTGAAAGGATACAAGATTTGGAACCCTATTACTGAGAAGGTTTTGTACAATAGAAGTGTGATATTTTATGAGCTAAAGCCTTCAGTAAGTGATCAACAACTTGAGATAGATTAGAGTGACAAGAAGAAAGATGCAGTTGAGATTCCCCAAACTCTAGAAAGGGAAGAGTTGCATGGTGTACTTGAGACTGAGGAGAGCTCAAACAGCTTTGGAAGTTTTGATGATGAAGAACAACCTCAGCCTGTAAGAATATCTACATGAGCAAAAAGGCAACCTGAAAGGTATGGTTTCTCTATGTTAGATTCAAACTATGCCTATGCTTTAATTACCAGCACTGATGAACCTAGGACTGTTAAAAAAGAAATCAACATGGCTGATTCAAATTCTTGGTTGGATGCCATGAATGAAGAGATGGATTCATTGAAAAAAAATGAAACCTAGAATTTGGTACCACTACCTAAAGGGAAAAATATTGTTGGCTGTAAGTGGATATTCAAAAAGAAACAAGCCTTGATGGAAGTGTTGAGAACTATAAGGATAGGTTGGTTGCAAAGGGATTTTCTCAAATTGAGGGAATTGACTATGGAGAGATTTTTTCCCCTGTAGCAAAGTTGTCATCCATCAAATTTCTGTTATCATTGGTAGTTGTGTATGATTTTTAAATTGAATAGATGGATGTGAAGACAACATTTCTCCATGGTGAGCTAGAAGAAGAAATCTACATGTTCCAGCCTAAGCATTTTGTTGAAAGACGTAAAAACAATCTGGTGTATAAGTTGAATAAATCTCTCTACGGTTTAAAACAATCTCCTAGAATATGGTACCAAAAATTTGATACATTTGTGTTGTCAATTGGATTTGTGAGATCAAAATTTGATCACTGCATTTATTATAAATCTTAGAATGATCATGTGCTTGTTATTACCCTGTATGTGGATGGTATGTTATTCATTGGAAATAGCAAGACTATGATTTTTGATCTTAAATCTCAGTTGTCTGCAAAGTTTGAAATGAAAGATCTTGGTGCAGCTAGGTACATTCTTGGAATGGAGATAACTAGGGACAAAACAAGCAGAAAGTTTTGGGTCAGTCAGAGTAAGTATGTGAAAACAGTTCTGGAGAGGTTTAGCATGGATGTTTGCAAGCAACTTGTTGTTCCAATCATGCATGGAACTAAGTTGTCTGTTGAAGACTGTCCAAAGTCTGCTACTGAGATGGAGGACATGACCAATGTGCCTTATGCAAGTGTTGTTGGCAGTTTGATGTATGTTATGGTCTGTACAAGACCAGACATTGCCCAAGCAATGGGAGTTCTAAGCCAATTTATGCAAAATCCTAGAAGATCACATTGGGATGCTATGAACACAGTATTTAGGTATTTGGAGGGGACTTCAAACTACGCCCTGTGTTACCATGACAGTTTTCTTGCATCACAGAGGACTCTCGACATTTATGGGTATGTTGATTCATATTGGGTAAGGGACATTGGCAACAGGCGATCCACCAATGGATACACTTTCATGCTTAATGGTGGAGCAATCAGTTGGATGAGTAAACGACAAGCTGTAGTTGTTTTATCCATGACAAAGGCAAAGAAGATGGTTGCAACTCATGCATATAAAGAGGTTGTTTGCTTAAATCGTTTGTGTTCAGACATTGGATTTAATACTAGGGAGATTTCAATCTGCTGTGATAGTTAGAGTGCCATTTATTTGGCAAAGAATCTGACCTTTCATGCCAGGACCAAGCACATTGATGTGCAAGATCACTTCGTGAGGGATATGGTTGAAGATGGCAAGGTAAATTTGGAAAAGGTTGACACCTTGAAGAATGTTGCAAATGCTTTAACGAAGCCTGTGAGCACAGACAAGTTCAGATGGTGCATAGAATCGATGGGCCTTAGTGACCATGATCATCAATAATTTTTTCAAAGTTTGGAGGAAGCTGAGAATCTTTGTCAAGTGGGAGCTTGTTTAGAAATGATGCCTCAATTACCAGCTTGGACCTCTACTTTTTTAGACTTGGCAAAAAATTTAGTTCTCTAAATTTACCGCCATATCGCAACGGTCTTCCATTCTACTCTAGCGGTACTGTGGTGAAGGGTTTGGCGGTTACCTCGTTACCGCACACGATCTCCTTCCTCACCGCGGTAGCCACGGTAACGTTCTTTCTGTCTGGCTTGGCAGTTTACTGCCCTATTGTGGTGGTCACTCTCTATGACTATGGTAGCGCAGTAAACCGCGGTCCTTGTCCATTGGCAGTTTGAAGCTCTGCCACTGCCTTACCATGGTTGGTTGTGGTCCTCATCGCGGTGGTTGCGATGAAGCCACCTACAAATTTGTTGGCGGTTACTGCCATACTGCAGGCGATGGATCCACTCACCATGGTGAGACTACCTGTAGTGGTCTTGGCGGTTACCACCACCACCGTGGTTAGTGAGTTCACTCACTGCGGTGGCCACGGTAAGACTACCAAAGGGTCAGGCTGACTGTTACCACTCTACCATCGGGTGGCCTGACGACCTCTGTGGTAGCACGGTAAGACCTCCAATGGTCTACCAAGTCATCTACTGCCTTATTGCGGTGAGTCTTGAAGCCGACTACGGTAGGAAGGAATGTCAAGGCTCGGTGAAGTTGAGGTGAGCTCGGTTGAGCTCACCGCCATATCGCAAACGGATCGACTGAGCTCGGTGGTGGAGCGGTAAGAACGAAGGGAGCTCAGACAGGCTCGAACCTGTGATTGATTGAGTTGGACTTGGTGGAAGGAGCAATAGGCGAATGCAAATTAGACATGTGGCCGGTTGACTATTTTTGTTTGGCTAATGCCATTTGTCGCAATAGTTATTGCAGGCCATTTTTGGCTGGCAAGCAGGACCCGATTTGGGTGGTGGCATTAATGCCTGGGTGGCTCGATGCGGGAAGATCAACATGGGAAGATCATTGGTGCGATTTGATCAAAGATTGATGTACCCTATGATCGACGATTGATTGAGTAGAATTAAATGCATCGTATGACTTATGTGAGTGGAGTACATGATTGCAAATAAAAGGATCTCAAACTATATTTGAGAGATAACATTGTAACAGTGAGAAAATTCTGGAAGTATTATTGTGAGTTGATCAGAGAAGACTGTATATTGTATGTAACCATTTCTGTTATTGTAATACAATTGTATTGACTTTGTGTGGTAGGTTTTTTAATCTAGAAATGTTTTCCCACGTATATCTTGTGTCAACTGTGAATGCTCAATTTTGTGTAATCTCTATTTTACATGTTGTATTCATCTCAAGTTATTTTTTCATGCTATTGAAACTTGTTTTAAGCTTTCCTCCTCTATTGTATTAGTGTTAAGGGAATGTATTCCGCACTATTGGGTCTCTAGTTGATCCTTGGTTTCTAGTGGAGGTAGCTTCTAGCAGTCCAGTGCACTCTCAGATGACTGGGGGTACAACAAAGGTACAATATGTTTTTCCTACGGCCAACAGGGCCATATAGCTAGACAGTGTCCTCAAAAGAGCACAACATGATTCAGTCAGAGGCTGGTAGCCTCAAAGCTGACAGTGGGTGATGGAAGGTCTCACACAGTGTTCATTGTGGTTGATAACCATCAAGTAGAAGAGCATCAAGGAAAAATTGTGGAGACTACAAGTAGAGGATGGGAAACTGACTCAGGAGCCCGTGGGAATTCTGCAGCATAGGAGACTCACCCTCAGGGGTCTAGACATTGAGTAGGTGATGGTCCATTGAGATCCTAATGATGAGTTTTCAACTGCTTGGGAGGATGCATCCCAGATGTGGGAGTTATACCCTTTCTTGTTTGTAGGCTTCCAAAAGTAAGCCTGATTCTGAGGGGAGGATGTAGTGCCCCTCATACTTTTCTTTGATAGACTGACAATTGACTTGTTTGGGGTTGAGACATTATGACACTCTGTTTGATGTTGGACTCATTGCTACGATGATAGTTTGATGATATTTCTATTTTTGGTGTTTTATGCTTATGTTATGACTAGTAGATGGACTTAATTGATTATGTGGATTAATCTTATTATGAGCATTATGCGATTATCTAGTGATTATTCTTATCTTGTTGTTAAGTAGCTCATTATTATGCGTTTATGTGGTTATTTGTTTGATGTATTTTGGTGAAAGGGATAGTTTTGCATTACCCATTTGTGAGTACCCTACTACACTATGATTTACTTTCACGGTGTGCCTGAATATTTGTATATGTATATACATGACCATTTTGTGTGTTGCAGGCTACAAGTACTAGGAATCAACTCTACCTAAATTGACGAGTTTTAGCGTGCCTCAAAACCCAATGGATCAGTTGTTTGGAGATAGCACATGGTCCCTTGTTTCAGTCATCATCCTTGAAGAGGATGAGTATCCGTTTTCACACCCTGCCAATGTTGTCAATATGGTTGGTTTGGTTCATCAGTGTTGGTTGTAGTATTGATTTTTGACCTTGCATTGTGGTCAGGTATTGATTGGTATTGATTTATTTAATTTAGATTTTTTTTATTAATGTTTTGGTTAATTGCTACATTAAAATAGAATTATTAAGTTAAAAGGGTACTTTTGTTAAGTAAATATAAATGCTTTTATATAATTATAGTTATTATTAAATAAATTATAATGTAAAGTTGAAGTTAATAAATAAAATATTAAAAGGGTGGTTCTTAAGTTCAAATAAATTAGAATATGTCTAGTTGAATAAAATATAAAAATAAAGATATAAATAGTGGTAGTGAGTAATAAATATAAAATTAAAATGATAGATTAAAAGGGGGTTTGCATGCAACAATGTGCGCTCTTAAAACAATTAATAAAATTGGTTAATTTTTGAAAAAGAAAAGGGGATCGAAATTAAATCTTGAAACAGTCTTGTTGGGTTCCCATGAATAATTTTTTATTTTTGGAAATGCTGAAAGAGTATTTGCCTAAAAATTTCAAGTACTGGGGAATTGGGAATGGGAATTTTGTAAAACTAGTTGGGGTTTTTGGAGAGATTGGAGCTGCAACTTGGAAATTTGAAGTTTGGCATCGAATCTTCAACTGTACCAATCGATTGAATCCAGGTTCCATTATTTTTCTCAGTTCTAATTTTGTTTAGAAAATGAATATTGAATGATTGTGTTGTTTAAAGCAAAACATTTACTTGTTAATTTTTGAGTTGTACAATTAGCAAATGCATTGTCTGAAATTTTTTGAAGCCCCTTTGCTGTAAATTGATTTGTGCATATTTTGAAGCCCCTTATAGCTGTAGACACTAGAATTATTTGGGGTATTATGCTTAAATCATTTACTCTATCTTTGTTTCCACCATTTGAATTATATTCCAAATTGGGCATGCAACTGTAATATTTGATAAGATTTTCCATTCTTTATTATTAGTGTAATCCTCTATTTTCTTTCTTCATTTGCCTTCAAAATATTGCTCGTTATTTATAGCCAATTGCATTGCATATTGGATTATCAATTTCATCTATCGTTGGGATTTCTACGAGTCTCTTAAACCCATTATAATATTTGTTATGGCACACTCGACTATCTTTGTTTCCTTATGGTATTACTTATGCTCATCACATTTGATTGGAAGTTTATTATTCTTCTTATTGAATTCATTTTGTGTATAACTGGTAGTCTAGTGTTCCCCCTTTGGAAAATACATTATCTTTTGTTTGAAAGTTTTTAAGTCTCTTTATTATTTGGACGCACTGCATATCATTCCCTTCTTAGGAAAAATCTTTGAAGACCCTTTGCTTGATGTCTATCACCCCAGTTGCCTGACCCAGCATGGTGCCAAACTGCCAATCAACCATGGCCGGTGATGGATTCCCATTCCTCCTCTCTGTAATCGTGTAGCTTAAGCGATGCTCTAGGGTTTTGTCTATGTATTTGATAATTATAAAATATGACGTTTCTTATCTTGAGTTTCCCTTTGTTCTCAATTTTGCGATTCCATCCCAACGTTTCACCTTGAGGCTTATATTTAATATTTTTTTGCTATGCCATATGATTGAATCCTAATGAAGGTTGTAAGTTGTGCCCCTTTTTCCTGCATTTTATATCCAATGTTGTGTTAGAGTTATAAAAATATATTAGATTCAAGACAACAAAAAATAGAGAAATAAAACACAAAAAAATATATTAGATTCAAGACAACAGAACGAATTTAACGCGGTTCACCCAATCTGGGCTACATCCACCAAATCGCAACCATCCAATGATTTTATTATCTAGTGTAAGACCTATTACAATCACGCGAATAATCGTTACTATTCAATTTACATACCAACATGTTGAAGGTATCGATTAAATATCGATGGTTATATGTTGGTAGTAGTATACACTACTCTATTTGCAATGAGCATGCATTATGTTGATAATTGTTAAACATGCGATATGATTTGAACTCGCTGATTAGGCATTATTTTGGGTAGTTCGATATGTTGTCTTTCAAATTATAAATATAGATAGATACATATATACATATATACACACACATATATATACATATATATATGTGTATATATGTATATATATGTATATATATGTGTGTGTATATATGTATATATGTATATATATGTGTGTATATATATGTACATATATATACGTATACACACATATATATACATATATACACACACATATATATACATATATACACATATATATATGTGTATACATATACATATATATATATATATGTACATATATATTTATGTATAGATGTATATACATATATATGTATATACATCTATACATATATATGTATATATGTATATACATATATGTACATATATATACATATATATATTTTTATATACATATATATATTTATATATACATATATACATGTATACATGCATATACATATATATAAATATATACATGTATACATGTATATACATATATATACATATATATACATACATATATATACATACATATATATATATATATATATATGGCACTTTGTAATTTGATATACTATTTTGTAAAGCAAACAATTATTTTGTGTATAATATATGAGTATATAAATATATGTATATATATACACTTATACATGTATGTATAGCATTATTTTGGTAAAAGAATATTTTTACCTTTATGATTAAATGATTATGTAGATGTGTAATTGGGAAATAATTAAATAGGAATTATCGATTTACTTATTTTAGATAGTTGTAAGATTTGATTAAATAGATGAGTTAGTTTATCTATGAATATTGATTTCTCTTAATAGTTGAATTGTAAATTCATTCTAAAATTAGTTAATTAGAATTACTAATATCGTAGATATTTATCAATTATCGTGCAAATGGTTTATTAAGCAAAATAGTGGCTAAGTTAATGAGTATCATGAGATGTGGAAATAATGTCTTTCATGGGTGTATTGTTTGTTGATTGTTTGTATTTAATATGGTGTTTGATTTTGATATTGGAGTGATTTTGGTTATTATTGTTAAAAGTGGGAGTCTTTTGTGCGAAGTGGTTAAGGTTGACTTCCAGAGGCTTAGAAGGGGGTATTTTGTATGTATGAGATTTATGTTTGTTTCACTTGGAAGTTTTTGGAAATGTTTGAGTTGTGAGGAAGAGGGTCAATGTCTTGCACTATGTTTGGTTCATGCAATTATGTTATGTTGCAAGTTGTTCAATGCCTTGTGGGTTGTGTAGGGTATACTAGTTGCAAGTAGGGTGAGTGGTTCTCAACGGGGGCTGGAACCGAAAGTGGTGTCCAGGATAAATCATTGAAGAGTTTCTTAATCCAAAGATAAATAATAATGAACCAAGGGGAAGGGTAGATTTCACATTAAACAAGATAATTGATGCCTCACCCATGCTTATAGTGTTCGTTTAGGCTAAGGATGGGTTGAGAAGGCCTGGTTGGCAAGATGAAATTCCTTGTCCTCATGAAAGGAATGTTGGTTTTGCATGTGTCACCCTATGGGGCTAGAACCTAGTGAGAGTTTTATTAGGACAACCATAGATAGGGGTCGAGGTCTAGTGAGAGACTGCCAATACAACCCATGTTAGAACCATGTGATGACACTCTTCCCTATTGCAATCTAGCATTCCCTAGTTGTGTCTTTTCCCTTCAACTATGTGATTACCTCTGGAAGAAATGTAAGTGTTTTATGTGATGTTAGTATTGTTAGCAGTGTTGTGTTGGAGTCATGTATAGGGGTGAGTGCACCAATTTGTGACACAATTTTGATGCCAAATTGGAGAAAAATGAAAAAAAGGTCAAAATAGGCCATTTCATGCCAAATTTTAAGTCATTTGACGTGCGCCAAATGGAAAAGCCCTTTTAAAACCAAAAAAATGCATTCTAACTTCATTTTTCTATTCATCTGCGACTTGGTTTGGAGGGTTTCAGCTCTGAAACTCGTGCTTGCCAAATCTCTTCCATTTTTTGCACTCTTAGCTTGCAATTCTTCATGAGGATGCTGCCAACACATCAAAGAGGTCGAAGATTGCGAAGAGGTATCTATTTTTATTGTTTTTATTTCAAATTTGATTTAGAATGTAGATCAAAATAGGTTTTTTGTTAATAAAAAAATGTTCTAATTCTTAGAGAATGAATCTCCACCTCCAAACATTAAGAATTCACAATCACACCCTCACGAAGAGCCTCCTATACAAGAAAAACCTCAAACCCCTCTATCAATTCATAGGCATCCTCAAAGAACACAATAAAAGAGACATTGAATAATTAATTGGAATGTTAACCGAGCATGTTGAAACCCACCCTGATAGGAGATGGATTGTCGAATCATTGAAGTCAATTGTATCTCATGTAGGAGAAATGAGCGAGAAAATAATTTTTTGGTCAAATAAGAGGCATGAGATGAGACAATTTTATGCTTGTGGTTTGTCATATGCAAATGTGAAAAAACAAAAAATTAGCAAAGTCGACTTGTGTGCCGTATTTATAGACCCGAGAACCAACACACCTTTGTCTCATGCATGTAGGAGGTTCCCCATCCATTGGTGCCACCATGAGTTAATTAAAAATAAATTTTGGGAGTGGTGGTGGATGGTATTTGACCAACCTCCATGAATAACCATGAGGCGCCATAATACTTTTTGAGGAAACTCTATTGTGAGTTTGTCCTCAATAAGATGCCAAATTATTTTGACATCTCAGACTTTCAAGGTAGAGGTGGGGGCTCCACACATGATAGACCTGTTGCATGACGTAATCCACAGTTGGCACCGAGACCCTTGGCCAAACCCATGGTGGAGCATGTTTTCATTCCTTCCATTGTTAAGGACAGTGTAGAGGTGGAGATGTTGAACTCAATTAGCTCGCTCACCTAGACCATTATATAGTGTGTGAGGCCTTTAGTAGAGCTTGAAGTGGAGGAGACATGTAGGACCTGAGCTCCACCCCACCATTGTGGCGCTTGTGGTGTTGTTTGCATGTACGATTACCAGAGTGCTCGAGATGTAGCTACACAACCTACATCAATTGTAGAGGTGATAGATTTCACAGATGATTTGTTGAATAATATATTTGACATTGGTACTCAGGTAAAATTCAACAAGTTCATTTAATTTGTTTATTAAAATATTTTGAAATTTAAGAATAACTAAATTAGTAGAATATCGATATGATGAAATTTCAGGGTTAGATTTTTCATGAGACGTGCTCCATTCCTATAGACCCTTATTCATTCTCGACGTTGAGTCCACATGTATGCAACTAGTATTAAAGATATTATTAATGTATTTGAACAATTGAATGTTATATTTGAATGTTTTTCTCATAACATGCTTTGGATGTCAAATAGTTTCTTGGTGGACCTTCGACCTTCACACCTCGCAATTCATGTCCTCAAACAACTTTCAATCAAGTAGCCTTTATTCATTAATGGTGTTGTAAAACAATGTTAGCTAGTTTTCATAATTTTGCATATACAAATCTAAAAAATTGACGAGAAACACAAACATTGGTTGTTCTTGTGAGATCCTAGTAATATTTACCATTCAACGTCCATCTCATTCTTTCATTCCTTTCATCACGCATTTTTTAACCATTTTATATCACATAGTAATCCTCACTTCATTCATGTGAACTTCATTGTGGCATTATCACTATGTTGACAACATACCCTCATTAACATTAGTTCATCAACATATGTAATACGAATCTCAATGAGCACTGAACTTTGGCATATGCAAGAGTTTGGACTATCGCAGTGGACTTAGTACTTTCACAATTGTGAACTATAAGCACTATATTGTGTCTTAACTGAGGCCAACCATTTACTCTTTCATTTATGATAGTTATGAAGGGACTACCTGAACTTATTTATATTATTGTTAGATATGTTGTTTCATTTGTAGTTGTTGACATTAGACAACCTTGGTGATGTTGGTGGCATGATGGACCATGGAGTTGCTGCAACAATATCCAGTTTTGATCCATTGAGAGAGGTATGTGACAAATTAGTTGATTTGACATTATATTTTCTCTTTTATGGTCTATTATAGAAAAATTTCATGATACTTTAATGTAGTAAAATTTCTATCTTGATGGTCGCTACAAGTGGTTGTCACTCTAGATCGTGGACTTGGTAATGTTGTAAATGTGCATGATGTCTATATGTATACGGTAAGTATTTATATTTTTTTATATGTCATTCCACAATTCAATTTCTATGTATTAACATCTTTAATTTTTATTAATTAGTTGAAGGTCCAGAGTGAAGAGAGGAGGACTAGTGAGCAGGTTCGAAAAATAAGAGAACCAACAGGCACTCCATCCAACTAAATTTTGAAGGTAGTATGAGATCTGTTTCTTTCCCCTAGAGTGAAATGACTATGTATTAGGGTCATTTTTTGTATGCCTATGTGGCATTTTGGAACATATATTTTATACTATTGATATATAAATGACATTTTATGTCCATATTGATCTTTTGTACTAAGCTTGTATGGATTTTTTGGATATATTGTATAAAATTTTATCAATATATATCATTGTATAGCCGTACGACTTTTTGATTAAAGAAAATATTATTTTTCTACTACCATTCTTGAATGATGTTATCATGTGTATTATGTAAATTATATGCTTGAATGTTGTAGGAATGGATTTTGTTTACATCTAATGCTTAATTAATTACTGTCGATTACTCCATAAGCTCCATCTAGTGTGTATTGTGTAAATAATCTTCATTCCTGGTGGTTTGTATACTTTGTAATGCTTCAATTACTTGTGTCTCACTTATTCACATGTATGCTTCACTTATTCACTTGTATACTTCACATATATTGTGTGTATTTGCGTGTATGCTTCGTGATTCCAATGCATAATTCATGTGTATAATTCATGTATTGGCGTGTATGCTCCATGCTTCTTGAGTTCTATTGTTGTCTAATTGCAAGGAATTTCACACCAAAAGGTTTCAAATGAACTGTAAGAGCTTCTTCCCATAAAAAAATATCATAGCAATATGTATTGCTTTTAATTCATGGTTGAGGCTGGAATCCAACAACTAATGGTTTTGATTCTAAAGCTAAGCAATCATTGAATTTGTATCTATAGAACAAGTGGATGTTTCAAACCTGATGGGCATATATATATATATGATGAAGAAGAAAACACAACTCATCCAAATTCACAGGTTCATATTATAAAAGACTCATAAATCGATTAACTCACAAATCGACAATAACTTGTGTCGATTTAACTGACTACAATTGTACTCCATAATAAAATCAAATTTGAAAATAAATCATCTATGTTCAAATCTCTTGAAAATAAACATTTACAATTTCAGGCAGCTTTCTTGCCTTCCAACACTTCATCTTCCTATATGTCGTCCATCCCTCTTTCCTGCTCTTGTGCTAATTTCACCTTAGTAAACTAAATTCCTCCTATCTAAGAAAACCTCCTTTATTATTCTCCCTTACGCCTCAACATTCTTCTTGCCAATGACTCGATCTTTATTCCTTGCATCTTTTTTTTCTACATAGAAATCCACTCCTCCTCTACTCGTTGTAGCATATCGCCTCCTATCCTCTCTTTTTGCTGCTCAAGATTTATATTTACCCCAAACGTCTATATCTGCATTTATTTTGAAATTAAGTCTATTAATCCCAACTTGTAGTGGCATCGCTCCACTATTGCTCTATTTCTCTTGGATTATATCTTCCTTTTCTCAATGCAAATTTATGCCCTTCTCTATGGTGCGGGTTCCACTTGCTAATTCCCTTCACCACCATCCCTCTTCTTTTAAATTGATTCCATCAAAGTTACATACTTTATTTACTTCTCAAGTTGCCTCCATCATATTCGACATTGTCCCTCTTTGGTTTTTGTTGTTTTTACAAACAAGAAAATCTAAACTTGTTCGACCTTCTACATTCTATGCCTTCCCTTATATTGCGTAGTCTTTTGGTCACTTCTTCCCATGTTGGCTTCCTTCACAAGCTCCAGTTTGCCTCTTATTTCTTCTAAATGCGTCAAAATGATCCTCCCATTTCACCCATGCAAGATAATCTCCTACTAGCCTCCTTTGCATGGGCTTAAACTCTCTCCCAACTATGTAGAGTTGTGTCTTTCTTACCTCTGTCACTCCTCCTCCTTTTCTTGTTAAATGTCTTTTATATCACGTGACTCTTCCATTTGGTGTGACCTTTGAGTTGAAATCAAATTTAATTTTCAACTTCTCTCTTGGAGCCTTTCATTTTATCCTCATGGCTTTTAATATTCTTCTCTAATTTTAATTCTTCTTAAACTTTTATCTTCACACATGGAGAGTGGAATCAAACTTTAAATATTTATATGGATTTATTCCAAATAAAAATTTAGAGGAATCAATAAACAAGATTCTTGAAGGTTTGAATCAATTGAAATAACATAAAAAATGCCACCGAAAATTGAAAATAAACCAAAATGGAAGAAAATAAACAAACTATTATTTTTTGGGTGATGTGGATCGCACATAAACCTGGGTGCTCTTGCATCAATATACCTCAATATATGTACATCAACAATTGGATGATCTACCATTTGAATGTAGCTCGAAATGATTCAACGTGTTTAGGTGTGAAATAGGACCATGCCTAATGTGAACATACCCACCCAGACGTGTCATAATAGTTTGTTTGGTCACACGAATTGTAGAACAAAAGTTGCACCACTTTCCAACTTTCAACTACTTGCATTTGAGAACTTTTTCCCCAAATGAAAATTCACCACCACCACGAGAAAATGCCTCCAAGACAACAAAAAATAAGAAAGGCTATTGTAGAGGGGTCCAACGAGATCCCATTGGATCAGATGATAATTTTCTAAGCATCACGGTATCCGAGTAACAACATGTTGAATTTTGCAACCATTTTTCACTTTGGACTCTTAAGGGATTCAACTGGTTGAATGTAGCTCGTAGTGATTCAATGTGATTGGGTGTGAAAAAGTATCGTGCATAGAGTAAAAGTACCCACCCGAACGTGTCAGAATAGTTCATTTGGTCACACGAGTTGAAGGATGAAAGTTGCACCACTTTGTAACTTTCAACTACTTGTATTTGACAACTTTTTCCCCAAACAAAAAGTCGCCACCATGAGAAAAAACCTCTGAAATAGAAAAAACTGAGAGAGGTTATTGTAGACGGTCCCAACACAAACCCATAGGATCATATGATAATTTTATAGGTGTCATGGTATCCAAGTAACAACATGATGAAGTTTGCAGCCATTTTGCACTTTGGACTCTTAAGGGATTCTGCTAGTTGAATGTAGCTCGAAGCGATTCAATATGTTTGGGTGTGAAAGAGGACTGTGCCTAGCATAAATGTACCCACCTAGATGCATCCGAACATTTTGTTTGGTCACACGAGTTGCAAAATGAAATTTGAACCACTTTGCAACTTTCAACTACTTACATTTGATAACTTTTTCCCCAAGATAAAATTTTCCACCATGAGAAAAGGCCTCTAAGATAACAAAAAATGAGAGTTTATTGTAGAGATTCCCAACGCAAACCCATAGGATCAAATGCGAAGTTTCGAAGCATCATGATATATGAGTAACATCATGTTGAATTTTGCAGCTATTTTGTAGTCTGGACTCTTCAGGGATTCAGCTGGTTGAATATAGCTCAGAGCGATTCAACGTGTTTGGGTGTGAAAGAGGAGCGTGCCTAGCATAAACGTACCCACTTAGATGCGTCTGAAGATATTTTTTGGTCACCTGAGTTACAAAATGAAATTTGCATGACTTTACAACTTTCAACTACTTGTATTTGACAACTTTTCCCTTAAGCAAAATTTTGCCACCACAGGAAAATACCTTTGAATTAATGAAAACCGAGAGAGGTTATTATAGAGGGACCCAACGCAAACCCATAGGCTTAGAGAGCGCCAAATTTTTCACATGCTAACCTTGCATAGAGAGGAAGGGAGTGAGACTTGAGATAGAGAGGGAGGTGATAGGAGTGAGAGAGATTAGTCTAGGTAGCATGGTAGGGACTAAGATTTGAGAGCAATAAAGACTTGAAAGGGATAAAGAGTTATCCAATTACAGTGGGGGGAAATACCTAACAAAGGGAGAGGGGTTGGGAGGGATGAGACCTGAGAGATACAAAAAGAGACCTATTGGAAACAAGCCACACTAAGAGGGGGCGATGAATCAGTGTTGTGCAAAAATTAGCTTTAGTAATCTTTAACTTTAAAGCATCAATAACATTCATTCACAATGCATAAACAAGAAAGTAAAAAAAACACCATAACACCAATATTTTTTCGTGGAAACCCTGTTAGGGGAAAAACCACGGTGGATGGCCAATCCACAAGTATGATTATGAGTATACTCAAAAGTGAATATTACAAGGGAATGCATTTGCATTCAGGCGCACTACCTAGAGCTCACTGCTCAAGAAAGAAAGTGTTTACTCGCTACGGGTACAATGACGTACGGAGTAAACAGAGATATAAAATAAAATTGAAAGCATATAATAATCACATGGAAATCACACAGAACATAGATATACTTGTTTATTCAATATTCAGAAATTACATCATAATGTCTCCAGACAAAACATAGCATAGCATAGTAGAACCATCATGTTTCCCCACTACATGACTCAAGTACATATAGTACGCGAGAAATGGTTAAGGTACCAACCGTCGCGTCCCTTCATTATAACTAATTACTTCATCAGGAACTATTCCCAAGACAAATAACTAACATCACCCATACATAACATAAGTACATGGATTATTAATATTAACTAGAGTCTTATTTACTTATGACTCATAGCTGACCAAGTACACTCTCGACTGACTAAATCGACTCACGACCGACCGAGTATACTGTCGGTCGACTACATCATCCCACCCACAAAGTAGTCATCTTCCAAGCGATTGAAAACAAAAAATACGAACTCAAGTCCCTGCTTGGTGCTAGCCAATTCCTTGTCTTTTCCTTGTGGTTGACTCTCCCCCTCAGCTAAAAATCATTGCACATCAGCCACCTGTGTATCTTTTTCTACCAATAGGTGATCCTTCTTTGCCAACTAGTTGTCACTCTCTCCCAATACATCGTCTCTCTCTTCCAACTTCTCCTCAAGGGTTACAACTCTCATCTGCTTGATAGACAATTGCTCCTGTGATTGTAATATGATGGTTGGTTATACTACAATTTGGAAATTCCAATAAATATGATGGGGGTTTGGGGGAAATGCCCCTAGTGGGGTCAAAGGGCAACGCCCGTTGTGGGGGTCTAGGGGTAGTGTCCCCATCAGGGTCGAGGGGCAACGCCCCCTTGCAGGGTCTGGGGGTAGTGCCCTTGGTGTATTCCTTATTGCGGTACAGGGCAGGGTCGAGGGGTAGAGCCCCCACCGCAAATTCCAAATTAACACTTCTTACACCACTCGAAACAACATCGCGTGCCTCATTTTCATGATTTTTCCACATGTTCCGAATAGTGCTGATGAACCCAAAAAATATAGATTTTGCACTATTTTTTTGAGACTTCACTTTCTTTAGGTCAATGCTTGGTATAGACATGCTTCGTTTGACCCATACTAACCTTCTCCAACTCACATGTACATACTTATGCTCCCTTAGGTGTACGACCCTTTTCAACCGTACAAATTTCTTTTGATTTAGTCGTACAGTTCTTCCCACAACCTCTTGTACAGATTCCATGTTTAGGCGTAGAACCCTTTGCTCAAAGCGTACAAAATGTTTGCCTTGTTGTACGATGACTTGCTCACCACTTCATTTTGAATTTTTGTTTTGTTGTATGGTTTTCTCTCTACAACATAAAGATCCTTCTTGGTTTAGCCATATGACTAACTGTCTCTAGCGTACGGGCTTTTGAGCTTGGCATACAAACTCCTGGATTTGGCATACAAAATTTTTAGTCTAACGTACGGTGATCTCCTCAATGTGGCATACAAATTTCTATCTTTGGCATACAAATTTCCCTTCACTCTGGCATACAAACCTCTATTTGTAGCGTAAAGATTTTCCTTCACTCTAGCATACGAACCTCTTATGTCTTAGTTGTACGGCTAATTGCTCCCAGCGTACAGCTTTTTTAATTGGTCATACAGACTCCTTGTGTGTTGGACGTACAAAATCTTGGCATACGACTTCTTACTTTTGGCATACGAATTTCTCCTTAATGTGGCGTATGACTTCTTGGCTCTTGTTTGTCAATTCGTACGGACTTGTCCTCTTTTGGCGTACCAGTTTCCTCCCTTCTTGTTGTATGGATTTTACTTTGGGCGATTTGATTTTTGCTTGGCATACTAACTTTCCTTTGTCATATTTTCCTTCTTTGTCTTTGTTTTCTCTCTCCTCCGTCTCTTTTTTCTCTCTTCATTTTTAACATTTTCTAATTCCTCTTTTTTATTTTTTCCATTTTTTGGCTCCAACACAATTTTTCTATCTCATACCTGTTCGGAATTGTGGGCTGGCGTATCATCCAGTTCTGATATTCTTTCTTTGTACTCTTCGTACTCGACTAGAAGTGTTTGGTTAGACATGCCTTTTTTCTCTTCTTCCTTGATTTCCCCGATCTCTAGCATGTTACATTCTCAGTGGAACACTTCATAGTCTTTCATCTACCAATGAAATAAGCCATTCAATGAGCTTGTCTCATCCTCTGAACAACTCTCAAGTTCTAGTACGCCCTCAACATTTGGTTCCATCATCTTCCTTCCTTCGTCAACATTTGATTCCCCTCTGTCTGATTCTGATTCAGAGGAAGCCAATTCTTCGCCCATGACTTGGTTCTTTGAGTTGATGACGTACTTCCACCCGTTGTTCTCGATCAAGAGTGTATTTCTCTTCCAATTATGATTTTCCTTGGCAGATATCAACCATCCTCTCCCAAGTAGTGCATCATACACTTTCCTCTCTAATTGGATGACAACAAAATTTAGCAAAAACTGTTGTGTCCCGATCATCACCTTCTGCACCATCAACATCCCCAACGACTTGATACCATGTTGATTGGGACTAATGAGTTGGAATGTCGATGGCCAGAGTGTAGGATTCTCGAGGCTCTTCCATCTGTCTTCAGGTAGTACGTTGACTCTATATCCTCCATCAACGATAATATTTGTCAAGATATTCCCTCTGATCTCCATCTGCACAATCGTCGACATCTTCTCGATGTTCATCATGAGTAGTACGGGATCAATGGTTTGTTCACTGTAAAGTGGCAGTTCTGGTACCAATTCTTGTCTTCCGTCCTCCGCTCGTGATTTCTTGCCATCCCCAAGGATGTTTTCCATTGCCAATCCCAACAACGACAAGGTCTAGAGAAGGTCAGTTACTTTGATTGGTACAATGGTTTGCAGTACCTACTGTATGATGTTGATTTCGTCCTCCAATCATCGAGATATTTTTTTATCCTTTGCCATCGTTAGTTCCACTTCGACTTTTTCTTCCTTCATCCTTTTTTTTTCGTATGTGGATCTGGGTAGGTTGCCTTCTTTGCTTGCGTTCTGGTGATCGCCAATATCTATTGTTTTTCTACTTCCAGCATATGGAAACCCTTCTGCTTGGGGCATTCACTATCATCATGGTCGCTTGGTCCACACCACTTACACAATCTTCCTCCTAAACCTTGGTCGTTTTGGCAGTCCTTGGTGAAGTGACCCCATTCGTTACACTTTTAACATTGGATCATGGGTCATCCTTTACTGTCGTACTGTATTCTGTTCCTCGGACTCTTGTTGCTCCGATAACCTCCAAGGGATGTGTTTCTATTGTACTGGAGCTTTGGTGGTGTGTTCGGTGGTGTCGGCGGTTCTCCTTGAGTGAAGAGTACTTGTGCACTTTTGGCTTTTAAGTTGTATGGGCATTCCTTGATGGAATGTCACATCACTTGGTAGATATCGCAAAATAACTTCTTCAGATAGTTCGCCTTTGTGTGACCTTCCCATTGCAATTTGTACAGCACAATTCTCATGCTTCCTGCGTACTCTCCTTATCAGCCTTCAATTATTTCATCATTCGCATCATATCTTTATTGAGTGCTTGTACGGTCTTGGATTCACCATCGCTGTCGTCCACACTCTCCTCATCATTCAACTTCTTTTTCCCTCGGGAGGATGTTTTTTTTTCGCTTTCTATATCCATCGCCCGATTGTATGCTTCAATGTATGTCGACAAAGGCACAAATTTCATCTTCTTCCTCAATGATGGAAGCAAGCCTTCAATGAACCATCGCTTATTTAACCCATCGGTCGACTGAACCTCCAATTTTTGGAACACGTTTTTGAGTCATCGATTGTATGTGTGCACATTCTCGTGCTTTCCTTGCTTCATACTGTAGATTTCTGCTACAATATCACTTTCATCCCTCAAGAGTTTGAATTCATCCTGAAAGGCCTTCTTGATTAATCTACATGTAGCTTTTTGTGCTTGGTCCAAATCTGAGTACTAGTCGATGGCACTATCTTTGAGTGTCGCCAGAAAGACTTTCATTCAATGATTTGGGTCATCTTCTCCACTTGCTATCTAGATTGTCTCGCATGTTTTTCAATGTCAATTTGGATCCTTTGACCCATTCCCTGTAAACTTCGGTAGCTTCTGCCACTCCGGAGTCACCATCCTTCCCCACTGTCCTCGTGTATTGGACCTAACTGGACTGGTTTCCCCGTTACGTTCTGGTGTGTCAGTTGCACTCTCGGCCATGTACGAGTCACTCTCCCCTCCTCCATCAGTGTCCTCTACACCTTGAGTTTCCTAAGTCCCACTCTGGTGCTCCCTTTGCCAAGGGGTCTTGGGCTCAGAACCCCCTATCCTCAACCCTTCATCATCATCTGATATGGACAACTCTAGAATTATTTGGATGCTATTCTCAAGTTCTTCATTCAATTCATCTTCATTTTCTTAGGTTTTATATTTTTCTATGTACGAGGTGATGAAGGGTTCCTCGTCCCTCCCTTCCATAAGACTCTGATGTGCTCTACTTAATCTTTTCCATTGGTTTTCTTGCTCCTATACTCTAAATGATCATTGAATTCTTTCCTCCTCCGCTTCATGTTCGAATGGTATTTTGTTCTTGTCTTTTTTTGGTTTTGCGTGCATTACAGGTCATTCATGCGATCATTGTTGGTTGCCAGGGGTACGTCTCCAACTAGTGTCTCATTCCTCCTCTTCCCATTTGGTTCGTTCTTCGTACCGCTGCAATATTTGTTTCCTTTGACGTTCCTGATCCTCCTTCCCCTAAAGGTCTTGTAGGATGATGTAGTGGCATGCTATCAGTCTTTCCATTCTGGTAAGAAGATGGTTGACCTCTTTGTTGATGCACAGTCTATTCCAAATGACCGCTTGAGGGATCTCTCGCCTGAGATCCTCCCATAGACTGCAAAGGTCTTCTGTCAGAGCGTCTTCACGATCCTCCTTTGCATGTACTGGCCCTTCGGTTGACTACCCCATCACAATGCCATTCTCTTGTTTGGGTGGTTACTGGATTCATTCAGGCAACAATGCCAAATTTTTACTCACTATGGGTACAATGACGTATAGAGTAAATGGAGATATAAAATAACATTGACAACATATAATAATCACATGGCAATCACACATAACATACATATACTTCTTTATTTAGTATTTGATAATTACATCATAATGTGTCCAAACAGAACATAACATAGCTTAGTAGAATCATCATGTTTCTTGACTACATGACACAAGTACATATAGTACACGGGCAGTGGTTAAGGTACTAACCATTGCATCCCTTCATTATAACTAATTACTTCATCAGGAACTGTTCCCGAGACAACTAACTAACATGACCCGTACATAACATAAGTACATGGATTATTAATATTAATTAAAGTCTTATTTACTTATGACTCATAGCCGACCAAGTACACTCTTGGCCAACTACATTGACTCACGACCGACTAAGTACACTGTCGGCTGACTGTACAGAAAGGGCTTGCTGCCCAAGAGTTCAAATTAAAACCATCTAAAGATTTGAACTGAGATGATAGCATCTAAAATTCCTGATTATAATTCTAGATTAAGCACAACAATGGATTTGTTCTTCTATAGATCTAATCTACAATTCTGCTCTTCTCTACTCATGCACAAAACACAAATCTTTTATGCGCAAGTGAAACTGTGCATTATTGCACTTCTGCTTTGCTCTAATTTTCTATTTAGACTTCAACACAATTCATACCACATACAAAATGATACGGAAGACCAAGAATATATATCTACAACATAGGATTTATTTACACTGTCAGCTTCAACAAAACATAAGAAAATTATAATATTGACTCACATTATGAGAAATATACAATGCGTACCCACAAAGGTCGACCATAGCTTAGCTAGGACCCAAACAATGACATACAAGAATAGATATACTTAATTAATTTGTTCCCATACATCCACAACTTAATACATTCATGAAGTTGGCCTCAATACAAGAAAAACTGAGAACATGCCAACCAAATCTTCTAACTTTCACACGATCTAGTACAAGCCACTGCGCTTTAGAAGAAATAAAGATAATATGCCAACAAATGTTCCCTGGATGCGTAAAGCAAAATAATAACTAGAAATGATCTTACAGATCGAAGAGCACTGTGTTGTTGGATACTCTGTTCTTGCTTGACAATTCAGAGTCTTCTTGCCGTTAGGACCAAATGATGGAGTGCAGACCTGATAGATGATTATGGTTGCCATCAATGACAACACCAAGTGAACCTCATAGTGTCTCTTGCCAACATGACTTGATAGAGAGGGAGTGTAAGACATGACATTGGAGTGAGACAAATTAATCTAGGTAGCATGGGAGGGAGTGAGACTCGAGAGAGAGAGAGATAGAGAGACTTGAGAGGGATTTATTCAGTTATGTTGGGGGGAAGACCTGAGAGGAGTGGGAGATAGAGGGATGGTAGATCTAAACCATCAACCTTAAACCCTTAAAACATTCTCCTTAAACCCTCTACCCTAACCCTCAACACAATACCCTCTACCCTCTACCCTCAACCCTTAAACCCTAAACTCTCTACCCTTAACCCTTAACCCTTAAACCCTCTACCCTTAAACCATAAACCATAAACCTTAAACCCTCTACCCTCAACGCTTAAATCATAAACCCTAAACCCTAAACCCTCTGCCATCTACTCTCAACCCTCAACCCTCTCTCTCTCTCTCTCATCCCTACACCCTCTACCCTTAACTAAAACCTAAACTGTCTACCCTCTGCCCTCAACCCTTAATCCCTAAACCTTAAACCCTTAAACCCTCTACCCTTAAACCGTAAACCGCAAACTATTAACCCTTAAACCCTCTACCCTCTACCCTCTACCCTCTAGCCTCAAACCTAAACCCTCAACCCCCTCCCTCTCTCTCTCTTATTTAGTTAGGTTGGGGGACGACCTGAGAGAGGGAGTGGGAGATAGAGGGATGGGAGACCTAAACCCTCAACCCTTAAAACCAAACCCATAAAACCTCTACCCCCTACCCTCAACACAATACCCTCAACCCTCAACCCTCAAACCTTAAACCATAAACCCTCTACCCTTAACCCTTAAACCCTAAACTCTAAACCCCAAACCCTCTACCATCTACCCTCAACCCTCTCTCTCTCTCTCTCATCCCTACACCCTCTACCCTTAAACCGTAAACCATAATCCCTAAACCCTAAACCCTCTACACTTAACCCTTAATCCCTTAAACCTAAACCCTTAAACCCTCTACCATCTACCCTAAACCCTTAAACCCTCTACCCTTAATCCTTAATCCCTAAACGATAAACCCTCTACCCTCTACCCTAAACCCTTAAACTCTCTACCCTTAAACCATAAATCATAAACCATAAAATGTGTACCCTGTACCCTCAACCCCTAAACTATAAACCCTAAAACCTCTACCCTCTACCCTTAAACTATAAACCGCACTCCCTAAACCCTAACCCTTAATCCCTAAACCTTGAACCCTTAAACCCTCTACCCTCAACACAATACCCTCTACACTCTACCCTCAACCTAATACCCTCTACCATCTACCCTCAACCCTCTACCCTTAAATCGTAAACCCTTAACCCTCTACCCTCTACCCTCTACCCTCTACCCTTAACCCTTAATCCCTAAACCCTAAACCTTAAACCATAAACCCTAAACCCTCTACCCTTAACCCTCAACCATATACCCTCAACCCTCAACCTTTAAACCCTAAAACCCTCAACCCTCTACCCACCCTTAAACCCTAAACCCTTAAACCCTCTACCCTCACCCTTAACCCTCTACTCTCAACTCTCAACCCTTAAACCCTAAACCCAAAACCATCAACCCGCTACCCTTAACTCTTAAACCATAAACCCTTAAACCCTTTATACCCTTAAATCCTAAACCCTAAACCCTCTACCCTCTACCCTTAATCCTCTAGCCTCTAGCCTCAACCCTAAACCATCAACCTCCTCCCTCCCTCTCTCTCTCTCTTATTAAATTAGGTTGGGGGCAAGACCTGAGAGAGGGAGTGGGATATAGATGGATGGGAGACCTAGACCCTCAATCCTAAACCCTTAAAACCAAACCCTTAAACCATCTACCTGCTACCCCCAACACAATACCCTCTACCCTCTACCCTCTACCCTCTACCCTCTACCCTATATCCTCTACCCTCTACCGTCAACTATAAACCCTCAACTCCCCCCCCCTCTCTCTCTCATCCCTACACCCTCTACCCTTAAACTATAAATCATAATCCCTAAACCATAAACCCTCTACCCTTAATCCCTAAACCCTAAATCCTTTACCCTTAAATCATAAACCCTAAACCCTTAAACCCTCTACCCTCTACCCTTAACCCTTAATCCCTCAACCCCCCTCTCTCTCTCATCCCTACACCCTCTACCCTTAAACCGTAAACCGTAATCTTTAAACCCTGAACCCTCTACCTTCAACCCTTAAACATTAAAACCCTCAACCCTCAACACTCTACCCTCTACCCTTAATCCCTAATCCCTAAAACCTCTACCCTCAACCCTCAACCCTTAACCCTTAAACCCTTAAACCCTCAACCCTCAACACTCTACCATCTACCCTTAACCTTTAAACCCTAAACCCTTAAACCCTCTACCCTCAAATTGTAAACCCTAAACCCTAAACCCTAAACCCTAAGCCCTAAGCCCTTAAACCCTAAACCCTTGAAACCTAAACCCTAAAAATATCTACCCTCTACCCTTAAACCCAATAGCCTCTACCCTCAACCCTTTTAAACCCAACTAAAATCTCTACCCTAATCCATCTATCCTCAACCCTTAATCCCTCAACCCTTAAACCCTAAACCCTCTACCCTCAACCGTCAACCCTCTACCCTCTACCCTCAACCTTCAACCCTTAAACCGTAAACCCTCTACCCTCTACCCTTAACCCTTAAACCTTCTACCATCTACCCTAAACCCTTAAACCCTCTACCCTTAAATTGTAAACCGTAAATCATAAACCCTTAAACCCTAAACCCTGAACCCTTAAACCCTCTACCCTTAACCCTCTACACTCTACTCTCTACACTCAACCCCCCCCTCTCTCTCTCAAACCTGCATCCTCTACCCTTAAACCATAAATCATAAATCGTAATCCGTAAACCCTAAAACCTCTACCCTCAACCCTCAACCCTCAACCCTCAAAGCCTTAAACCCTCAACCCTCAACTCTCTACCCTCTACCCTCTACCCTTAACCCTTAAACCCTAAACCCTAAACCCTTAAACCATCTACGCTTAAACTATAAACCCTAAACCCTAAACCCTTAAACTATCTACCCTCTACCCTTAAATCCAATACCCTCTACACTCAAACCTTAAACCCAACTAAACTCTCTATCCTAATCCCTCAAACCTCAACCCTTAATCCCTCAACCCTCAACCTTCAACCTTCAACCCTCAACCCTCAACCCTTAAACTGTAAACCGTAAACCATAAACCATAAACCGTAAACCCTCTACCCTATACCCTTAACCCTTAAACCTTCTACCATCTACCCTAAACCCTTAAATCCTCTACCCTTAAACCCTCTACCCTTAAACTATAAACCGTAAACCGTAAACCCTAAACCCTTAAACCCTCTACCCTCTACCCTCAACTCCCCTCTCTCTCTCAACCCTACACCCTCTACCCTTAAACCATAAACCGTAATCCCTAAACCCCAAACCCCAAACCCTCTATCCTCTACTCTCAACCCTTAAACCCTAAAACCCTCAACCCTTAACCCTTATACCCTAAACCCTTAAACCCTCTACCCTTGAACTATAAACCCTATACCATAAACTGTAAACCCATAAACATGTCCTTCATTGTCTTCATCTACAATCACCACATAAACATGTCCTACATTGTCTTCATCTGCAAACCCTCTACCATCTACCCTAAACCCTTAAACCTTTAAACCCTCTACCCTTAAACTGTAAACCGTAAACCCTTAAACCCTAAACCATAAACCATTAAACCCCCCACCCTCAAACCCCCACTCTCTCTCAACCCTACACCCTCAAACCCTAAACCCTAAACTCTCTACCCTTAACCCTTAATCCCTAAACCCTCTACCCTCTACCCTCTACTCTTAACCCTTAAACCCTAAAACCCCCAACCCTTAACCATTAAACCCTAAACCATTAAACCATCTACCCTTAAACTATAAACCCTAAAGCCTAAACCTTTAAACCCTAAACCCTTAAACTGTCTACCCTCAACCCTATGCCCTCAATTATCAACCCTCATCTATCTTTGTCCCTCCCTCCTCTTCTCTCCTTTCTATATCAGTTCTCCTTCCATCTCTCCCTCCATCCATTCATCCTTCTCTACCCTAGTCCCTCAACCCTATAACCCTTAAACACTCAACCCTAAACCCTCAACCCTATAACCCTTAAACACTCAACCCTAAACCCTCAACCCTCAACCCTTATACCCTAAACCATTAAACCCTCTAGCCTCAACCCAATACCCTCTACCCTCAAACCTAATCCATCAACCCTTAAACACTCAAGCCTAAGCCCTCAACCCTCTCTCTCTCTCTCTCTCTCTCTCTCTCTCTCTCACTCTCTCTCAAGTCTCCCTCTCCTACTTGAGAGAGGAGTGGAGAGAGAGAGGCAAAGAGAGATAGAGAGGGAGTGGGAGATAGAGGGATGGGAGAGAGATAGAGGGAGTGAGAGAGACATAGGGGGAGATAGAGGGAGTGAGAGAGAGGGAGTGGGAGAGAGATAGAGGGAGTCAACGAGAGAGATCGAGAGAGACCTGAGAGAGGGAGAGGGGGTGGGAGGGAGAGACCTGAGAGAGAGAGAGAGAGAGAGAGAGAGAGAGAGAGAGAGAGAGAGAGAGAGAGAGAGAGAGAGAGAGAGAGAGAGAGAGAGAGAGAGAGAGAGAGAGAGAGAGAGAGAGAGAGAGAGAGAGGGAGTGTGAGAGAGAGAGGGGGAGACACCCGAGAGTGAGAGAGAGAGAGGGAGAGAGATAAAGTGAGTGTGAGAGAGAGGGAAATGTGAGAGAGATAGAGGGGAAGGGAGAGACCTAAGAGAGGGAGAGGGGGTAGGAGGGAGAGACTTGAGAGAGAGAGACAAAGAGAGAAAGATAATGACCTAAGAGAGGGAGATGGAGTGAGAGAGACAAAAAGACCAGAGGAGGGAGATAAAGAAAGGGGGTTGGAGTGAGATAGATTTATTTAGGTACCTAGGTGGGAGGGAACAATACTTGAGAGATGGGATTGCAGTGAGAGAGTAGTCTAGGTAGTGTGGGAGGGAGTGAGACCAAAGAGAGAGAGACCAAAGAGAGGGGAAAGTAAGATTTTGTTCAAAGCAGGTCATTTGGCGAGCACCATATTTGGCACTCGCCAAGTCACACATCACATTTGGTGGACGCCAAATTTGGCACTTGCCAAATGTGATGTGCCATTTGGTGAGCGTTAAATTTGGTGCTCACCAAATGACCTGCTTTGGACGTGTTAATTGATAAGATTTACCAAATTTCCTCATATTTTTGTCTATGCTCATCATCATGTTTGCATGTCTTTCAATTAAAGTTTATAAAAAACCATGATGGTGTTAACCTCTCTCTTAGCTATCTAAATATATAGTTCTTTTTTCGTTTTGATTAAGTTAAGGTTTTGATCTATAGCTTCTATTGTAAATGCCTTCGTTTTTGGTCAAAAAACAACATGTGCTAGTTTTAGGATATATTTTTACTTGTTCATCGAAATGTGAAACAAATTACATTTTTTAAAACTAGACTCCATTCTACACATAATGAAAAAAAACTTCAATTTTCGATTAGTTCTCAAAAAAAATAGGGGGGAGCACACTCAAATTTCAGCGTTCCAGGATGTGTCCACTTTCAAAATTCATAAAATATTATTTATTCATTAAAAAATTACCTAAAATAATGAGGATAAACTACATGGTGTTAGCTAATTTCTCACCATTGGGATTTTTGAAATTCTAAAAAAAAGTTAATCAAAAGGGGAGAGCCCTTAGGTAGTATGCTATTTTTTTTGATAAAAATAAGACCTGTTTTGGGGCCCCCGTTTTGAGACCCTTAATCTTCTTTAATTTAAAAAAGAATTAGTGTCTTAGAAAATAGACTTAGAGCACTTCAACTTTTGTTTTTGCTGCATCTTGAAATTTTGAGTATAATTATCTTCATTTTCTTGTGCAAATCAGATTTTGTTGATTTCAAAAAAAAAAAGTGGCATCTTAAGAGCCAAAATTGTGTCATAGATCCATGCACTTACCCATAGTCTTGTTATGTTATCTAGTAGTCTTCTTGATTGAATCTTTGTTGTAGGACCATGCGTTATATCCTAGCATGGGGGGTGGACCTTAGGGTTCCACATGGTCGGGAGGTTGTGCTAATTACTCCATTGGGTACCCTTGCTATGTGTTTGTGTGCATGAAGATTGCTCATGGTGTTGTGGACTCTTGTATCTATCCATATCAAGTAGAATATCTTTATGTATGTATATTGGAATGTATTTCAGTGTATCTTTTATTATAATCAGATGTATTTTTCCCAGTTGTATTCGGGGAAGCTTTCTTGTAATTTTGTAATAGATAGTGATGAACCCTCTCGAAATGGAAATAGTTAAATGATGTATTTTGCATATGAAGTCATTTGAAATTATCTAAAATATTTTTTTATCTGATGACATATTTAAAATGAGCTTTGCTTGTTAGTTAACTCTTGTTATCATTGTAGTTAATGAAATGATTCTTGTTAGATTTGTTGATAGATATGTTAGTGTAGTCATGGAATCTTAGAGGACATATGTGTAGATCACATATTATGTATATGTTATGCAATATGTTGTTGTTTCTCCTTAAAAAATTTTAGTTTCGTTATTAAGTCATGTTGTGTACATTGTCCTCTAGGTTCCGTGGTGGGGTGTTATAGTTGAATGACTGTTGTGTTCCTCTTGGAAACCGTCAAGTCCTTTAAATAGATTATGTCATCAAGGAAAGTGGTTTGATATAGTTACATAGAATTTGATCCTTGGTTGACCATCTATGGTATTCTTTTATAATAATCTTATGTGTGAATAAAGATATATTTTACTCCTATATTTGGTATGCATTGCTATCTCTATTATTAATTCATGAATTCATTATATCAAACAAAGCAATAAGAAAAGAAGGGAAACTTTGAAACTTCGGTGACAAAAATAAAGGGATGATGAAATGGAAGTCTAAAATTTTGGCGTTAAAGGGACTTAGGAAAAAATAGACTTAGATGGAAAGGTATGTCAAGACAAGGAGCTTTAAAATTTTGATGACTGACAAACACTTAAAGGATTGAACATTCTCCAAAACTTGGATACTTTAGGGACATTGTACAATCACAGGGGAAAAGAAGAAGGACAACACACAAAAAATTGAACCAGGGAAGAGAAGGAAATAGGAAATAGGCATTTTGGTCCATAACATAAATTACTATAAAAGAGGACATGGCAACACTCATGTAAATATGCAAGAGATGGTTTTATTGATAGGTATAAAGGGTTGGTTATAGAAAAAGGTATTTTTAAGGTTAAAGATGTTGATTATCATGAAATTATAGATATATTTGTAGATTGAAAAAATTCTTGTACAAATTGAATTAGGTTGCTTAAGCGTGGTATGAAAATATTGACATGCTTCTCATAAATCTTGGTTTTACATGGATTCCCTTTGACCCTACAACATACACTTAGAAAGTAGATGGGAAACTACTATTTTTTTCCCTCTACCTTGAAAAAATAATCATCATGATAGTTTCCACTAAGAAGATTCCTGATGTGAAAGAACACTTACTGAATTATTTTGAGAGAATTGACTTGAGTTTGTTAAAAAAATCTTGGTCTAAAAATTGCACTATCTATGAAAGGAATTTTCATTAATCAATCCAAATATGTTGAATAAATTTTATGTTCCTTCATCCTAAAAAACTAAAATTTAAAATTGACTTAGTTTCAATTCAAATTCAAGCTTTCCACCAAGTTTATTCTCCTACTATTGACGACACACTTTATAGTGGTTGGTGGGAAGTCTTTTTTACTTGATTCGTACACACACTAATCTTTCTTTTGTTGTGAATCTTGTGTTGGTTTTTTTATGACCCAAATGACAACCATTGGTAGGATGCAAAAAGTGTTGTCTAGTATCTTTGTGGTACTACAAATTATGAGATTGAGTATAAGTTAAGTGATAAAGCTTCAATTTCTAGTTACACCTCTAGCGACAAGGCCACTATTGAAGGTTATATTGGTAGTGAATGGGTAGGGGATCTAGATGACCACAATTCAACCACATGTTACATATATCATATTAGGGGAGGTACAATCACTTGGTATTGTACAAGAAACATACTACTATTGTTTTGTTTGCTATGGAAGCTAAGTCTAGTGGAATTATTACTATTGGTTGTGAGCTTGTATGGATTCAACACATGATTTCTACTTTTGTATTTTCACCAAAAGGTATCCTACAACACTTTAGTGTAATAATAAAATTTCTACCCACATCTCTCACAACCTAATGAGAGTAACAATGCACAAAGAATACTAAGATTCATATGCATTATATTTGGAAAATCATGCATGACAAGATCATTGATCTTAAGTTTTGTTGTATAGATGAATGAATTACAAAGTTGTCGCTCCAAGTAATATATTTTCATCTTGGGGAAATTTTGAGGGTGAAAGATGGTGTTGTCAAATGGGGATAGTTCATTGATTTCTCCTTCCTTCGCTTCATTGAAGCACATCTTAAGGGGGGATGTTAGTGTAGTTAATTAATTATACACTATTGTATAGTTTTAAGATGTACTTGTATATTTATTGTAATAACTCATAAATATTTGTTGTAATATTTTATAGATATTGTATTAATTAATTTTCACTTTTCTACATGTAGTATTTGTATTAATAGAAAAGTTCTATATAAGTATACTTATTTTATTTGTTAAACTACTCTTGAGGATTTATATTTTAGTAGTTATCTTTCTCTTAAGTACACTTTTTATTTTACATAAATACTCTCCAAATCTTATCCTCGACGTTTGGTTTATCTATGTAAGAGTATAGAGAGCTAGTGGTTGAGGTATTGTTATGGAAGCGAGTTATCATAATTATATAAAATTTTAAGCTAGAGTAGGTTTTAATAAAAAGTGATAGGCATGCTACATATGTTCTAAATTTACACTATATTTCTATTTAAAATTAATTGATTTATTGTGTTTCTTTTATGTATGTGGGTGAATGTCTTGTAGCTACAACAATTATGTGTAGCAACAAACTTTAATATACACCAAGTACTCTTTTGTTTATGGTGTACATGAGCCCCTGAGGTCGTACTAGGTCAGTCCATTAGGGTTCATGACACTACACTTTTAGACACGTCAAAAATCTTCAAATCAATCAAATCATTCATCAATCAGAAACAAGCAATCTATCGACAATCTGTTTCATTAACACTTTGGCATGTCAGCAATGGCATGTGGTCAAATTAATCATCTAGTCAAATTCTATCAAGGCAAGTCAACGTGTCAAAATCTAGACCATAATACCTCTTGAGGTTGAGATTCTATTATTATGTGTTTCCCTTTGTGACAACTAATAACCATGCATACAAGGAACATCATTTATAAGAGCTCAAAACCCCTAATGAGAGGTGAGTAAGCACATTATATAGTTTATGCATATATAAGAGATAATTAATAAGATATACCAAAGGAATTATTTAAAAAAACTTTCAAATTAGAGATTTTGTCCTTCATGTGGATTTACATAATCTAAATGATAAAAAGGAATTGAGAGGTTCGTTTTGACCTAATTGGACTAGCTCATTCATTAGTCCTTCCTTGTATGAAATTGATGCATTTGACATCTCCTCTTCCACTAGAAGAATCCAGTCAAAGATCTAATTAATATCATGCAATTAAAATGATATTAATATCTATTGGTGGGGAAATTATTTAGTGATTACCATGTTTTCATACCCCTCTATTTTATGAGATTTTTTGTTCTATATTGCCCATCTAGGGGTAATTGCGTATACTTGTGTCTTAATGATCACATTATTTCATATAAATTATACACTTTAATGATTACCTATTTACATGATACACATTATCACACAACATGATTGTATTAAGCCATCCAAGGCTATCCTTATTTGGTTATTATTCTATGAGCATGAGCTTATGTACTAATACATCCATGATTAAGTTGAACATTGGGGGCACCATGTTGTTCTTTCCCTACTTTTGGATTACCATCATCTTATCCTTATCTATGGGGAGCATCATTTATCTTCCTTTACATTAGTACTATTATTGACATATCATTCAATATGGGAGACATTGAATTTTCCCTTTATATACTTTGGTGCATACCTTATTACAACACTATCTCACTCATTTGAGGCCTCTTATTCAATTTGAGATTTTATGATTACATCTTATATTATTATGATTTTTGAGCTATTTTTATTATATTTGGATGTATTGCATCAAGCCCTTCCTTCTTATAGGGGTAAACCCACAAAACTGGTTTATAATTCCGTTGAGGAAGGAAAAATGCATTTTCAAATGGAAAAAACTTTAGCGAACCCCCTTTTAATGGGTTTTATTTTTTAATTGCATTTAGAGGGGGGTTCGTTATACCCCCCCTTTTTCCCCTTCTCCCCCTCTTCTACCAATCTCTGCAAAATTCTGCCCTTCAAAGCTCGGGTTGAGGATGAGAATGGAGGAGGCTTCACATACCCAACTAGCTGATGGTAGTCCTCGAAACAAGCTATCCATCAAATATAATTTTAATATGTTTTGGTTTTATTATGTATTTTTTTAGTTTAATTAAACATAGTTTTTTCACCGAAAATCAAGCTCTTTGTTTTGCACATGTGGAAAAATAGTAGATTATTAAAATAAAATTCTAAAAAATATTTTTGAGCTAGATACTAATGTTCTTGATCTAGTAAAATAAATAAATTGAATTTCGATACATACAAAAAAATTTAAGTTGTATACGACCTGCCTATATCTGAATTGTAATTGGTTTGACTTCAAAACTTGATTAAGGAAAAAATATTCAATAAAACATTATGAAGCCAAATGAAGTAGTTAGATATCGGAGTTACAAATCTAAATTAAAAAAAATTGAATTTAATTTTTCATAGAAAAAAGGTTAGGTTGTATACGGTGAGACTCACTCCTTAAAAATGGTGTTTACTGATAAAAACTAGTTTTCGAAGGAGATGGAAAAGAAATGCAATCTAAATCAATTTTTTTAAAAAATATTTAGAATCTACAAACAAAATGTCACAAATCATTAGTTCACATCATCTTCAAATTCCTCATGGTTTAGCAGCTATAGGTGCCCATTTAAGTGAAGATTTAGTTAAAAAAATTTAGTTCAATGTCCAGTTTGGCCAAAAATTGTAAACCAATATTGTGGGATAAACCATGGGCCTCTACCCATTATCACGACTTCATGTTTTTAAAATTTTTGGGCCCTTGCCTATATTTTCAATTCTATACAACTAGGGACTAAATATCTTACCAACCTTCGTGTGCTCATGATTTTATCTATACAATATTGGGGGATATTCCTACATTAGTACTTAATATGCTTATATGGGCATTACTAGGCCACATAGGGTTGCACCGCCATTTTATTTCTCATGCTAGATGCAACATTCCTATCCATCAATTCCATCTCTAGGGCATGTTCTTACATGATGCATTATTTATAGCCATTGATATATGCTTATATTTCTATATAGCTAGAAGCTTATATGATTATAAGATTTCATGCTTATATGATTACATGGTCATATGTTTGCATGCTTAGATTAAATTTAATTTTTATGTATTATTTCACCCTCCTCACAATTCCTTATATCAAGGATTCAATCAATTATTGGGAGAGGAGGGAGTGTTAATACGAGGGTATATCCTATAACTAATGTTCCTTGCTTTGGATATGCAAATGATTACATGTGCTTGTAGAGACTCATCTTGAAGAATTTACATACATGTAAAAGGTAAAAACACAATATCAAATCCTCTAAGGGTCTACTACTTTACATGGACCTTATGGTTAAATATCCTTTGAATATTTACTTTCATGCATGTTTGTGAGTGTTATATACTTTGAGATTCATAATAATTCTAGGATTTAAATGACCTTAAAGTGGGGATGAAATGTAATGGTGAAATTTGCATACCCATGTCACCTCCCATTTAGTTTTGTGCCAATTTTGTCGAGGGTAGTTCTTTGTTACATATACATATTGATAAATGACACAATCTTGTGCAAAGTGGGGTTCCTTACCCTATTTAATCCACCCACACCATTACACAAATGTCTACGAATCACCTATCACTTATATCCTTTCCCTTTTTCACACACCCTTAAGATTCATCCTTACAATTTATTTATTACTCACATGCTCACACTCATTCCAATTCACATGTCGTCCACTATAATCTACCCTCTTTTCTATTTTGATACTAGTTCACATTCATAGGGCTATCCTTGCAATTATAAACTCATACTGCCCTAAATTAAATTTGGTCAAATACCTTCCTTTACCATTCTTGCTTAGGGTTGACCAAACAAAATTGTTTGTGATATATTGTTATGTCCTTATATTTGAAGGTATTTAATGCATTCATTCTAATTGTTTAAAAAACCAGAAATCTAGGAATCAAGTCACATCTACATACTTCAATTGGTTCTCTAAAATGGAACTTAGCTTTGCACGATCATTTTTGAAGCATTTCATGACTAAAGAGTGTTATTTTCAATATTATTCAATTTTAAGGAGTTTTCAAACTATAACATCCTCGAATCTTAGTTGTATAATTGATAATCTAACAAATGTATTTATGAATATCACTAGCCCTTGTAGATATCAAGACAATATTGGAGAATTCACTTGGTGTCTCAGATAAAGTCAAGAATATTAGTTAATAGATCACAAAAAGGTCATTGGCAAAAGAAAAGTTCACACCTATCAAATCTATTATTAACAATTGAAACCATCCCTACATAAAGTTAGAGATAATTTCTGATTCATAGGCGATCAAAAAACTTATTAGCTATTCCTAATCTTGAGACATTTTAGATCCATAACTTCGTTTTTACTACCTTCAATTATCAAATTGAATGTACATGTATTAGTTCATACTAGAGGTAGGTATACTAATGCATCCATCGTATTTTATTAATTAGTAACAAATGAACCCATGAAAAAGTAGAATTAAAACAATTTGACTAGATTCTCTAATGTATATTTTTTCTAAATTTATCTCAAAATATAAAATCACTTTATTTGTCATTTTATAGAGAATACATACTCAAATAGTCTTATTGTTTTGCGTAAGCTATTGGAGTGTCAATGTAATAGAATAAAAAAGTGTCACATTGATGACTCTAACAATAGTAAATGTTTTCCCTCCATTTTTTCTTTAATGGTCCTATTCAATCTAAATGGGAGGTCTTTTTCATAGGCCTCAATATAAGACATAAATATCTTTTGGTTGTTCCTTTACCTTGATATCATTCTAGTGGGAGCTTGTTGATAATGTTGTGCATAATTTTATAGTCTCTTGTAAGTCACTTATGTCAATTCTTAATATTAACTACTTCAATCAATATTAGATAACCCAAAATCAAATCAAATGAATATTGTCCATACCCTGAATCTATTCAATTATACTTTATTGTTGTAATAGTCAAGATTGGAATCAAATCTAATCAATATTGCAGGTATCTAAAATAAAATAATTTTCTTAGATGTTAACATACATTTATTACAAACTATGATAGGTTTTGCTTTGTATGTTATTGAAAAGACATATATTATACAAAATCTTATTTATAACAATGATATAATATCAAATATAAATATTTACTTTGATTTACTTTTTCTTTTTTTCATATAATTGTCAAATAACAATTATCATCCTTGCACAAAGTATATAAAGCCTTTTGAATAATTATATTTTCTACATATCTCACAATCACAACTTAAGAGAATAGATATATTAGAAGCATTTCATCAAATAGATAACATGCCTCGTCAAATGTTTTTGAATTTTTAGATTTACTATCATGTCTTTTATAAAATAATTTTACCATCAAATTACAAGCCTGATTTTTTACAAAAGAATTTTGCCATCAAATTATAAGCCTGATTTGGGGATTGTATTTTAGATTCTTTATCTTGTCTATTTTGTAATAGTAAAATTTGTAGTTTGTACTTCTAACCTAACTATACATTAAGCATTCATGTGTACTTCCAATTTCTCTATGATCTCAATCATTCTAAACCTACTATATTATCCAATTTGTAGCATATTTGCATTTCAAATTTTTTTAGAGAAATCAACTCTGCAAGGCTTGGAATTGCCTCCTACTCTTCACACTTGAGTATCCTGAGCTCTTGAAGGCTTATTCTGTCCCAGACACCTCTAATGTCCATCAGAATACTACAGTCAATAACATATATGATCTTCAATGTTGCTGGCTTTAGAGTTTCCCTGTTTTCAGCTGGTGGAAGGCTTCTTCCATTTGATTCCAATCCTCACGAGTCCATTTTAAAACCACAATAAAAAGTTTCTGAATATGGAATAGCATGAGAATGCACTATACTTTATTTGTAAACTCAGGGTAGGAGGGAATATACTTTGTGTATATACACTCTTGATTGTTTTTTCTCTGGATAATGTCACCTGTGCGTATATTGAAAGTATTTTTGATGGTTGAATACGCAACATACTTTGTGTATATACACTCTTGCTTGCTTTCTCTGTATAATGTCACCTGTGCATATATTGAAAGTATTTTTGATGGATTGAATACGCAACATACTTTGTGTAAATACACTCTTACTTGCTTTCTCTGTATAATGTCATATGTGCATATATTGAAAGTATTTTTGATGGATTGAATACACAACATATTTTGTTTATATACACTCTTGCTTGCTTTCTTTGTATAAAGTCACCTGTGCATATATTAAAAATATTTTAATGTATTGAATACGCAACTCGTGTGCGTAGTGAACATGAAGGAAGAATTAATTTATCATTAAATCAAGGTTTCAAATGTGCTGTTCACGGAGATTTGTGGAATATTCCCCCTTTCTGGAATGCTAACTACCTAACATTCTTCTAAGAGTCCAGGAAGCAACAAGAAAGCCTCTTGCACACAAAGTCCTTGTCCAGATAAAAGGTGGCGTCGTCTGCTTAATATGTTATTTTAATTACTCTGTCGATAACAATGACCAAATATTTTTTTTTGAAGATGTGCTCATGCAGAGGTGCACGTGTTTCAATTTGATTTGCATGGAAGTTTCTTTGGATTTGAAGAACACATGCCACCAATTGTTTAATAAAGTACCTAGACCATATTCAGCTGGAATTCTTTTTCCCTTTTTTTTGGCCATTACCAATAGAATGTTTTCTGATTTTGTGAATATGTTTTTTCATCATAATTTTTTAACTTAGAATTTTGTAATTGTTTTTATAATTTTATACTTCTATTTATAAAATTTCAGGTAAAATACTTGTATTTTTATTAATGGTTGTAATTTGAATTTTTATCCAGCAATTTTGCAATTTCATTTGTTAAATTATTGGATTTGCATTATATATTATTATTTTCATGTGAATTGTAATTCTAAATTGATTTTTTTTTCATGGTGGTATCTTTATGGTCGTTTTCATGCTCACTCTTACTCTTCTTTGTGAGACTTATGCATTTTTATTTAATGCTTGCAACAAATGATATGATGACTAACTTTGTTTACAATAATGTTATGTTGCGAACCTTTCCCATTCTAATAATTGAAATATTCATATAACTTGTATTCTATTTTATTCATAATAATTCTCATTTTTTTATATTTACTATCTCCATCTTACCCATCTTATTGTTTGCTACATAATTCATTGACTAGGCACACCATATAAAAGATTTGCAGCTTCACATAATCATATATATTCAAAATGTTCCAAGCAAATAATAAGTTTTCATTCGAACAAGGTATTCCAAGTAGTACATTATTTGTATCATAAGAGTAATCCTATTAAAGATCAATATTTTATCATAAGCTAATTGTGTTTAGCAAAAGTGTTAAGATAGTTAATTTGTGTTGCATATCTTTTGTAGGAGATCAAACCAATGAATGAATTCACTGAGTACAATTACATAATTATGTTACACTTCTATAAAGGAAATGACCAATACAAATACACATTTTTAACTTGGACTGAACTTAAAATTAATATTTATGTTTTACATTTTAAAATGATGTAAACTAATGGAATGCAAAATTCATTAGTTTATAATTTTTAAAATATTTTAAAAATTAGTTGAATATATTTTTTATAAATCTAAGAATTTTTTTTTAAATTATTGATGTTTTTTGAAAAAAGTAAAGGTCAATGGGATGCGGCAAAAAAAAAGTGCAAATTTTTTCTTTCTTTTTTCCTCCACATAGATTGATTGAAAATCTAGTGCATGAAATGTTATTTTTAATAATCTTTTAATCAAAATGACATAGTTTTCACGAGATGTCAACTTTTGTTTAAATTTTTATAATTTTTTCAACCTTATGTTTGATAATATAAAAACTTACTTATAATAAATCTTTAAAATTTTATAGCAAAACTAATCAAAATATCAAAAAGAAAATAATTTATGATTATAGATATAAGATTTACAAACTGATATTTTTCATATTTTCATTGAAAGTACCCATAATTGGATAAATCTAGAGTTGAAATTGATTTTTTAAATATGTCCCAAAAGAGAGGTTAAGTTGCCAGATAGGTAGCCACAGATAGTTTCGGGCGAGAGGGTTTCAACTATGTTCAACTTGAAACCTTGCATATGAAATGAACCTTTGTTAATTTTAAAAAAATTAAAAAAATATTTGATGATTTCAAGCAAAAGGGCACCCAAAACTATATGTGCCACATGGTTTTGAGTAATTTTTTTTTTTCTTAAAATTGTTTAGGGAAAAACTATTTCGCTAGAAACTATTTTGTTGGTCAAAATGTGACACAAATATGTGCTTTTACCCCACTACACAACAATACTTGCATAGACTATTCAAAACTAACAATATTAGAGAAAGTTCGTTAAGGATGATGGAAAAATTTCTCAAGCACAATGAATATCAAGAATACTAGGAAAATAATCAAGCAATTATAGATTTGGCCATCAATCTATGAAGTTGAGACATTTAATGAAGCGAGAGAGATATGTAGGTTTTAGAAAATGTGCAAATCGATGTTATGACACATAAATCTATGGTCGTAAGTATTACCAATGTTAATGGCTAGGGACCTTTGATACATTAGGATATGCTACTTATGCTTATGATAAGATGACCATATCTACGAAAGGAATCAACACAATGATCATGTTCTCAAACTACAATAATTTAAAGAGACATGGGAGTTCTTGTCTAAATAGACTATTATTGCCCTACCCACTTTCTAATCTACCTCCAAAATAGACCCTATTTATGTTCAACCCAATAATATCTTATAATTGAAGTCTTATGACATAGGGAAAAGAAGACATGGAAGTGAAAACTTACACCTCAATGCTAGAAATTTAAACATTTTGTGAATGTAGGGAAATGCAAAGATGCTAGATAATTCCCATAGGATTGTTATGTTGCAAAAATTAGCGAGTTGAACTCCAAGCAACATTAATGGCTTGGAACATTCAATACAATCCAAGAGGTTGCATATGCTTATGATATTATTGACATATCAATTAGGGGTGTCAAGGTAATTATGGATTTCCACCATATGAATTTAGATCCACACATGTTCCTTTTCAAACAACCTATTGTTCCCTTCCCTATTTGGTGTCTCTCTCCAAATTTCACACATTATATTGAACCTAGCCAAGATGTTGCAAGGTGATTGCTTTGATTATACATGTAGGAATTTGACCATGACAAATTTTGTGTAAGAATTTGAAATGTACAACTTTGGTGAAATGGTCATGAGCAATTCCATGTTCTCTTTAATAGAAATGATAGAGAAGACTTATTAATTATTCAGAGGTTCTTCATGTAATTTTCATGTAACTCTCTTCTTAAAGATCCTACCACCACCAACACTAAGATTGTCATTAACATCCCTCTGCAAGAATATCACTTAACTACTTATTGGTCTTAATTATGGAATGTTTCTTTCATCTGCAACTAAATTATGCAATCTGATGATTTATTGTCATAATACAACTATTGATGAATGAAAATTATTTACTCATTTTCATGTTCCCTACCCAACACTATTTTTCAATCTTCTTCTAACACCAATAGCATTGTCAATACAATCCCTATCAATAGTCCTCTCACACCCACTTTGTGAAACTAAGTTCAAAACCAATATCTTGTTGATATCTTCAAAGAGTCTAGAATTGCAACACCATTCAAGATTTCTAGTCCATTGCTGACTAAATAGTTAACTTCCAACATTGAAATCATATTGCTAAGAATTCTTATGTAGATTAAAGTTTGTTGGTTCTAGTAATACAAAAGTTTCTTCCTCAATCCAACTCTCAAGACAATTACAAAAGTAGCCACTACAACATTGATTATGATATTAGTTTTTCTATTTATGGCTAATAGTCGTCCATATTTAGTACCAACAATGTTACATCTCATTTGTGTAGTATTGACATAAAAAACCTAATACACTAAAATTATCAATATGTACTTGAGTTAATAGCACCAATTAGGCGTGCATGTTGTTGAACATCAACCCTCTAGTTCTTTTATCAATAACCTAGACATTCTTCTTTAAGAGATTTTACAAGAAAACAATTCAAAGATAGTTGATATAACTACTTGAAAACACTTCAATTACATTCAACATGATTGCCTTCTCATCTATTTCAATATAGTTTCTCAATATTTGTACTTAAAAAACACAAATACATGACATTTTCTACCATGATGATTTAATTCAAGACAATGTTCATGTTTGAAAACTAAATACTTTCCATTTAAACATTATAAAGTCTTGTTCCAATACATTCATGTTTTCCATTGTCTCTTTAATACAAATAAACAAAAAAATGGATGTACTAGTTAGTTGTTGAGATTTGATTAGGGTTATCTTCCACACAAACTCCATTGATACCAGTTCAACTCATTTAATTGACAATGATTGATTACACTTAATAAAAAAATAGTAATTGTGTTCTTTTCTCAACACTAGTTTGTTTAATACCACTTTCTTATTATAAACAATCAGTTGAAATTTTAATAATTCAATAATCTTTACACCAATTCTAATAAAAACAAAATAAATAACACTATTACTTAAAAACAAATAACCTTTCAAAAAACAATATACTAGCATTTGCAGCTAAAGGAGGTTCAAGGATTACGCTGATAGAAAACTATATGTATGCTAATATATTAGAGAGTATGTGTTTGTTAATATGTTAGAGAGTATGTCTTTGTGCATGAATGCATTGCAAATTCTAGTTGCATGTGGCTAGATTAAACAATTAATAATAAATGCTAAATAATGGAATGAAATAAACTTAGACAAATGTAGATTTTTTCCTTAAAAAAATAAGATTTGCACACATATTTAAAACATAAAGCAATGCAAATTTGAAAAAATAAAGTTGTCATCAAATTACAAAAAACATTGCAAATAAAAATAGAATTTCCTTTCCAGTTGTCAAATCAATATTTATCTAACTTTTATGTGATAAGTGAGATTTTGGAAGCTTTTATATGATATTTTGAAGGCTTTTACCACTCAAGGACAACTAGTTTACTATTAAACAGTAACTCAAACTTGTTTTCCAACTAAAGGACCAACTCGAGGAGGCCAAAAGTTGGGCTCATATAGTGAAGGGTCCCTCAGACACAAATAAGGACCTCATAGAAAAGCAAGTTCGAAGGCAGATAAGAGAAGAGAATGACAAAAATATCAGGGTTGTGAATGTCATTATTAAAGGGATAAAGGACTATGGGGAGAAAGAAACTACAAAAGAGCTAGCAAAAGATTTTTTGAAGGATGAGTTACAATGGAGAGGAGTCATTCAACAAGCAAACATAATTAGAAAATGGGTGAAAGATGGCAAGAGTAGGCATGTAAGGGTCACTGTGGCGAACATTGAAGATAAGAACAAGCTGCTAAGGAACAAGAAGTTCCTTAAAGGTACGCAAATATACTTTGATGAAGACTTAACAATAGTACAAGAAGAAGAAAGGCGTAAAGAGTGGGAAAAAGTAAAGGCAACAAGGAACGAAGGAAAATGGGCTTGGTTACAAAATGGTAAAGCTTAAGTCAGTGACAAAATTACACACCAAAAATAGGAACTTGGGCCCCCCCAAGATCGGTTGTCAATGGTAAGTTGGAATTGTAGAGGTTACCCGTGGAGAAGAGGACCTAGTTTAGGGGCCATTGTGGATGGAAAGGACATCATCATTCTTACAGAGACTCATGAGCTCGACGGTTGTAAGATCCCAAATTTTGAAGGATATAAAAAAGCTTCTATTTGGAATGAGAGAACAAATAGTGGCAAAGGACCCGGTGGAGTTACAGTCCTAATCAAAGAAACATGGTGCAATAGCATTCAAATCGAGAAAGAAAACCCAAACAAACAATATGTATGGTTTAAAATAACAGAAAATCAGACTGCCATAAGAGTGGAAGCCTGCTACTTCTCTCCAAAAGGCTCCAAATCTTACAAGAAAAGGAATCTTGACCGTGAGGACCCTTTTGTTGCTCTAAAAAAAGACATTTTAGTCTATAATGGCATGGGAGAGGTTATTTTAATTGGAGATTTTAATGCAAGGACAAAAAACATACAAGCTCTCAACTTGAAAAACAAAGACAAGGTGAAATGTGATCCGCTATGGTTGGAGGAAGAGGGCTAGCATATGTGGGAAAGGAATTCCCAAGATAGTAAGCATAATGTCACGCACTTCAGGGCTGAATTATTGGGACTATGCAGTTTATTCAACTTGGTCATTTGCAACGGTATGAGGACATGGCCTAACTCTGGCAACATCACCTGCAAAACATACAATGGGCAAAGTGTGGTAGATTATGTCATTTGCTCGCATGTTTACACGTCAAAGATAAATGATCTAGTGATTGGAAAGTGTCCTCTAGAGCTGAAATCAGACCATAATCCAATATATGTAAATCTTGACACCCACATTGACGTGCACTAGGGAGGGCAGATTCATATCAACAAAAAGAAAGTGCCTTTGCAAGGTAGAATCATCATGAACTGTGACAATCAAGAGGTCTTCAAGGCTGCCCTCAAAAGGATTTTTAGGGATTACAAAAGGAATGTAACCAACACAGAGCAACACACTATAAACAAGGACATGCTAATCCCCATTGTTCACAAGGCTTTAGATGAGTGTAAGAGGGCTAGGCCTAAGAAGGCAATTACAACTACTTTCCCAGCAAACCCATGGTTTGATGAAGAGTGCAAGATAACGAAAATAAAACTTTGTGAGGGTGGAAGGACCACAAAAAACAAGAAAGAATACAAAAAGATGATACGAAACAAAAAAGAAAAATATGTGAGCACTAGAAGGCTAGAGTTGATTACCCTTGGAAAGAACAACCCCAAGAAATTTTGGAAGGAGCTACAACAAAGAAGAAAACAAGTGGAAAACAATATCACAAGCTCTTAATGGCTGGAATATGCAAAGGTAGTGTATGAGCAGGAACAAGATAAACATAGACCTCCAACAATCAAGGCTACCACTGAACTTTTCACCATCGAAGATATCAATCAAGGCATAAAAAGGTTGGTTGGGGGAAAAGCATAGGATATTGATGGGCTGCAAGCATAATTCTTAAAATGGGGCATTGAGGTCCTTGCACCTTGCATCAAGGGCATCTTCAATAGGGTTATCCAAGAGGGCTTTCTGGAAGGGTGGACAACTAGTGTTGTTATTCCCTTATACAAAAGCGGGGACATAAATAACCCGTGAAACTACTGCACTATTATGATTAATTCGCTTCCGGGAAAGAAGCATGATTGAGCGCAAAATTAGCTGTTGGGTCGAGAAAGAGAGCAAAAGAGCAGAGGGTTAGGCTAGTTTTAGACCGAAACATTCCACTATTGATCATGGTATTACTCTTAGATTTTTGATTGAAAAAATATGGAACGTGCAAGGGGAGGAGGCCTTTTGCTGATTTGTAGACTTTAAAGAAGCCTTTGACACTGTGCCACGAGACAAGTTGTGGATTAGAATGGAGGAACTGGGAGTTCCGAAGGTGATTAGGGTGGCTGTTCATAGGCTGTATGAGCAGGTCAGAGCTAAAATTAGAACAAACAAAGGTATGTCTGAGTGCTTTGGTAGCAACATTGGAGTCAAGCAAGGTTGCCCGCTTTCCCAGATGCTATTTGGGCTTTACATTGACAAGCTGGAAGAGTGGTTAGACAATGTTGGTGGGGAAGGTATTCAATTGGCCAATTATGTTATAAAATTGCTCTTTGTATGCCGATGATCTCATTTTGATCTCTAAGTTAGCACATGAACTCATAAAACATTTGAAAACTCTTGAATCCTTTTGTCAAGAAGTTGGGAAGCAAGTGAACACTAGTAAAACTAAAATAATGATCTTCTCTTTGCGAAGGAAAAAATAGCAAATTAGCTTTATCTTTGAAGGCAATCTGTTGGAAGTTGTTGATGAATACAAATACCTGGGGCTAGACTTTCACCACAAGCTCAGTTGAGAAACTTGAAGAGCAAAAAGGATCCAAGGGGGTTGGAAAGCGCTTTACTCTTTACAAAATAGATGTAGAAATGCTGAATTATGGGATTAGAAAACCAAGAGGACGTTGTTTGGCTTACTTGTGACCCTGGTGGTTTTATATGGGTGTGAAATTTGGGGCAGCAGTATGTCAGATCAGAAATGGAGGCAAGTGGAAAGAATTCAAAAGCATCTAATTGTTAGCAGCCTTAAACACAAAACTACAATACCTTATGAGATCTTATTAGTGAAGATAGGCACCTTCCCCTTGGAGGCTTCCACGATGATTAGGTTACTAAGTTACTTGCAAAAGGTGCAAAATATGGAGAACCATCGCTGGCCTAAATTGATTGTAGAAGAAAAGTTGGATAGAAGAAAGAATACTTGGATGAAACAAACAAAAAATGGATGGAAAAGTGGGGTGTGAAAATGCAAGATTGTCCAAGTACAATTGAAGAAATAAAAAAATATGTGAAGCAAAAATTCAAAAATGCTATATGGACAAAACAATCAGGGCGAAAGAAAGATTATTATATCAAAGAATTTAATCTCAAGGGGGACCATGAAGAAAAGGCCTATATAGGAGCGAATACTAAATGGAGAGCAAAGATGCTGATAGCTCAGCTTCGAACTAGCTCACATCGTCTTAGATGTGAAACAGGCAGATGAATAGTTCCTAAAGAAGAGTGGGAAAAAATAATATGTCAATTTTGCGACATGGGATTGGTGGAGACAGAATGACACTTTGTTATGGAGTGCTCAGCGTATAAAGATATTTGGGCCAGCTATGCAGACACCTTACAAGTTGATAATTTAAATACCTTGTTTGAGGAGGAAAGGTTGGTCAAATCAGCAAACTACATCATCAAAATTCATTGTCGTAGGGCTGACCTCAAGCGAAGAACTCAAACTGTCTAAGGTCTCCCCTTTTTGGTGGCGGTCTTGTGCTGTTCCTAGGTCCCATAAGCTGCTGTGGCCTCGTAGACATTATTAAAATCTTTCATTTCATTTCATTTCAAGAATAATTTAAGACATGAGACTTATTTTAAATTCAAATCTCACACTATATGTAACCTATAGACTTATTACACATTTCACCCATAAAATCATAATACTATACTTATCTAATTTTCAATTTACATCTCACATCTCAATTATAACTCGATATCCAAAACTCTCATTATTTATCCATGCTGATGTATATTTTATTTTATTAATTTATTGACTTAACCTAAGTCACACGTAAGGGTAAGTTATTTGTCTTCACACAAATTACAAGGAATAATAGTTACAGTTACGTGCCATGGGCCATGGAAGGGACTAACAAACATACGACAAAAGTTTCCCGTTTTCATACACGTGTTACAAGGAGAATGGCCGCAATAAGATTTTGTAGCTTCCATAACGAGTTAATCATCCATGAGCTTCTTCCCATTTATCTTGCACGAAAAACACGAGTAACCGCTTATTTTTAAATAGCCAACGATGTCACGTCAGCACATTTAGTTTGGTCTGACTGGCGGTTCGTCAAATCCCCTCTAATCACTCACGATTTGCCCAACAGGGTTTCAACTTTCGATGGCTTTGTCTTTTGTTCGGCTGCTTGGGAAGGCAATGTTCCTGACAAATAACAGAAGAATTGTTTGTTCAGGTTCAGTTTCAATCTAATCTGTGCAGAAAGAAGCAAACCCTATGAATAATTGTGCAGCTGTGGCTTATTAAACTTGAGAAGCAAAGACCAAAACATTGAGTTCTCTGTTAAAATTGAGGAAAAGCTTGTTCAAGATCAAGGCGGAAGTAAGGGAGAATTACAGTTATAGCATGGGCGATTGTCCAAGCACGTCCGAGAAAGAGCGAAGCTCAGCCAGGTTAACTTCTTCATTTTTGTATTCATGGTACGCTTTGCTTTAAAACGTTCTACTATTTTCTGTCTATTTGCTTAATTCAAAAACTAGAAAAAGAAAATTTTAAATAAGATTAGCCAATAAACAATTTTAATTGACATTTTTTATTTTCAGCCAGTCGGAAGAGCTTGCTTTTAAGGAATCTAGGTATGGGCTGTATATGGAAACTTTTAGTGCATTAGAGTTAAGATCTGAGGAATAATTGAATAGCATCTATTCCCCCACTGGAAACAGGTTTATGTGAACCAGCCATCTCACAAGTTTAAATTTATTCTATTCTTTCCAAGGTTTCAAGTGAGAATGTACAAAAATTCGTTCTTTTTTGTAATGTACATAAAGTTGCTAGAAATATACGTCTCATTCCTTATTTCAGTGTTTCTGTAGAATCAAACTTTATTGGCTCTATGTATGCCAATCATCTCACCAATTCAAAGTCATGCCATTGGCTCCAAGTTTCATATCAAATCTCCACAAAATCGTTTTCGTTTGTGAAATGTACATGTAGACATCGTTTCATCCGTTATTTCGGTGCATCCTGAGATTTGAATTTTGTTAGCTCTATGTAAGCTAATGCCCTCGCCGTACTACTTTACACCATCGGCACCAAGCTTTCATATCAAACGTGTAGGTGAAATGAACATAAATTTGCCAAAATGTACATGTGTCAACACAAGACATAAATTGAAAAATTGATAATGTGCACGCACCCTCATAACCTAGATTGTGAGCAAGGAGAACTAGATGGCGCCATCTAACTCGAGCACTAGCTGGTCCACCACACTAGGTGCAAGAATAAGAGGACCTCGTCCCGCCGATCTATCTTCATCTCTGTGTGAAACTACAGTGCTGAAAGGTGCTTGACACCTTTGGAACGACTGAAATAGTCTGTAGGATGGAAGTAACCAGCCTAGTAGTCTGATGAGACTTATGTAAAGCGTGATGTCTGAAAATAACAAACCTCCCCAAGCCAAATGGCCAAACATTTTTGGTAAGGATGATGGAAAAAGGTGATAGAAATAGATGGTTAAGTTTTTGTTTATCTTTTAGATGTTCAGGAAGATATTCATGGTTCCTCAGCTGGCTTTTAGAGGTTTATCTCAGTTTTTTCTTGCTCAGTGACTTAGTGTTTTGTTGGTGGACCTTTTGGAGGTCATTCTAGTTGATTTCTCCCACACTTACTATTTATAGTAAGTCATTTGGTCATATTGCCTATACTTACTATTTATAGTAAGTCATATCTGGATTAGTCGTCATCATGTTTACATTGGGAAAATATGATTGGATCACTATTTGAGCTAGTGTTGGGTGATTTATTGAGGATTAATGATTTATTATATTATTAAAGTTATTTGACTTTAATAATATTAATATTTAACGATGACTTATTAAAAGGTGATATAAGGGGGTTGAATAGAAATTAATAAAGTATTATATTTAATGATGCTTTATTAATTTATTATTTTAAAAAGGCCAAATGCATCAAAAACAAATATTTATTTTATTTAATTATTTGGCCAAGTGGGGATTTGGAATATAAAAGCCCAAAAGCATTTGCGTTTCATTATCATTGTTATTTTCTTGAAACTTGTGCACATTGGAGAAATTGAGCAAGGGTTTGCTGATTTTGAAGATTCAAGCTTTTTGAGGACGAAAACCCTCAGAGAGAACAATGTCTATAGGTGTGGAATATCACCCAAGGGAATTCTGAGAGATAGTCTCATACGGAGATTATTACAGAGCTTCAACTATTTTTCTAGAGATCATCATTTAGGGGTTTGACAGAGCTTTCAAGGTTCAGTTTGATAATCAGTTTGAAGGGACACTCAGGGCGGAAATCATACAGGGTTTTTGGAGATTTGTGATATTCTTGGTTGCTGATCAAACACTTTCAGATCTGCATTGTTGCATATTATGTAATCCGGGTATGATTCTAATGCAATTTTTTAAGCTATAATCAAATCCGAGTTTTAATTTCCATGCAATTGTTTGGAATTGGTTTGTTTTTGTAAATATCTATATTATTTGTATTTCCTGGTAAAAACCCCAATTTAGAGGGGGTTATTATAAATTATTATCATTTGATAGAAGGCAGATTTGGAAATGAGTACATGCAAAATTAAAGAAGAAGAGTAAATGAAAGAGATTGCATCAAATTTGCTAAGGCATATATAATCATCATCCATTGAAAGAGAAAAATACAAGAAGGGAGAGAAGAATATTATAAGAAAATTTGTGAAAAGAAGTATATGAGTTGAAAAGATTGAATTGTCCATGATCCATTGAAGAAGCAACATTCAAGGTGGAACATTGTTTTGGAAGTTGGTGCTTCCTAAAGGAGAGATTGTTGTCTCTCGCTAAGTTGGTGCTCAGCAGTGGGGGTTGGTGCCTACGAATTGAGGGGATTGGTGTCTCTTGTGAGTTGGTTCCTACAAAGTTTGTAAAGAAGAGTTTATATAAGCAATATTTTGTTGTGGTTTTCTCCCATAAGGGTTTCCACGTAAATTGTGTGTTCTACTTGTGTTGTGTAATTGTTTCATCTTATGTTATTATGCAATTGATATGCTCATGGTATTAAGTTGGAAAAAGTAAAAATTATAGTTATACTGATTCGCAACCCCCCGTCTTAGTATAATCGTGTGCTCATCATATTATTGAGGGCGTCACAACCTTTCATATTTGAAGGAGTCACAAGCCTTCATATTTGAAAGAGTCACAACCTTTCACATTAGAAGGAGTCAATCATATTTATTCTTAATCGATTGATTGAGTGATGTTATGGATGCCTTTCTCAAATGAAATGCTCTTCCTTTAATATCTCAAGTTTGAGAGAGTCACACCTCTTCACCTCTATTGCCTTTGCAATAGTTACAACTCTTCATCTCTGCATTTGGAGAATAATAATTTAATTTTAAATAATTTAATTTGCTAGTGCTTTTGTCTATTACTTGTAATCAGTTATAATAATTCTTTCCCATTTCCTTTCCTTCTAGATCTACCTTCCTTATATACCTTATCTTGCTCAAGGGACACAACTCTTCATATGCTGGTCGACCATTCTTAACAACTTAATCTTTATTTAATGCCAGTTTGGTGTAATATTAATTATCTTTATTGATTTCTTTTGAAACATAGGCTGCAGACATTTAGGAATAAAACGGGACATTACATGTTGCCTTGGGGTAGAAGAATGATTAGAGGATTGATGCCAAATCTTGAGAAATTAAATGCCATTGGTTCCAAACAAAGGCACAAAAAAGAGACAAACTAATGAGCGAGTGGACCAAACTATTCAACTGTTTATTTGATTACTGAAACAAGAAAGAAGACAAAGGTTGTGAGAGGCAACCTCCAACAAAAAGTCAAGGTCATGAGTATGATGGCCAAGGTCAACCAATTGCACAATGCCAAAGTGTAATAATTGGGGTCATTTTGCAAGAGCTTCCCTACTAATCAAGGCACTTTCAAACTCCTCTATGAATGATGTTGACTTGGGGATCATAGTGATGGTAATTGTCCAAAACAAGCCAAAATCAATATGATTGATGTAATTGGTGAGGGTAATGTAATGGTGATTACTAGATCCCTGTCATGTCCCCGAATTGGAGGTATCATGATTTAATTAATTTAATTAATTAAATTGTCCAAATATTGATATTTCATAAGGATGACTAATTGATTATTTTAATTAAATTAAAGTGAAGATATTAAATTAATTATTTATAAAGTTATTCCAATAAATTAATATCTAAGGATGACTTTATATTTAATTAATTTAATAAAGTGACTAAATAAAATATATCATAAAGTCACTTACGTTAAAATATATCTTTTATCCCACGTTGATAAGAAAAGTGTGTGGGCTCTCCTATGAAAAATATAAGAAGAAGCTTGGGCTAGGCATTTGGACATCTTGAGTTGAATACACATTTTCTACTACATGCTAAAGCTGAATACTTAGCTTGTTGATTTCCAGTCTTCGTTTGTGAAAGACCAAACCTAGCTGGTTACTTCCAATTTCGGTTGTGAAATACCAACCCTACTTTGGAATTAGGAGGAGTTACTTTAGACTTCTCAATTTGAACTTCATTGGCAAAATTAGTGGCCTTTGGCCAATTTTGGAAGGAATCATTTGGAGAACACATTGAAGATCAATATTCAGCTTTTATTGAAGAAAATTATCAGCATTTGGAGAAAATCGATTTGAAGAAGTTACTAAAGATAGAATGCAGCTTATTAGAGGCCAAATTTTGAAGGATCGATTGGAGGTTAAATTCTGATGCATTTTTCAGTCAGGTTGCAGCAGAAGTGAAGCCCACGATTTTGCTCATGGAGGCCCTATCTTGCTTCGATTTTATATGGGAATTGAGGCGCTCCATTGTGGGAGTCTAGGTGATGATGTTTGGTGAAATAGACAAGTGTTAGCAGCTGATAATAATTTATTTCTGGAGACTTTATTCCAGAACAGGGACGGCTCAATGGAGGGGTCGATTTGGCTTGGGAAAGTCTCCTCTTGATGCACCAAGGCTGCCACATCTTCATCAAGCATAGGCAAACTTATTTTCCAGGTTCTTGCATTTTGTTTAGCCCTTTTGCATTGATATATCAGTTGTAGAAGGTGCTGCCATTTAATGGCTGTAGGTGGCACATTTATATCAGACTTTGTAATGACATTTCATTGTAAGCCAAGAGTCTTGGCATTGCATTTTGGGTAGTTATAATCATCATATCAGCATTGTACATCACCCTTGTACTTGGAATTGCATTTAATCAAGGAGTTATAAGGTTGTATGTCATATGGTTGACAAATTGTCTCTTACTGTAGCTTTCATTCCAATGTCTAGTTTGCATGGTAAATGTTTGTAGAAACGCCATAAGAGCTGTAGATGATTATTTCAGTCATTAGGATGCATAACAAATGTTTGATATAATTCCTCATTGCTGTAGCTGCATGTTAGTTTGCTTGCCAAGTTTTCGCATTAATGTCCCTTGGCTGTAGGTGTGCATTTTGCATTAGAATCTCAAATATATGCATTTGGAAAGTACAAAAACACATTGCATTTCATTTCCAATCATTTGGTGTTTGTTTAGTATCATTTGGAAAGCATTTAAATCTCATTGGCATCACTCAAAAGCAAAACAAAACAAACTGAAACACATTATCAACAAGTTGGAGGTTGCAAGCAAAGTGTTTGACAAAATTCCCAAGGCAGAAATTGAAGGGGGTTTGAGTCTAAATCAGCAAGGCTCATTTCAGTGGTGTCAAAGCTTTGAACTCCAAGTTTTTGTGGATAGAAAGATCTTTCTCCTTTAGGGTGAAAAACCCTAGAAGTGCAAGAGAGTATGCTTTCTCCTAAAAATTGGTGATTCACTTTGATAGGCCACCTGGAAATCTGGTTCAAATTAGCAAGGGACATCTCAATCCCAAACAAAAAGAGCTGATTACTCAAAGCCATCCATAAGGAAGCTAAGGTTGGCAGAGCAAAAGTTGGTAGAGAAACACTTGAAGATAGGTGGTAATCACATGTAGATGTGACAATGAACAAAATTCAGTTGCAATCCATCATACCCATAAAGTTAATAGATTTATTGCATGGTATTTTGGAATTGAAATATCATATCGCTACTAATGTACAAAGCATTGGCTCGGACATGGAGTATACATATGCACACCTAGTCTTAGATGGCACAATGTCAATAAAGAGGGGTGACCTAAAGCAAAGGGAAGAACATAAAGTGGAACCCCTTCTCTTAGGTGATCGAGTAATTGAATTTATGCTATTTGACAATGAACTTAGCTTGTTGACCTACAATTGTGCATATGTAAATGCTTGGGAGAAAACTCACAAACATTATTGTCAATGGTAGATTTGGCATGAAAGTGGTATTGGAGGAGACTTCAAAGAATCTTAGGAAATCCACTATCTAGTCACCAACTTTCCCATTGCTAGGAGTAGATCAATACAATACGATAGTGTTGGGGGTTCTCATGTGCTAAAGGTAATTATATGCACCCAATCATTTAATTTGAATTTTGTAATTGTCTCTTTGAAGAAGCCTATGATGCATTATTTGGTTGGGTTTGTTTGATAGTAGACAGAGCCAACCATAACTAGAAAAACAATTTGTTGTCAATTGAAAAGAAAGGTTGAAAGTATATAATAGATTTAAAGAACTAGGCGGTGAGCGAAGAAGTAGGTGGAAACCAAGGTACTATAGAGCCAAATGATGAAGGGGTTTTGGAGTGACAATCATGTTTTGGGGATGAAACCAACTCCTTTAAAGGTCTTTTTCATTGGAAAATGGAAGATTATGAAGTATTCTAGCTTGGTTATAACTTTGTGGAAATCATGGAAATTAAAGAACATGAAAGGAAAGAATGAGATAATTGTTCAAACCTTGCAAGACCTACACATTCGTCTTATCCTCAAGGGATTACATAATACAAAGTGGACAATGTCGAGTTAGATGAGAAGTGTTCACATCAATTTGGTTGTGTCAAGGACTTGAAATACAAGGAGCCTCCAATGGTTAAGGCAAATTTGGGTTTTGTGGTTCAAGTGGGCCTTTGGTGGCTGACCTTGTGTTGTGATGGCAACAAGTGGGTATTGGGATTGCTAACAATATAGTGGGCTACAATGGAAATATTGCATGATAAGAACCTTTGAAGAGTGAATTTCAATGTTGAGCACTCATATTGAAATACAAGAAGTGAGAAATTGAATTGGGAAAATTTAAGGTAATATGGCTTAGCCTTAAACCATTTAAAATTGTGAAATTTTGGATAGTGGAGCTATGGGTTGGAAAATTTGGAGGGACACCAATAAGGGATGTGGTTAATGGCTCTAAATAAAAAAATTACCACCTTGTGTCTAAGGTTATAAATTTGATTGTCGTTGAAGTGACTAACCAAGTGAAGCAAATTAAAGGCACAACTAACAAGTGGAAACAAAACAATAAAGGTATGATGAATATTATTGATGAGGAAGAAATAAAAGTACTATAATTATATTGAGAATGCTTTTGGTTTCAACTATGTAAGTTTATTTTGCATCAATGTTTCGGATCACACTCTACAATCCATCATCAACATGAGGATAAGACATCAAATGGAATGCAAACTAGTCCCACTAAATACTAGGAGATGGTAGGAGAGAAGAGAGTGGAAAAAAAGAATGTCAAGTGGAAAGAGATTGGGTAGGACCAAAGAGCAAATAAGAAGGATGGCTACCAAAGAGAGAGCAAGGGAAGCCAATTAAAAGACAAAGTGTGATATTAGAGAGAGTGGTTAATGTGATCAAAATGATGATAGAAATACAAAAAGAGAAGGCCAAAAATGTATAAAGAAACTTTTTAAATAATAATAATTGAGAATAATGATAATGATAATAATGGGATTAAAGGAACAATATTGAAATCAAATAAAACTGTGATATAATAATATTATTGTATCATTGTTTTTTAAAATTTTAGTATCATTGTTTCATAATAATTGTTTAATACCATTTTATCATAATAATAATTTTATATTATTGTTTCATAAAATTTTAATGCTATTAAAAGGAAGGCAATATTAGGAAATAAAGAGAAAGCAAACATAGTTAAGAGAGAAATTGATAAATTAATCAATGAGAATGTAATGTCCCCTTTTTAGCGAGCGTTAGAGTTTAATGGATTAGCCTATCATTAGGTCCTCGTAGGCTAATAATGGTGATTAGAGGGCTTTATGTGGGTGTTAATGATTTCTCCAGATGGCAGTTGTTGGTGTTTTCTCCTCCAGTTCATTGGCTTATTCAAAGGTGATCTTCTGCATGGGTTTCTGGCTCCGTTTATGCATACTTACTATTTATAGTAAGTCAGTGGGATGTTGGGGGCCAACCTTACTATTTATAGTAAGGCATCCGATTGGCTAGAGTGAGCGGTGGGCTAGGCTGTGGTGAAGTTAGAATCATTAAATGTTGATTATTAATGGAGTTGTGATATTATAATTATTATTAAAGTGATACTTTAACAATAATTAATTATAAAAGTAAATGTCGTTTAATGACTACATTTGACTTTGTAATAAAGCTTAATTTTATAATATAAAGTCAAAATGTTAAGTTATGGAGTTTGGGCGCCCACTTGAGAAATATTTTATAAAGCAACAAAAGAAAATGAATTTAATATATTTAATGATTTAAAAGCTCATGGGAAATTGTGCCACTTTGAGGAGATATAAAAAGATTTTGAAAATAGTATTCATTCATTCATTGTTTATTTGAACACTTGGAAAATTTCATGAGCTTTGGCTGTGAGGAGAAAACAAGGGTTTCTTCTTCAATTTGATCATGGAGAACGTCCATTCTCTCTGATTTGAGCAACCTACAAGTGTGAGATACCATCCAAGGGTTGTTGTTTTCAGGTGGCTTTAATCCAGAATTCACATTGTGCATAATAGAAAAGATTATCATCATAAGACACAAGGGTTTGATAGCAGATCAGAAGTTTTGAAGTCAATCATTAGTGAACATTTGCATTGCTGTTTATGTACCTTATTCTTGGCACGTGGGGATCGCACGTGTGCATATTTAAAGTGGTAATCATCAGAAATCTGTAGGGTTTAAGGAGCTGGTTCAGATTATTGAAAAGATAAACAATGGAGACATTTTTTATATTTTTCCAGCACCATCTTCTAATGCTACGTGGAAGTTTAAGCAAGGCTGGACAGTCATTTGCTGGGCCGTACTACTCCATCTAGGCTGGGCATGATAATCCCAAGGCCAAGTGATTCATTTTGGGGCATGAATACTCCTTCTTGAGGGTCGATTTGGGCATAGCATATGGTTTGGTGATGTTTCATGATGGAGAAAGGAGATAGGTGTCCAAAATAAGTTGCTTGCTGATGCTGATCAGCTTATATCAGACTTTGCAAACATTCATATGGTCTCCTGGGTATGGTTATATTGTATATGCAAAGGAAATAATAAATCTGTTTTGAACTCTTATTGCATTTACTTCAGTGTTTATCTTGCTTGCATTTGTATATGCATTGTCTTTGCTTTTCCTGGCAAACTTTCATCAAACTCAAAAAACGAAACAAAAACTAGAAAACACAAGCATACACAGGCAGATTTTCGGATTAGCAAATATCTCAACAAGTGTTGGAATATTTCAGAGAAAAAGAGAACAAAAATGAAATTAAATAGACCAATGATATAATATAATCTTGAATTAGCAAACAATGTAATATGCTAATAAGGATAAGAACTATAAAAGAGATAGTGAGTACTAGTATGCTATTGAGTCAACATTTATCAAAAAGAAAGAATAAAATGATATATCAAAAATAATAATGCAAAAGATCAAGAAAAACAAAAACTTAACCTTGAAAAATAGCGATGATGGGTGCAAATAATAGATATAAACAAAAGCAAAGGTTTGAGCAAAGAGAGAAGATAGTAAAGAGAAAGGGAAAAAAGAAGGGAAAGATTGTTGATGCGTGTTTTGTGACACACACGAACACACTAGAATAAAGTGTCCGGAGATGCTCTATCCTCTCTTGATAAAAATCACCTTTCGTGCTAAGATTGCTAGATAGATCACAAGGTAATTCCAATGTTTCTAAGTTGGGGTGTGGATAGGCTCTGTGGTAGTATGAGGTTTGCTGGTAACCCAAGGGGGCATAGTACTTCAGTAGTTTACTTTGAAAGCAAGGGTTTGAATGCAGTGTTGTATCCTTTTGGATTTTCTGATTTTGGATAAAAATATATAAAAAAAGGAAAGGGGTGAGAAATCTTATGCTAATCCTAAGGAACTAGGAGACGGTAACGATCAAATGCAACTTAAAGGAAACCATGCTTTGCTTCGTCTCGAAAAACGACAACTACACGAAAGCAGGTGCAATCTTCTGGGATTTATGCTTGAGATTTTTCACTATAAATAACACCATCAATTCGAACAATATTATTCAAGTAAACGTTTTAAAAGCATTTATATCAAGAGCTCAGTCTAACTTTGCACATCAAATGAAAAGCATCCATTTGAAAAAAGTATGAGCTAAGTTACTTTCAATCCTCACCATCAATCTCTCGCTCCACTAACAAATAAATTTTAATCTATAATAATCCTACGAGAAAGAGCAAATATGCAACCATGCACCCATTTGACAATAAAGGTTTCAAAGCAACTCATGCAATTATGAATTTTATTATCTCAATGGTTTTCACAACAATTTCATACAACTCTTCTCTTACTTCTAAAAGAAACTAATTCTAACTCAAAAAATCTAATCTCTAATCCTCTGATAACAATTTTTCTGATTTCTTCCGATCGTTTGAAATGAAAAAGAAAGGGTACTTATAGAATTCCCCGATACAATGAATGGCCGAGATTGAAACAAAATCAAGGGCCCAGATTCAAACACGAAAACCCTAATTAGGGTTGCCCAAAACATCGATCAGTTAACTGACAGATGAGTCACCCACTGGCGGTTGTATCCCTATCCACTCATGCAATGCCTCGTTCGACGAACCTAGACACAATGGCGCCAATCTCCTCGATGGTAATGTCTGGCAAGGTGCTGACATTGTATTCCAGCAGGTCCAAACTATCTGCACAATCAGCAAAGACAACTGCCCATTCTGATTCGTGCTGCAAGAAAGTACTACGGATATTCAGCAGGTCAAATGCTTTAGTCAGATTTTCGCCCAAAATTGGCATGATGGAGAAAATCTTTTGCACTTCCCTTTGCATATTATCCAGCCACAAGTCATTTTCTCGAACAATATCCTTGTTCAATATATCCGCAGCCATATGAAAGATGCCATTTTGGATGCTCTTTACTTGCTCATCGACCTTGATACTTTCTGTCTTAACCTTTTCAAGCACTTCCCTACGGGAGACCAATGCGCAATACCAGTTGCTGAAGTCGTAAGCCGCCCCAGCTGCAATAATCTTCTCGTCAATCAGCCTTTGCTTAGGAATTTTCCTTATATCACGGAGGCAGGGAATGATTCTGTCTTGCAAGTCTTGCAATCCGTCCCATGCCTCAGTCAAATTTGCAATCCTTGTGAGCAAGGAAGAAGTTTGCCCATGAGCATGTACTAACTTCTCCACAAATGCCATTACTTCTCCCTCTTTTCTTGCCATCCATTCTTGTGTTTCCCTGGCAGTAGTTAGTTCTTTCTCAAGACTTTCTACCGGCTCTTGTGATGCATTTGAGAGCAGAAGGTTTGATTGGTTGCCTTGGTTGAGTGGCCTTGTCAAATGCCGGATATACTCCTTCAGGCGCTCAACCTCCATCTTATATTCCCTTTTCTTCTGAGTCTCCTTTTCTAATCTGGACTTAATGGTGGAAACGGAATTGTCCAGATCTTCTACTTCTTGCCCTTTGGTAGATGGACCAATATCAATCACAGTAATGGCATAATCGGCAGGAGTAATTTCATCCTGCGGTTTCTCAACTTGTCGGGACTGCAATTTGCACTGTGCGGTTACCAGTCTCATCTCTTTGAATAGTAGAGAATTTCTTGGCCGGTTTTTTCGTATTTACTTGCTCTAACCTTGCCAAGAAATCGTCAATATCATCTGCTTCTGGTGCTGCAACTGGTACCTTAACCTTAATTCTTTCCTTAAGCCAGTTTGGTATTGTAGGCTGCTCGACTCCATTGTCTTCGCAGTCCGGAATATCCTGAATCTCTTGGATTTCTTGTGCCGGCGGGTCCTCATGAATCCCCCTTAGGGCTGAAATCATCCCTTCTTGGAAGTCGCCTTCCCTGTCATTCAGGTCCTCATCTGATTCACAAATCTCTGTGCCGGTTGGAGAATGGTGAAAGTCCTGCTCAATCTGCATAGGCTCCGTGTTTCCTTCAAGCACTGGTGAAGGAATTCTTATATTTCCCCATGATTCTTCTTCCATAATCAGTAGCTGCTTGATATTCCCAGATGCGGCTGAGTGAAGGGCCTTAGGCTTCTTCAGGATCGGCTTCTCGCTTGTTGCCACTTCTTTACCTTTCCTCTTCTTCGGGTTGATAGGCTCAATCCGTTCATTTTCCTGAGAAGCGCCAATATTTGAAGAACAAGATTCAGCTTCGCCCATTAAATCGTAGGTAAATGGCACACCTCGTTGCTTCAATGTTTGTACCCGCTGATCTACCCACCATTGTGAGTATTTGACCACTGGTCTCATAAGAGTTGTCAAATCACTTAACTCAGGCTCTGACCATTTGACAGGAGGGAGCGGCAATCCTTCATCATATCCTGGCTGTATGTACACTTCATCGTCATCTAGCTGGTCAGGCACACGGAAAAGTTCTGTTGTCCTGATCATGCTCAAGGATAACCTTGACCAAAGTCTTCTCCTTACTTCATACTCGTCAGCAGCATTTGCCCAAAAATCTTCAAGGTCAACTCTGTGCCTGTATTTCCTTCCGTTTACCATTCCCATGTGATTGAGTGGATCAAAATCCCCTCTGGACTTGTACGAGGTGAACGGATATAACTGTATTTCTATCCTGGCATTGTCTGCTGCCTGCGATGACGGACAGGATTCTACCATGTCTCCTATGAACAAGGGAAACGTGACAACTGCTTTCTGCTTCGGTCTCTGGATATTCTGGAATGTTTCCAGTTGCCTGATTACTTCTAGTAAAATCATCTTGTCAGTAGGATAGATTGGCAACCTGTAAGGAGATTCCGTGAATCCCTGTATTCGGATGTACGTAAATCTTGGAAACTGGATGAACCAGGATCCGTATTTACTGATTAAACTTTTTGCTTCGGGTGTAAGTCTTTGATGCGTTCCTCCCTGCAGCACCCGAGTGATGTACATGAGGAAAGCGTTATGTGCCCTGCGCCAATGTGACTTCTCACTCAACTGCAATTGGGGATAGCAGTTATAAACTTTGAGCTCTCCTTCGTTGTTGCCGACTACACCTTTGCATATCAGACCGGTATATCGGTACGTACGAGCGAGTGAATACACAATATAAGAACCCATATGAAAGGATTCAGTTTTCTCCAGGTTGACCAATTGTTCATGAATACTATCACTGATCATCCTTGACCAGTTGATCATTTTTGTCCCAGCAGATACTTCATCAATGAAGTAATACATCCAACTTTCAAAAGGCGCTCCTTGAGGACTGCCTACTAGTCTGTTCAGCAACAAGACTATGTCTCCGTATTCTTCCTTAAAAAATGGCCTGAGTAATTTCTTGGGCAATCTCTTGGATGAGCATCTAGGTTTTTCGAGCCAGTTCTTGTTCATGTTGGCCATGCAAAGAGTCTGTTTATCTTCGTACAATTTCTGCGCATCCTCCTTCGACCGGTAGTACGTTCGGTGGTAAGCCGGAATGCCAAATGTTTCTTGTATAGCCAACTCGCCCAAGTATGCCAATACTCTGCCATCAGGCGCCTCAATTTGTCTTTCTTCAGCGTTATAGTGCAAGGCGCATTCTACCATCAACTCCGGACACTCGACTGCTGGCGGAAATCCTGCAGCTTGAACTATACCATTTCGCATCATCCTTTGCGCAATTGGAGTCGGCATGCGTGTGTCACTTCCGTACATTCTTTTTCGAAATTCCTCCAAGTCAACATGGCCGAGATCAGTGTCCGCAACATTCTTCCATTTGGAGATAATTTTAGACTCCAGCTGCGCACCTTTGCTTGCAAACTTCATTTTCTTCTTTGATGATTCTCCGGCGTTCAACATAAATCTGCAAATGAAAAATTTAATAATCAGAAATTATTTACGCATAAATATATTCCAGCAAACTCGATGAGTTAATTCAAGAAAACAACCGTTGCTGGAAATGAAAGAATTAAATCGCTCGCGAAGAGAAAACTTTGTCGAAAATAGAGGAAGTAAAGTCTGCCTGTCCAATGAAAACTGTGTTGCTGCTGAAGTAAATTCGCACTTTCAGCCTTTTACTTCGCAAAAAAAATATAAAACTTCACAAACTTCTCTGCCTTAACAAATTTTCTCAACTTCGCTTTCGAAAGAATGAATAAAAATGAAATGCAAAGCCAATTTAAGGCTGAGAAAATCGACCCATTTAGCAAAAATTAATTGTTTCCAATTAATTCAGTTTGAACTCGGCTGGCACTTGTCTTTCGAATGGCAATTTCCGTCTCCAGCATAAGTCTTTAAAGAAAGTTTCTAATTTCGCCGCCAGTCGAGTGAAGTTTATTTTTCTTCTTTCTTTTCTCAGCAATTTGTCTAAAGAAATTCGAATTTTCTCATTAAATGGGTTTTGGAAAATAAAATATTAAAATAATATTTTATGTGTTGTTTCCAACCCGTTCGTTAAAATAATTAAATAATAATATTTAATTATTTTTTCATCCAAAGGCAATTTCGAATTTTTCAAATCCCTCTGTGCCTTTGCGAATTTTAATCTTGCCAAGAGATTTTTGTTTTTACTTAGGCGAATTTCAACTTTGCCAGACATACCATTTGATTTTTTTAATTAAATTTCTAATCGTCTGGACTTAGGCAAATTTTTTAAATCTTTTGATTTTTCTAGGCAAACAATTAAATCCTTGTTCTTCCAAGTATTTTTAATGCCATACATGACTCCAACATATTTGCCTTGTGCAATTTTTTTACTTTATCCATGCTTGGGCAAATTTTCACTAGTAATTGTCATTTAATTTCACAAAATGGCGAATTTTCCTTGTATTTTCACCATCTCCAATCATCTTGGAGCGCACCCCTTAGCATTTCACCCCTTTCTAGCCTTCTTGGAGCGGACTTTATGAGTATTTTGTAATTTCTTCTAGGCTGGGCGGACTTTGACTTGTCTTAGCGATTTCCAAACTCTTGGGGCGGACTTTGAGACTTTTTTACCATCTCTTTTCCTTGCTGGGCGGACTTGCTAACTTCTTTGCAAGTTATCTTGGGGCAGACTTTGTCATGATTTAGCATTTTTTTCTTTGCAAGCTGCTGGGCGGACTTCACATAGTTTTTGCAAGTGCATGGGCGAACTTTGACTCCACTTTGCAATTTTCATTTCCCATACCCTTGGAGCGGACTTTGTCAATGTTTTGCAACTTGCTTATGGCGGACTTGGCAACCTTTTTGCAATCTCCCCTAGGGCGGACTTCATTTGCACTTTGCAAGTGCCATTTGCATATGGCGGACTTCATCCTCGCTTAGCATCCTTTTCTTTTTCATATGGCGGACTTGCCAACCCTTTTGCATGTTTGCCTATGGCGGACTTTGAGATGTTTTTACAATTTTCTCCATTGCTGGGCAGACTTTGAGACTTCTTTGCAATTTTCATTTGCACTTCACCATTTTCATCTTCTCCATGCAAGTCTATGCCTTAGGCGTATTTTCTGATTTTTCAAACTTTTTCACCCATTTTCCTTTGCAACCTTCTGAAGTCGACGTTTATGAAGCCATGACTTGCATACTTTCCCAAAATAGAAACTTTCTAAAAATAGAAATTTTCCAAAAATAGAAACTTTCTAAAAATAATCCCTAAAAAATAGGGATCCCAGAATGTGCTAAAAATGCCAAAAAAAAGTCCCTAAAAAATAGGGGCCTGGGGTTGAAACCCTAAAATTTAGGAAGTGTCAGAATTGCCTGAACAGATAGTCGATCTTCGTCCACAAAGCCTTTTAAGCACTTTGGCATCGTTCTATCATTGATTTGGGTTCAGAATCATTTCTTGACTCAGATGACTTTCAAATTTTCAAATTTTAAGTACCCCACCAGGAAGACCAAAACTCAGAAGCAAAACCATCAGAGGGAAACTACTAGGGTCACCATTTGCAATGGGGCGATGTGTGAAAAGGTCACAACAAAGATGAGGAAGAGAAATAGGTGCAAGTGAAAGAGGGCTAGATGTGAGAGAGAGTAGAGGAGGATACAAAGATGAGAGAGAAGGAAGCAAAGGTAGGATAGAGAGAAGTACTAGGTAGAAAGGTATGAAACAAGACAGGAGGGGTGTGTCAAGATAGGTTTGAGAGTTCAATTTTGAGAAAGGTTAACATAGTTAGCGAAGCTCAGCTCAAAATCCAATTGTCATCTTGATTGAGATTATGTTGGTGTGTTGATTTTTATTGTATCCTTTAATTTTCTCCTAAAGAAGGTTTCTTCTTTAGCTAGGACTTGGGTGGTCTCTAAACATATGTGGTGTTTTGTGATGGAAGAGGGCTCAACAAAGGCAGATTTGTTGATGTGTTCATGTTTAATGTTAGTGCTATGTTCCTTAATACTTATGTTGATGGAGCAATTGGTTTCTCTTATGTAAGGGTTTCCATGGGAGCAATCAATCTTATAAACCCTAGAGTTTAGAAGGGGTTCATAAGGATCTTTGGTGGAAGGGATAATATATCACATTGTTGATTAAGGTTTGAAGGAGCATCATAGGCCTTTTTTCCAAAGGATTTTTGAAGTTATATTGGAGATGCCTTCTACATAAGGCGGCAGGGTGGCACCTAGGATGTCCTTGGAGCTACCAATTCTTTTGGAAGAGGTATTCTGATTTTTGAATTGCTAAATTGGTTTAGAAATATGTTTAGATTTGTATCCATTCAGTTTAAAAATTGTAGTGAGATTAGCAATTTCTTGATCAATGCGCTTATCATCACATATTTAAAAATCTTTGGAAGCAAGAGTTTTTAGGATGGTTGCCTTTTGGGTTGGTTGGTGATGTGAAGATGCATTTGGGTAAAGTTCCATGTGTGTGGCTTTTCTATACACTTGATGAGCAAGAAAGCCATATGGTTTTTTGATGAGAAGAATGTGAAGAAAGGGGAGTGTTATCATGTTCCAGTTCTTTAGTGAACTTAATGCTATTTAAGTGGAATTGGAATCTTTCTGGTTTTTTTATACCATGTTAGCAAATATTATGTCATCAACATAGTGTTTCCACCATCTTAGTTTGAGGGGGGAGGAGTTGATGGTAGTTGCTTTGAAGTGTTCCATGAAGAGGCTAGCCATAATAGAAGAGGAGATCCCATGGCAACACCATTGATTGTTCATTAATGACTCCTTGGAAACTAAAGAAAGTAGACTTTAGACAAAGTTTAACCAAGGAAGTTGTCTCCATATCAAATTTGTTTCTAACATTAGCAATGGCCACATTAATAGGGACTTGAATGAAGAGGGAAACAACATCAAAGTTGACAAAGATCTCATCATTACTTACATTTTTGTCCTTGATGAATTCAACAAAGTGAGAGGAGTCTTTGATGAGGGAACTTGTTTTACCTATAAGAGGAGATATTTTCTTGGCAAGGAAGGCTACTAATTATAAGTTGGAGAGTTAATAGTGTCAACAATTGGCCTAGGAGGAATGTCCACTTTATGGATTTTGGGAGTGCAATAGATTTTGGGGGTGAACTTATTAGGAATGAGATGTGTTTTATTGGTCTTATTGAGGGAAGATTGATGGATGGCTTGTTTAATGTTTCTCATGATTTTGGACACAACCTCATGCTCCGAAGAAGTGTAGCTACCACTATTGGTAAGGTGGTCTAATATCATGGAAACATAATCACATTTGTTTAGGATCACCATGGCATTACCTTTGTCAACTTTGGTAATGATTATGCCTATATTATTGGTTAATCTTCTAAAGGCATCAAGATCATCTTTAGGAATGTCACGTTTTAGGGGTTTGGTGTGCCTTAATGTAATTGCACAATCTTGTCAAATCTCTTCGACAATATCATCATGAAGGGATCAAACTATGTTTTCAATTTTGATCATAAAATCAATTTTGGGCATTGACCTAGGGATAAGAGCAAAGCCAAAGCCCCTTTTTAAAACGTGAAAATATTTTGTCAAATTCAAGATTTGAGAGGTTAACCATCAACTTGCTTTCCCAATCTGCAATTTTATTGGGTATAGATGAGCATTGACAAGGAACCAAATTGGATAGAAAACTAAGAGGACAATCGTTGTAGTTAAATGAAGAGTGGGGAAGAACATTGATGGTATTGATGTCTAAATGAGTGGGTGAAAGTGGGTTTGATAGAGTTCGGAGGTTTTGAACATTAATGTTATTGATGTCTAAGAGATGGTTCATGTGGTCAATGTTGATAGTTGAGAGGATGGGTATGAGGGATGATGGATGGGGTGAATGGATCAGGGAATGATTGTTGGAGGAGAATTTAAGATGGTGAAAGACATCCAAGTCAACAATGATAGGAGAGGAGACTTGAGGTGAATGGTTAGAGATAGCGTTGAGTGAGTTAGAAGAGACATTGGGAGATTTAGAGACAAGATCAATGTTTAATTTGAACGAATCCATTGGGAAAAGAAAGGATACAAGAGTAATAAAGACATTAAGAACATTCAAATCAGATAGAGAAGAAGAAACAACTCAATTAGAAGATGTAATTGGGATAGATGGTAAGAATTGACTTGCATGTGTTGAGTTAGATGGCCTACAAGATACTTCATTGTTGTGTTTGATTGTGTTTGGCATAAAATCATCTAGCTGCTCTAATTTAGTGTGTTCAGAAATGGTAGATTGAGTACATTTTGGTGAGGAAGACATAGATGGTTGGTGACATTTTGAAGATTGGAGATATGAAAGGACTTCAAAGGATCAAGATTCAATATGTGATGGAGAAGTTGGAGTCTCATAGGGGCATTTGAGTGGGGTATAGAAGCCAACCTTGTAAAGCAGTATGAGGAGAAAGTTGAGGTCTGAGTTAGATCTGGAAGAAAAACCAATGAGGAAACACTCTCTACAATGTTGAGTAACGGACATTGGGAGGAGGTGCTAGTCTGAGTTAGAGGGCGCCTTAAAGGAAATGACAAGACTGAAGAGAAAGCTAAGATCTTCCTTCTATATAATATTGTCAACTTTCTTTTTTTGTTTGCTTTCCCAAGTCATTTTTAGTCCCCGCCCTCTAGCATAGGATATGGTGTCAAGCATTGACCAAATATCAGACAGTAGAGATGTTGGTAGTTCTAGTTGTAGGTGAAAAAGCCTTGTAGAAAGACGGTTGGTCTCAACTCTTGTACCTTGAATGATCAATCTTTGCAATGCGAGCCTTGCTTGTTCAACAATATGATTCGTGTGTTGGTTGTGGAGATGATGTACAACTAGTAAATAGACAATACATATAAATAGTGTTCCACGGGGACGCGTCCCTCCCAAAAAACCTCGCGTTTCCTAGAGGGGGACGTCTCGAAGACTTGGGGACTTGGGGGAGACGTCCCCCCACCAGGCCACCACCAACGCCACCAGGCTACCATCAACGCCACCATCCCACCACTAGTGTCGCTATCTCCAAGACGCTGATAGGACTTTGAGGACATTGGGGTGTCCTCAAGACGTCTAGGGGACTCCTAGTTGTCTCCAAGATGTATAATTCTTATACTTATACATTTTTTTATAACTTTTTTTTCAAGTACTATATGTATTTCAACACCGTACTGCCCCCTTGCCGCCGTCTCCCTGCTGTCCCCCTACCGTTCCCAAACTTAGGCCCCCCGTCCCCACGTCTCGGAAACACGTCTCAGAAACACGTCCCCTATTGTCCCCCCGTCCCCGTCCCCAAAACCCCGTGGAACACTGCATATAAATGATTTATTCCAAGAGTTGTAGAATAATATCATCAATTGCTTTTATTCATTTCATATATGCTCTTATACAAAACTGTAGTTCAGGGAGCAACTCCAACATGCGGTCTCTTCCTTGACTACGAGAGATCTATATAAATGTTGGCAACTACCAAGAAGCTATTTTTCTCTTAACTTCCACAAGCTGACAAAGCATTACATACTCATTGGGGATAACCAAATGAGTAAAACATAACTAATACAAAATATGCTAACTAGGGTTCTAATTAGGGGTCATTGCACGACTTCATATTCAACCTTGGTTGCATCCTACCCAGCATATACTTAATGCATTCCAATCTTTTGCATATCAGTGTTGGCAGGAATCAACACGACTTCCTCATCTTAATTGTAATGTCCCCATTTTTAGCCATACACTCTTTTGTGCTTGCCAGTCTATTCCGGAGGCCCAGAGGCTTGTCAAGGTGAAATTAGGGTTTCCATCGTTTGGAGGTTTTTGGCATTTCTCAAAATTTACTATTTTTAGTAAGTTCTAATTTTGGCAGTGGTCCTATTGACAGCATCTCAGTAAGTTCTCCATTTCAGTTGGAGCAGTTGAGTATGTTTGGTTTTGACTTTTGAGATGAAATATTGTAGAAATAAGTTAATTCAAGTCATTAATGTTATATTTTTAAATTGACCCCTTGGCCTAGTGTTATGACTTGAAGTTGTGTTAAAAGGTGGACATAAAGGGTGGACGCCTCATGGAGGAAATAATTGATATTTTATAATGTTTACTGTGCCATGAAGTTTGGACGCCCAAATAAGATGGAATAAAGTGTTTTTTTTTTAAATTTGAATATTTCAAAAAGGTGAAGGGGCATCCCTTTCTTGGAGGAGTTATGGAATTTGAAAAGTCACCTTCAATTCTATAAAAGAGAATGTTTGCTCCAGCATTTGGCATCCATTGTTTATGCTAAAGTTATGCTGTCGAAATGACATTGCAAATTTAGCTTCGAGGAATGCTTACCTCCTAGCAATTAACCAATTTCGTGTTTGAAAGATAACGCCTAGTTGGCTTCATGGCTGCTTCTCATCCAGACAAGCAGATTGAGCTTCAAAATGGAGAATTTTGGTGATGTTTCTCGGTTTTGGTGTTGCTGGTATTACTACAGCTGAAAGTGTTTTTTGTTAGCAGCTTTTTGAGCAAATAAAATATCATTCTGGGTATCTTTGCAAAGTGTTTCTTGACTCAAGGCAAACCTTTCCACAAGAGATTGGAATTTATTTCCAAGTCTTTATTTTTATTTTTGCAAAATCACACCTTCCAGCAGGTTGTACCTCTCATGATGGGCATTGGGATTCATGCCTAATAATTAGAGGTGAATTGAAGCTGTTTCTTCATTGCAACGTGGGCGCCTACCCTCCAAAGAGTCTTTGCACTTCTTTTCATCATGTTTGGAGGTATATTGATGAAGTTGTGAGCATTTATGTGGTTTTCTGTTTGCTAGTTGACATTTTTAGTATGCTGGTTTTGTGTTATCAGACTTCAATAAGTTCAGTTTTTGGCTTTAATTTCAGTATTAGAGTGGTTTAAAAATTGGAATATTCATCCTTCATATGTTTGCAATGTTTCTATCAATGTAACACTTGCAAATTGCAGATTTCTCTAATTGTAAGGTTGTGAATTAGTAGTACTAATCCAACCATTGTTATTCTGCATTTACTTTGATTTTTTAATGCACATTTTGTAACCCCTGGATGGTTTACCGCCAGTGTGGAGGAATAAACTATCGTAACATCATAAATCACCCATTGAAAAGTGGCGAATTCCCACTATTGAGTGGATGCCTGCCGTAGCAGATGAATTAGTTTGCTTGTTTCTTTTTTCCCCTCACTGAATAAGTGGAAGTGTGGAAATTGTTCATGGCTGGTTCACCGCCTCTTTACTTCCAGTTGTAACTTTCTTTCAAGTTATTGAGCATTTACCTCCGCCATATGCTACCCCTCACCCACATCGGGTTTTAGGGCACATTCTTGGTGTTGAGTGTTTTCAATTTGCTTATTACTTTGTTGAGCTAACACTAATCAGTTGGCTTAGTGCTGGTTGTATTGTGAAAAGTCCAAGAAAAAATTGTCTAGCACATTTCATTAACTTTGATCTATCTTAGTTCTTGCTGACTGCCTGATGGACTTGGACAATTCTTATTCTTTGGCTTTTGTTGGTGGCAAACTATCACAACTGTTACACAGTCTTGCTTCTTTGTTATGTGTGATCTGGCTGCATGCCCATCACATAGACTTTGTTATTTGCCAAGGTCCCAAAAGTGGCTTGAGCTATGGGGTTCATTATGCAACTTGACAGTCTTGCATGTGTAGTTCCTTGCTTGGACAACCTTTAGTCAACTGATTTTATTGAAAAGGTTAATATCATTTTATATCCCTGCTTGTGGAAAATTCACCAATGTTCATTTTAAACAGTCAGCTCCCATTGGCCTAGCCATTGCTTCTGCAACTGTGTGGTTCGGTTTAAAGCAGCCCACAGGAAAGGATTTTACACCCAAGATCCTTTTACTCTTCTTTGTTGGACATACATTTGAATGAATTCTTGCAACCGGGTGGTCTATCTACCTAGTAGGAGAAATGAATTGTGTGCTGCATTGAAGGAAATGGTGATTCCAGATTAACTGCGATTTCTGTTGGTTATGTTCTGGAACCATTTTTTAACTGAACTTGATGTTTAATCTGCTTCAAGCTAGCCAATCTCAATAACTATGGGAAATGAATTCCATCTGCAGGTTCTTCTGTTAATCTTCACCTATACAGTAAGGGAAATGAACAACATAATTACCCAGATTCTCTATGTTTATGGATGATAAGCAAACCTCAAATTTCTGAACAGGATGACTTATACCAAACCCTGGGCATTGGATTTAATGCAAGTATTTAATATGTTCAAAATTTTGGACACAAATCAAGTTTTTTGAAAAATTTGACATGGCAGAGAGAAATTTACAGCCATTGAAATTCAAGGACATCACACTTGATAGAAACAAATTGTTTACTTGACACACATCATATCTCTTCATCTTAAAGCCCTCTGATGGTACTTTTTGCCTTCTAATCGCTACATAAGTTTACAGTTTCCTAGATGGTGGAGAAACCTCTAAGCTTGCAACGGCCTTAGGAATTTGTGACAACTCCACCCATTTCCTTTGTAAGAGGTTTTTCTTTATAAAAGATACCCATCTATGGGTTTGTAATACCAAGATTTATCTGCCAAAAAAGTCAAAGTCTACAAAAAGGCACTTTAATCCCACATTCATAAGTCCCAAGCCATTTCTGGTATTATAAAAGGCAGTCTAAAATTCACCTCATAGGCACAAGTAAAGCAATTTTCATATAACTTTTAATATGCAGTGAATAATTTCATTTGTATTTTATTGTTATCTAAAATAAGGGTGATAGAATTTAACTTAATTCATTTTTATCTCTTATCTGCAGCAAGGTCAATACCTCAGATTCTTCTCAAAGTGGATATTCAAGTCTCATAATTGATAATACATCACAAAACTCTGACACTGATAATGAAAGGACTGATGCTCATAATTCAGAGGTGGATTACATGAATATTGTGCGACACTGGTCTAACGAACAAGTCAGAATGTGGTTTCAAAAATATGTTCCTTTTGAAGGAAACCGAATGGAGGGTGAGTTATGCATATAGCTTTTTTATTCCAATGGTCCAATAAATTAACCATCTGTTTTTGGGCTGTTCTTTTACAGAAAGTATAAACTTGCTTTTCACTCAGTTGAAGTTAGCTTTATACATTTCTGTTGGTTTCTGAAATAAGAAAAGAACATGTAAGGCTGTGTAATGGAACTATCCATAGAAACCATGCTTTAGTTATTCAGCCTCAAAGATTTCTGTCATATGGTATTTCATCACGATTGCTCATTACCCAGACATAATATTCGTGGACAGTACCTGTTGTCAAGTACTGTAGATTTGAGCATTCATATATCTGACTCTGAATGAACATAGCACATTTGTTCTCACAATGGAAAGGTATACCGAAGATGGTCAGTATACATCTTCCCTTGGAATTGAAGCTTGTATGACTATTATTTACAGCATCTTCATAGGAAGTTGTCATTTTTCAATGTTTGGTACACATGCACGTACATACACATTGACATCAGGAAAAGAGGCATTAATATGTTATATATTAATCAGATAAATCATATATATATATAGAGCAAATAAGACCCTTCAAGCCTCTCTCGAGAACTTACCTCACTGACGACTCACCTAACATAACTGAAAATTTGTGCAGCAAACAAATACGGTAATACCCAGACCTCCAACAGTTTGATAAAAGAACTGTGAAATATACCATATGGTATAAAAGTCCTAATTCAAAACAGATATCATAGACATCCCTGAGAGAGCACCATCCCAACCACTGAACAGTTCCATTAACCAAAACTAGTAACAGACAAAAAGAGAAACTCTAAATCCAACATGGCAGATAGCAAGAAGAATTCAGAGGACTGCTTTTGCCCTGTCCTTTCATCTAGAGTTGCTACACGTATGAGCACACTGATTGTAAAAATAGTCAATGCACTGGTGAATAATTTGGTTGTCTATTGGCAGTAACAGGAATTGAGAATGACTTTGATTGGATTGAAAACATGGCTGTGTCTATCTTGACTAATGAGACTAATAATATGGTCACTTGTCATCCTCCATCTTCTCACCTTGTTAGTGCAAGAATTGAAGTTGATATGACCCATATAGTGGACCAAATTTTCCATTATGAGCCTGAGCAGCCTTGGGGGACAGCTCAAGGAGTTAGAGTGGCAGCCCAAGAAGTCACAAGGGAAATCTAAACAGTCATTAGATCAGTCATAAAACTAAAATACCTCATAAGCACTATTTAATTTTGTTATCTATGACTTTCAGTGATATGACCCCTACAGTGGACCAAATTTTCCATTATGAGCCTGAGCAGCCTTGGGGGACAGCTTGAGGAGTTAGAGTGGCAGCCCAAGAAGTCACAAGGGAAATCTAAACAGTCACAATGTCAGTCATAAAATTAAAATACCTCATAAGCACTATTTAATTTTGTTATCTATGACTTTCAGTGCCACAGTTGCTCTCTCTGGCTTGATTAGTTTCATATATGGGCATACAGTATGGACAATAGCCTGGATAGTCTAGCCAGAGTGTTGAGTGCAGATTCAGCTTTTTATTTTTGATGGTGTAAGGGCAGAATTCAATCTAATAGTGAAATTGAGGTCACTTATAGCCAGTTGATTCAGTTCCATAGTAATGCATCATAGTGGTTTGAATAGACACACCTCACACTGTGGCAAGAACAGCAGTTGATGAATAGAAGTTAGAACAACTTTATATGTTTGCATGTGTCAAATTGCTGAATGTATTGAGACATTGGCATTTCTGATGATACAGATTGGGAAGATTTAGGAGTTAGTCTTGCTTCCAACAACTATATACGGAACAAAGAACATACTTGGTATCTTCATGCTGTTGTAACCAGCACTGGAGTATTAAAATGCTTGACACAACCAAAGTTTTTGATGATATGAAAGGAGATATAGAAGCAGCCCAAGGCCATCGAAAGCAAAATATTCAATGAATTTTTCATCACAATACTGCTCAAAAACACTGCAAACACTAATATCTGATATGTATTTCAGATGTCAGTCTCAAGAACAGATGTAGCAGGAATATAACATTTTTTTTTGTTGTCTTCGATGCTACTGTACTCTCAAAAGAATTTTTGATCTGAGAAAAAATATCAATGAACAGAAATTCAGATTAGTAACAGACGACCTTCACTCTTGACAACAATGCATTTTTTAGGACTTTTCAGATGCGCAAAGTATTGAAAGTGATTGCAATCAAGCTGCAAAATTTTTCTTATTCAATTCAGGATCAGGCTTTGACAGATAATGAATGCTATTCTTTTCTTTGACCTGGATGTTTCAGTAAACAGCAGGACAAACTCCTTAATAAATGGATGTTTTGTAGCTTCTTTCCCAGTTTAAGATTTTATATACTTGACCAGACATATGTCTATACTTGCTATAGGCTGTAAACTCTTATTGAGAAGATTCCTACTTGAAAAAATGATAATTATGTCAAAGACCATTAGTACCAAGCTGCAACTTTTAGTACCAAACTTTGCAGTTGTGGCCCAGTACTAAAAGTCTTTGACATAATTATCATTTTTTCAAGTAGGAATCTTCTCAATAAGAGGTTTCAGCCTATAGCAAGTATAGACCTATCAAATGATAATTCTGTCAATGAGAATAGCAGTATTTAGAATGCATGACCAAAATCAAAAAAATATTTTTTGTGTTAAGGAAAGATATTGGGAATACTACTAATAGTGATAAATGGTAGGAGTTGTAAGTCAATGTTCATATTCAATGCGAGTGATCAACAAGAAATACTAATCATTGTGTTCGCATGAAATTTTGTCTTAACCATATATTAGTACAAAGTTTATTCATATAGTTAGATGACTGGATAATAAGGTATTTAATTTGTGTTCGTCCTTTCATGTATGCTAATGCTCTAAACCCAATAAGTTCAAGCTATGCTCCATTAAATATTTGTTTTATTGTGCAAATATTTTGGGTTTTTAGTTAAAGTGCAATTATGTTGGTAGCTTGTTACTTTATGTTAGAGGAATGTTCTTAAATTCTTATTTGTACATCTAATCAAGTTGTATATAATCTCATTCTATTTCATCATAATCATGTTAATATGAATGCAGATTTTCTAGTTATAGAGGCTTAAAAGGTCATTGTACCTTTTAGATAGACACCCTCAAGGATATTTATTGATACATATATCTCAATTGTTTTAACTTTATATAATGATTTGGCAAGTCATAATTATTAAAAATAAGTTTTGTTTTTATTAATAGATCTTTAGAGTGTAGTTTTTATGTAGATTCATGGATGGATTTTCTTTGCCATGAATAAAAATATATCATATAATGAACAAACATACAAGATACTAGAAGTGGCTACCACAGAGCTAGTGTCTCTGATTAGTGTAAAGCAGTGTTGATTTGTGATTGCCCAGACTAGGACATTTTTGATGTTTTACTCATGATCAGATTTGATGAAGAACGAAAGCTTACAACTACCATGTGCTACAACATCAACTTTGATAGCACAACAAAAGCAGATGGACTAGAAGCTCTACAGATACAAAAATGTGTTAACTTCACCAATAGGTGTACCTCTACATTCTAGGATAACGATTCAATTGATCTCACTTGTAGGCTTGTAGCACACCACTGCCAAAATAGGCTATTATATAGGAGATCAATATCAGAGAATGATGAAATCAAGGGGCATATTAGGAGTTACTGAAAAAAGCCACATTTAGACAAGTGCCTCACCTTGTGGAAGGCCAATTGTATTGGCTAGAAAGGATGGGATGGGGTGAACCTGCATTGATATTCATGCCTTGAACAAGTTCATTGTCAAGAACAGATACCCAATCCTTTAAATTCATGAACTCTTAGAACAACTCAAAAGGGCAAAAAAAATCACAAAAAATTATTTGAAATCAGGGTATCATTGAGTTCTCATTGAGCAAACTAATGTTTGGAAGATTTCCTTCAAGTACAAGGAAGGCATATTTGAGTGATTGGTTATGCTCTTTGGTTTGACAAACACGCCTGCCACTTTCATGAGGATGATGAATGATGTTAATGTAGGAGCATCATGGGGTGAAACAACAATTTTATATTACCCAAAAAATTGGTGATTTATAAATGTAAGTAGGTGAGAATAAAATGGTTCCTTTTTTATCATATGGTCATGGTTGAGCTCAAGTGAAGGCTACTGAGGGTGCCATGTTGAGGAGGGCAAGGTTAAGACATGCTTGTGAATACATTTATGCCATGGCAGATTATGTAAAAACGACAACTGCAACATTCGTGTAGTTGTTGCATAAGCCATACTGCAATAGTCCTGCAATTGTTACTATATTCTTTTCATAGTAGTCACATAGTTGTTGCAGAAGTTGTTTCATAACATGTAATGTCCCCTTCTCAAGCCTAATTAGTTTGAAGACCATTATCCTATTTCTTGACTTCTCGTGGGCTAATTGGTAAGGCAAGGGGACTCCAAAGATCTTGGAGGATGCAGTATTGGAGTTACAAGGTTTCTTTTGTTGGCAATGAGCTCAGTGGGCAATACTGATCTGAATGCCACTCTCTAAAGTGTTTTCGGACTTTTGGGGTGTTCTCCAAACTTCTTGGAGAGCACATCTATTTATATTAAGTCACCAAATTGGCTTCTATTATTCACCTAATGCCTCAGTATCATATTGGTGTGGTCAAAATTGGATTTTGATGTGTTTCGGGATTTTCTGCAACTTGGGGTGAAATAATTAAATAATTCACTTAAGTTATAATGTTTTATCATTATTTTTGATAACTTAAGTGTAATATCTTTTTGAAAAGGTATTTTAAATTCCCAATTTGACGCCTACGAGAAATAAGGGGGTCTTGCACATGAAAAAGGTTTTATTTTACTTTAAAAGGGAATTTGATGGAAAATGTGATTAAATGTTTGCACATAATGAATTATTTTAATGTAAAGCAAAAGTGTTTTTTTGGAAAAACAAAAAAAACACTTTTTTGGAAAAAGCAAAAAAGTGTTTTTTCAAAAAAGCAAAAATCGTTTATTTGAAAAGCAACGAAAAAACAACGAAGAAACCTATAAAAGGAGGTGTTGGGGGCTTATTTGGTTATGCTGCCAGATTTGCTCTAGTTCTCCAAATCTTTGAGGGTGGAAATCCTCATGGATTTTCTAGTTTCGGAATTGAAAGAAATTCCCTAGCTAGATTTTAGTGTGATTCCATTCAAGGATCACCATTGGTGCTGATTGAAACTTCCAGTTTTGAATGTTTTGATGGTGTTTGAGTTTGCATTTTGAGAGGATTGTTTGCAGTTTAGAGGAGCTGGAAACATTGTTCCAAGTCTACATTGACCTTTGGGTGCATTTGGGAGTGGATCTTTGAAGATTTCTGAGTCTTTATCTTGCTGTCCAGACTGCTGCAGCGAAGTTTCAGACCTGTACCAGTCACTTATTTGCCATTTCCTTGAGGTATATTGTCATTTCTCATGATGGGTGGTTAGTTCTTAATGTTGTGGGATATGTGGGGGTGTTCTATCAATTTTCTTTCATGGCCATATATGTAATAACAGATATGTAGTGATTTGAAATGAATTGTAAGAGTTGACAATGTAACACTAGATGGTAGTACCCACCAGTGGTCTTGCTCTTGATTTCTTGTTGTTACTCACCCCACTGAACAAGTGGCTTTGTCACTCACTCACCACTTAAAAGTGAAAGAGCTTGTTTTTTACATTTCATTATTGTATCAGCTTTTCCATTGCAAAGTGGATGTGCCCAGCTAACCCCATTGGATAAGTGGATGTTACTTTCAGCTGCTCATTTCAAATATAATTGTAATCCCATACACTGTATTCTTTCACCTTGCCCACACTGTGAACTTGGTGATAAAAAAGTGGAAAGGAAAGTTGTTTAGCATTTTCATTCTGTTGAGCTAACAAGTTTTTTCAAAAAAAATTAAGGGTGGTTATTACATAACAATCACACAACTATTGTAGAAGTTATTTTACAACAATCACGTAGTTACTATAAAATTCATTTTGCAACAATTTTGTAGTGGCTACAATGTGGATCCGGTGAAAAGCAATTTCCTTAGCATGGATACTAACAACTGAGGCAAGGAATGTAGGAGAAAACATGGAGTCTATTTTGTTCGAGGTTCTAATGGATGTTGAGTTCAATGTTTAGTTCTAGAAGGCATTGATGCATATTGATGAAATTGATAAGCTCACAAAGAAGGCTGAAAACCTTATCTTTTTGGATGTGTTTGGAAAGGTTGTTTCGATGGCATTGTTCAAAATTGCTAGAAGGAATGGTTGTAAATTTCATGAGAAGGGAAGGGGGCTTACATGAATCCCTTCATTGATCATATTTAGATTGGTACATATGATCCACACTTAGTTTGCGGGTTGGCCTAGAAAGACAATTGGTTCCTTCCTTTGGTTTTGTAGCATGTGGGTGTCATCATTAGGTTTAGTGACCTAACAATATGGTAGGCCCATCATTACTGCTGGATTTGGAAGCATTGCAATAGTTTCAACCCAAGAAGTGGAAGATGGTGAAGAGTCAACACTAACTAGGGAATGCATCTTTAAAATTATTATTTTTTGGAATAAGTTGAGTGTCTCTATTTAGAGGGAAGAGGCTGTAAATAATAAATATTATAATCTATTTGAAGTGTGTGCAATTTTATAGCAGCAGATATCTACTTGTAGCGTGTTCTATTACTATAGTTAACATCTGCTTGTAGCATGTTCTGTTTTGTAAGAGTTAATAAAATCTGAAGTTGTTTTTTCCATATGAAAATATTAACATCAACATCTTCATAATTGGATGGTGAGTTTGTAATGAGGGACTTTGGGACTTCGCAACAAGGACAAAGTTGTCATTAATTTGAGCCCCTATTCTTGACTGCATCATATGTACTCAGGGATTTCATAGGTTCTTTTGTGGTTGTCTACTTAGATGATATTCCTATCTTCAATAGAACTTGGGAAGAGCACCTGCAACATGCTCAACAAGGTTTTTCAACCTAATGCTAGCATAAGCTCTACACCAATGTAGAGAAGTGCTCTTTCAAAATGGAAAGAATCTAGTGCCTCAGTTACATCATTGATACAGGTGGTGTATCTATTGACCCAAAGAAGATTTAGGTTATCAAAGATTGGCTGGCTCCAAAAAATGGTACAAAGTTTCAGAGCTTCTTGTGCCTAACCTACTTCTATTAAAGGTTCATTCTCAATTTTTCTTACATTAAATGGATTCTAAACATGGAAACAAAAGGGGGGACCAAAGCAAATCTCATTTGGGCAAAGGTGCAACAACAAGCATTCACACAATTGAAGTAGAGGCTATATTTAGAATTAGTTTTTTTTCTCAATTTGTAGCAATCTTTTGAGATAGAGATAGATGCCTTAAATTATGCACTAATAGTGGTTCTCACTCAATATGGCCATCTTGTTTCCTACCATGGTGAGACCTTTTCGGACATAAGCACATAGGTATACAATGTATGACAAAGACTTATGCTATTGTCAAGGCCTACAAGCAAAGGAAGCATTATATACTAGGAAGGAAGACCATCATCCATATGGATCACAAGCCTCTATAGTTCATGCAAATATAGGGCAAGCTATAGAAAGACCAACATCAAAGGTGGTCAACATATCTCCAACAATTCCACATAAACATCCAACACAAGAAAGGAAGTACCAATAGAGTTGTTGATTGCTTGAGCTAGCCTCCAATTGTATCCTTGAGTCTTGAAAACAATATTAGATTCTTGTGGGCGAGACATCAAAATGGCTCCAATTTTATTTGAGAGATCCTAGCTATTTTGTCATGTATCTGAAACTAGCAATATCACCTAGCAAGTGGGCGAATAGGTTCCTAAATATCACCTAGAGAATTAACTCTAATGCCACATGGGGTGCATTTGTGTTCTTACTAAGGAGCATTAGAAGATGATTTATGAAGTTCACTACAGTTAGATTGTAGGTCACTTCGAAATATAAACGGATGGTAACAATTTTGCAAAATCATTTGCATTGGCCAAAATTAATGATGATGTTGCAATATACATCAGATCTTCCACAACATCTACTATTGCAAAGCCAAGCAATCAAAAATAGCTCTTGTACACACCCTTTCCAATTCTTGACAAGTCTTGCTATGGATATCATTTGAATCTCTTGAGTACACAGTCATGATTGTGTATATGTTTTGGTTGACAAGTTCTTGAATATGCTTGTGTTGATGCTTTTCAAGAAGGGTTCCTTATAGATTAAACTATCAAGACATTCTTTGAAAACGCATGTGTCCATTTTATAAGAGTTGTTATAGAATGCTCTATAACATGCAAGATTTGGCTATAAAGATAGCCACCCAAGATCAAGGAGCTTCATTGAAAGCACAAGAGAGATCTAACATAAGAGAATAATTCTATTCTATCAAATGATGCAAATAAACAATATGATTTTATTATAGGTTACAATGAGAACCCTTGTATATATAGGCAACAGTGAGACATAAAAAGTGAATGCCTTAAGTAAACTTAAGTAGACAAGTATGAACAAGACCTAGATGGAGAACTAGCTAAGTAATATTCCCCATTCACACCAACATCCCCCTTAAGTACTACTTAGGGGGAATGAGAAAACATGCAAAGATGGTTCTTGGCTATAAGGCTTGATGAGGTACCATGTATAAATGAATCTTTCACAAATGGAGAAAGAAGGAAGTAATGAAGACTCAACATGAGACCCCAAGGACTACTTCCTTCACCAATTTATAATAGATTTTCTCCCCATAGGACAAGAAAAGAGAGACTATGTAGCCCTCCAACAATGTATAATATTTTATAGTGATGGTGGATGCTCGACAAAGGATGATGACAAGATCCAAGAATGCCAAACAACATTCCTCCCATTGGGAAGAAACGAAACCAAGGATGTATGTAGGATGTCTTCCCATTCCGAATAGGTATGAAGGAAGAAAGATCATGATGTATGATGTCTTTAAACTTTGCTCAAATATTGCCATGTCAGTATCAAAGGATGTTACAATCAAGTTTGGTACAAGCCTAATCAATGAAGAAGGTGACAAGCCATGACTATGTGGAAATTGATGGAGAGCAAGATCCAAGGACAAAGGTGATGGGACAATAATTGTGATTGGGTTGTTATCATAGAGGAGTTGGATATCCTCAATTGTGTCCTCCAAGTTTGCAAGATGGGACTAACTAAACAAACTTGCAATATTTGTCAAGTACTCATCCCAATATACTTATTTTGGAAGAATTATATGTACCTTTGCAAAGAATCACTCGAAGCAACAAGTGATGGAGATTTGATCTCAATGTATGTCATCCAACTATATTGCCCATCCTACAATGAGTGTCCACACAAGATGTCTAGACATGAACAGCTAGAGATGAATTTGTGTATGCTAGAATGCAAGAGTCCTTAGCCTTAAGATACTGACTGATAGATAAAGAAGTTGAATCCTTTGAATTTGGATTAAGAGTCATTGAATTCTAAGAATCAATGGAAGTCTTTGTAGGAGAAGGAACATGAAGAAAAGTCTCTACATCGTCAAGAAATTCAATCTCTTCATCATAAGCAATTTCCTTCGCTATTTCATCGTCATATGGTAGGCAATCACAATCAGTCCATAACATGATCATCCAGGAATGGATGCTCATTCAAGTGTCCATGCATCTCCCAAATTTTGGTCCAAAGAGTGTGAGGGCACTCAATTTTTGATATGTCATAGTGTTACTCCCAACATTGCAACCAATCAATCTTATGACATGATCATTCTTGTTATCCCATATTGCTTCTACCCTAAGTTATCGGGTTCACCCTGGGAAGCCTGGGTTCAATACGGGTTTGATTTGGGTACCGGGCAATTTTTTTCACACTTTCACAACTAAATTCACCCATTAATGTTAGAGAAAACACAATCCAACTGAAGCGAACCCTTTCCTCTGATCAACCCAGATCCCAATGTGGGCAAGGTGAGAGCATACTCGAAAGGGGATCGTAAGCGCAACCGATACTGCTGAAAGAGTAATGAAAGGAGATACAATCAACTCAACCACTTATTCAGCGGGAGGACTGGAGATAGAAATTACATTGCTGAAAGTAACAATCAACTCAACCACTTATTCAATGGGAGGACTGGAAAGATAGAAATTACATTGCTGAAAGTAACAATCAACTCAACCACTTATTTAGCGGGAGGACTGGAAAGAGAAGTACAATGCTGAAAGTAAATATGCAACTCGACCACTTATTTAGCGGGAGTGTATTGACGGCTCAGCCGATCAACAATATGCAAATGCAATCCAATATAGATTGAGCATGACCAGTCTCTTCCACAAAGTGGGGATACAAAATATAAAGTGCAGAAAGTAAAGAGCTGATCAGTACTATTGATTCAACATTACAATGCGATGAACAATCTGCAAATACAATGAGATATAGATAACCAATGAACTCTAGAGTGTTAGGAAATGAACTCCAACAAGTACTAGCTATCCAGCATATGAAATATAGTAAAAAGGGACTGAAATGTCAGGTCTGATATAAAAATTGCAGCAATCAGAAATTCATACCAGCAAGCCCTAGAATCACCAAAATGCTCATAACTTTGTCAAAACACCTCCGATTGATGTGAAATCAAGTGCAAAGGAAGCATAAGAGAAGGGCGACCAAGTACAAACCAAGAAATAGTAGCAAGCAACCTTTGATATTTTATGCACGCTTCCCAATGCAATGGTAGGCAAGGTACAACCTCCAAGAAAGGGTGACCAGCAAGATAAAATCCAAATCACCTCTGAAAAATCTGGAAACTTGCAAGAAGGGGCGCCCTAGGTATACTTGAACAATAAGCCAATAGCCAAAACCAACAAAAAATTGTGCAAGGAGCTATGATCGAAAATGTGCTTCAGCCAAGCACCACACCAGCATCACCAAAAACTGATAAAATTGCAAGAAACTCAACTACAATGTGCTCAATCTGTTCTCAAGGATTGAGAACAGCCAAATCTCAACTAGTTGCTATTTTTCAAGCAAGAAGTCAAGCCAAAGCTAGGAGGTATGCATTCCTCGAAGCAACTTACTAACCATTCCGACAGCATAACATTACTGTAGATATATGATAATGAACTAAGAGCCCAATGCTCTTATTTATAACATTTCCTGCTCCAAATTCAAATTCAATCTCCCTCCAAATGGACGCCAAAACCAAACTCAAATTCACAATGCCCATTTAGTGTCATTTGCATTTCATTTCTCCAAGTCGTCCCCCTCCAAGAAGCATTATACTTTATTAAAATGTCAATAAAGTATATTATGGCGTCCAAAATAATAATAAAGTGAAACACTTTATTAAACTGATTTAATTCCTCCAGGCTAGGCGTCAAAACAATAAAGTGAAATATAAATACAATTGACCACTTTTTTCTCCAAGGCATCCAAACATGCCTTTTAAATATTTCACTTAAAATAATATTCTCATCAAATATCAAGCTTGCCAAAATAATCACCTCAAATGCTGGAGACCAACTGAATATATTGCCCTGCCCGAAATAGCCATAATGCCAAGTTGTTGAAACACTGCCAAAAATAGCACCAACGGTGTTGGAGACCAAACTACTCGAATTGACCTGCCAGATATAACCACTGAATTGAACTGCAGAAACCCTGCTAAAAATAGCATTGCTAAAAATAGAACTTACTAAAAATAGTATATTGCTAAAAATAGTAAGTTGTTCCAAACTGTAATGTCCCCAATTTCGCCCTACGCTCTTCATTTGGATTTAGCCTATTTTCGAAAATCCGTAGGCTACTCAGATGTGCAACTTAGGGTTTCCTATTTTATAGGGGTTTTAAAGAAGTTTTGCATGAATACGGATTGTGGATTCTTTTTGGGTTTTCAAAGAGCTTCGCAGTGGTATGACTTGCAAAGGCATTGGGCATCTTTTCAGAATTTACTATTTTTAGTAAGTTCTATTTCTGGCAGTGCTATCTTGGGCAGTAGCATCAACAGTCAGTTTAGTTTCCATTTTGGGCAATGCAGTTTGGAGCATAATTGGCTTTTAGCATTTTGAGGTCATTTTGGTGAATTAATATATTTCAAGGCATTAATGTTTTAAATTCAAGTTGACCCTTTGGCCTAGCTCATTAACTTTAAGTTGTGTTTAAAAGGTGGCCATGAAGGGGGACGCCTTCATGAAGGAAATATTAAACATTTAATAAAGTTTTATTCCTTGAAGTGGACACCATTCTAAAAGGGATTAAATATTTGTGAATTATAAAATATTTCAAAAAGGGAACTTTTGGCGTTCCATTCTTGGAGGAGTTTTGGGAATTTGTAAAGTCACCTCTTTTTCTATAAAAGAGAAGTCTTGTTCCAGCTTTTGATATCTTTGGAAAATATTGTAAAGTTATGCTGCTGGTTTGAAATCCAGAATCCGGCTAAGGGAAAGCTTACCAAGTTTACTCCATTCTTTGGGCCTGAAAGTATGGTTCCCTAGATGGTGATCTAAGAGTGTACTTCATCCAAAAGTACATATTGAGCATTATTGTGGAGTTTTGGTGAGATATTTCTAGTTTTCATGTCGCTGGTTATTGTTTGGCTGAAGGAGATTTTCATATACAGCTTTTGGTATGATTTTTGTTTGCTTATGGGTATTGTTTCTATCCAACTATATGCTAGAGGCGCCCCTTTTGGTGGAAGGACAAAATTTAATATGAAGTGGCTGATTTTATAAGTGAGGTTGACCCTCTCCTAGGGCCGTACCATTCATTTATTACTTTGGAATGTGTGTTGGTTGTCTTTGCTGAGTTTGAAGGTTGGAAAGTGGTGGTTTCTTGGTTGCCTAGCTATAGAAGAGAGACACTTTCAGTTTGGTTCAATTCCGTGGAGTGTGGTAAGAGATTTGACATTTTTGGTGAGTTGATGTTTGCTGATTTAAACTTTCAGTTTGCTGATTTTATATCTGAATTATTTCAGTCTTTGATTTCAATTTATTCCTTCAATAATTGAGAGAAATCTAGAGTGGGAGAACTTTTATTTCTTGGTGCTTAAAAGCTATTGTAATTCTCATGTAATTTGTAGCGCTTCCTCATTTTGTAAAGTTGATAACAGTAGTATTGTTTCAGTCTATTTAATTGCTGCTTATTTGTGTTTAATTATCACATTGTAACCCCTAGATGGTTTACCGCCAGTGTGGAAAAAAGAACTTGTTAATTCTCTCATTGTACCCACTGGAAAAGTGGTGAATTCCCACTCATGAGTGGTTGCCTGCCGCAGCAGACGAAGTGTTTTAATTGTAATATTTTCCCCTCACTGTTTGGCGGTAGTGTTGAAATTCTTTTATGGCTGGTTATCCGCCTATTTCATTTCAATTTTAGCATTAGTACTCCACCATATGTTAGCACCTTGCCTGTCAAAGGATCTTGAGTGCACATTCTTGGTGTCGAGTTTATTCTCTCTCTTTCAGTGTAATCTTGTAATCTTGATTCAGTAGATCCTAGGGATCCTCTGACCATATGCCGCCCCGCCTCCTTAAGTGGTTTTAGGGCGCATTCTTGGTTAGAGTTCTTTCATGCATGTTTTGGGTTATGCTAACCTTAACGGGTGCTTGGTTACATTGTAAATGTTCACTAAAAAACAAAAAAAAATTGAGAGAGTATATTTCACAAACTCATTTTAACCACAATCCGAGCAGTTGTCGTACTTACTAAAAATAGTAAGTTCGGAAAAGTTCTCTGATTTAGTTGCATGTCACACCATCGTGAAGCTCTTTGAAAACCCAGAAGGAATCCAAAATCCGATCTGTAAAGATCCAACACGCAACCGTCGTAACTTACTAAAAATAGTAATTCCGAAAAAGTTCTCTGATTGAGTTGCATGTCATACCACTGCGAAGCTCTTTGAAAACCCAGAAAGAATCCCGCAACCAATCTGCAAAACTCCAACATGCCAACCCTTGAATCCTCAAAAGAAACCTCCAAGTAGCTGGAAACCTTAATTCTGCCTCTGACTAGCCTACGAGCATCCAGGAATAGGCTAACAGTCACTGGAAGATGTAGTGATAAAAATGGGGACATTATAGAGAAGGAACATGAAGAAAAGTCTCTACATCATCAAGAAATTCAATCTCTTCATCATAAGCAATTTCCTTCGCTATTTCATCGTCATATGGTAGGCTATCACAATCAGTCCATAACATGATCATCTAGGAATGGAGGCTCATTCAAGTGTCCATACATCTCCCAAATTTTGGTCCAAAGAGTGTGAGGGCACTCAATTTTTGATATGTCATAGTGTTACTCCCAACATTGCAACCAATCAATCTTATGCCATGATCATTCTTGTTATTCCATATTGCTTCTACCCTAAGTTACTGGGTTCGCCCCTGGGAAGCCTGGGTTCGATACGGGTTTGATTTGGGTACGAAATTCGGGTCCGGTTCGTCCAAATTCGCTGTGGGTTCATATAATTGCCTATGGGTTCGACCAGGGTTTGGAACCCTGATTGTGGGTCCGACCAAGGTTTGGAACCCTGATTGTGGGTCCGACCAGGGTTCAAATTTTTCGAACCTGGTTCGAACCCGGGCATAATTTTGTGCCCAGGCAGACTTTCAAACGTCTTTTTGCATTTTTTTATTATTTTTTTATACAGGGACAGCAGCAGTTGAGCAAGTTATTGACACAAATGTTGAAAATATGAACAGTGATGCAATTAACTCTGTAAACAGCAACAACAATAATAATACCAGAACAATAATAGGATCAGTAACTAGACCGCTGATGCCTAAATTTTGAATAGAGTAGAAGACCTAGATGGTCATAGGGACAAAAGAATGTAGGACAGAGCTATTTGGACTATCTAAATGAGTATTGATCTCTTAGGAATAATCTTATGAAACAATGTCTCTTACAAATTTTTGCCAATTGAAGCTAAGAAACAGACCCAAGAAAGAGAGAGGAACCCACAACTAGGATTTACAATGAAGGTTAGGCAAGTTGTGCATACCTACTTTTGACAGCTCAAACAAATACACAACACGTTTTTAGATCCAAAATTTGGATACATACTTCTCCTCAAATCCCATGTTTGAAGAAGCGATAAAATATGCCAAATGAATCTATATCATGACATTTGAGTATAAAGTGGTGGTGTATTTTTGCTATGTTATTTGACTATTAATATGGTGGTGTATTCTGAACTTAATTACTGCTGCAAATATGTATATATTTCTGATTTTTATATGTTTTTGTATTACTGAACCCAAAACGAACCCAACCCCAATTTTTTTTTTACCGAACCGGGTTCTTTGTAATGTCCCCTTTTTCACATGCATCAGAGTTGGGGGATTAGCCTATTTTCCTGAACCTCGTAGGCTAATAGTTCTGGATAGAGGGTTTCTCAGACGGGCACTTGGTCGTCAAACTTCAGTGTTGATCTCTGGAGTGTTGTACCCAAACCAAATTTTTTGCTTCATTAAGGCATTTTGCTTAAAATGGTCTAAACCTTGTAAAAATGAGGTCAAAACTCAATTTTTGGGCAAATAAAGTATGGGCTTTTAATTAGTGTGGTGCCAGGAAGATACTGGCAAAATTTGAAAATTTTGAAAATTAGGGTTTCTGAAATCTATTTTTAGCTCGAAACCCTAAAAAAATAGGAACTTGTCAGAATTGGCTGAAATTAATTTTGATTGGCTTATTTCACATCACGATCACAGTGGTGAAGTCAGTTTTAGTTAAAAGTCAGTTTAAGGCTGGTGGGTAGTTAGAATTTTTTTAGGAGAAAAGTTAGGACCTTTGAGGTCGTCAATGGCAGTTGGCCAGTACTAGGTATCAATATCTAAGCCTGAAACTCAAAGACGAACGCTCTACGATGAAAGATGAAGAAAATTATGCTTTTTGACTGAGGGGATTTTCAGATTGGCAGAAAAGTGCTAAAATATTCTAAGTTTAGAATCACTTTTTCACTATGTAACGTGGTAGACACTTGCGCAATCAACGTGCAAATCAACTTTACAGTGTTTGTACATGTGAAAATGATGAAGTATAGTCATACCCACACCTTGGCAGTCACAACACTTCAACATGGTCAACCGCAGTGATGGATACAACGCTTGCAAAGCACAAAATGGTGAAAATCAATGAATTCAGAGCAAATCCACTCCCTTGTAGCCCAGGGGCGCCCCTCTTTTAGAAGGTCAAGATTTAACTGCTTTGGATGGAGAATACATTCATTGTGTTCAGTTTTCAGTCAGCTTTCCGATTAACTATGGAGCGAGATTATCAGAATGGCAGAAATCTAGCAAACGAAGGCAGAAGCAGAGACTACGAAGGGTGTTTTCATCATGGAGACAACCCAGAAATGCAAATCCGCTCCCCTCTAGCCCAGGGGCGATTTTATTTTTGAAGGCCCAGATCTAGATGCATGTGTGTTTTGATGGTTTTAGTCTTTGTAGAATTAGTTTGGCTTTTCAATGAGCTATCAAGCGGAAGCGTATCCAGTACAAAACTCCAGTTATCAGCGTCAGAAGTGGAAATTGTAGGCAGGATAGATGTTAGACGAGGTTTACAGAAATGCAAATCCGCTCCCCTGTAGCCTAGGGGCAATCCTGAATATGACTGGTTTGATGGATGAGTTTGTGATTGAGGTCTTCCTGAGATCTTTGCCAGCTTAGTCCAGCTTTGTGATGCACCCGTTCACAAGACGATTCGGCATTCTGAGTGATCATGACAGAGGTTCTATCGAGCACATAAAATAGAGGATGGTGAAGCATAGCTACACGAAGCTACACATCTATAGGCTAGGGGCGCCCAGCCTTTAGGCCTGCCAGATGGGGTTATTTGCAATTGCAGTCTTCACAAGACTTGTGTGCAATTACTCCAGCCATTCAACGAGTCCAGCCGTCAGCCTTCGGGATTTGGCGAGTGCTTGTACGTGCGAGGTCAAGGTGACAATATTGTAAAGTGGAAGTGGTTGAAGACAGTTCGAAGAATGACTAAGTATAAGGCTAGAATTTTATTTGAAAAAGGCGATTCTCTTTTGAGGGCCTTAGAAGCAGGTTTTTGGCTTCGTCTTCTCCAAGAACATCTCTTGCAAGTTGACCAAATTATACAGAGAGACAAGCGGCACGCGAATCAGAGCATTCCAGCTCCTGATATCAAGGGTCAAAGTATGGTGTTCAGATGAAAATCACACTTTTGTCAAAATGGTGTTTGAGCTATCACAGAATAGGGGCACCCATCCTTTTGGGGTTCTTAATACAATTTCCAGATACCTTACATACAGTCATTGGATGCAGAGTACTTCCAGTCACACAGTGAATCCACTATCTAGTCAGTAGGGCTCATCATTCACCGTCAATAGTAGTTTGAGGCATCAGAAGGCAATACGATGAAATGGCTTAGTTTGGAGTCAAAGCATCAATTTAATCAGAGGCGCCTAATTTTCTAAGGTGTCAGATGATGATTTTAGCAGTTGTTGCTCCCAACAGACATTTCATCCTTGTTATGCAAGCTTCACAGTGGATATCTCAGCACGGTTGCAGGATCATTCAATCATCCGGAAATCAAAGTTGAACATGGTCAGATGTAATTTCGTAGTCAGCTATAAAATAGGAGATTCTTAAAAAATCTCATAACTCTTGAAGATGGATGCCTAAAAGGTCAAAATTTGACTTTTTAGAATCAGTAAAGTGTGTTAAGCATAGCAAGAGGCTATTTTTGGCAAAATGATAAAAAAAATATTTTGCATGCAGAGCATTAAAAAGTGATGAATTTCTTCAAAGATAAATATTGGCGCCACTTTTAGCTCTTTGCATGTTTTGAAATTAAAATATTATTTTTAGACTAAAGACTTAGAGACAGTGGCAGTTCAACTGGTAAAGGGCCAATCAGATTCCTTCTTCATAGTTAGGGTTTCAACATGCATGCATGATGGTACAAATTGATCTAGTTATGCAAGCATGGCATTCATCATTTCATTCATCCAGCTTGAGCAGAGGTGAATTCTTTCCAGAGTTGGGCGAATTTCTTCAGCAGTCAGTTGTGAAGGCATCAAAAATCTTCTTTTGCAGGTGCAAGTCAAGATTCATCAGCAGAATTCAAGGCAGAGTGGTGATTTTGACAGAAGAAGATAATAAATAAATAAAAACTAAAAAAAAACATCTTTCTTCTTCTCTAAAATTCTTCCATCTTCTCGTCTTAAATTCTCTCACATGTTTGAAGAATTGGCGTTTTTGGCAAAACAAATCATTTGGGTTGATTCAGAATTGCTTTCTCAGTAAAACCCATTTGTTAGAATTTTCAGGGAAAAATTGTTCCAGAGCATCAGTTCTTGAGGCTTTGTGAAATTCCTTTGCATGGTGGAGTAGAAGTCAATATTTTTCGAATCTAACGTTGTGGGTTGTCTTAGAATTATCTTCTGGACAAAACCCATATTTCATATTTTCTTGGGAAAAAATGTCCTCAGAGCCCCTCAGATCTCAACTGAAAACCTTTTGCATGCGGGCCTAAATCACATTTTTTCACAATTCTGACATTGTGGGTCATCTTAGAATTTGATTCTACATAAAACCCACGTCTCAGAATTTTCTGTGAAAATTGCCCTCTGACAAGCTATTTTTAGCCTCATTAGGAGAGATTTTTGGTTTTCCGGAGAAGTTGTCAGAATATAGCCATGTTCACAGTCAACAGGCAAGTTTTTCAGGATGTAGTTCACGCAGAATGAATTCAAGACCAAGTCGTCTTAATTCATGATTTCATCAGGAAAGTTGACATCGATTTGTATCAAGCGCATTGGAAAGGTTGACAAGCATAGTTACTCAAGTTCACATGGTTTCATGCCTCGTATAGCTGATTGTCTTCCAAGGCCAATTTAGAGGGTTGATACCGTTGGGTTTCTGTGTATGCAGCAAGTTCATTTGCATTTCTCACAACCAAAAGTGTTTATAGTCAAACTTTGTGGTTTCATCATGCAACACTCTTCCATAGAGAAAAGCGTCAAAAACGTGAGAAGCGTCAAGCTGTAGAAGAAACAGTGGCCATCACTTCAATTGCAGAGCCGCTAGAGTTATCAGTCAGTGAAGTGCCAAGAGGTTTCCAGGTTTGCTTGAGTTGACTGACAAGCAGTGAATTGACAGTTAAGACATGTGATGACCCCTAGATGGTGATGCAGTCACTAACCTTGTGGAGGGGTTACTTGCTTGAGATCAGGGCCAATAAACTTCAGTTCAGGGCGTCCCACCTTTTCCAAGATAGACATTAGACACAAGAGTTAAACTCGAGGCTTTTTTCCAAGTTAACTTGTTGTTACACATTGCATGCCATGTCTTTCTTGGAAACATCTACATACACTTGGAGCTTAGATTAGATCTTTCAGTTGACTGATGATAGCATTCCAGTTGACTTGCTTTCAATAAGGACGTGCATGTTGCACCTTGTCCATTTAGATTAGATGTTTCAGTTAACTGATGATAGTTTCCCAGTTAACTGTATAGTTTCATTCAATTAGGGTTTAGGAATGAGATCTTGCATGCACTGCAAGACTCTAGTTGACTCAAGGTGATTTTAGGGTTGCCTACACTTTGAAGTCTATAAATAAGAGCTTTTAGCTCATTTGTAATTAGCTTTTTCTTGGTGATAGAGAATTGCTGCATTGTCGGCAACATGCCTATTCTCAAGATTGGTTCACCCTTGTAAATTGGAACTTTTGCTTGATAGCATACATGCTGCGCCTACCTTGCCTGTAGTATTGCTATTATTGTATCTGTTCAAAGAGTGATTGCTGTTATAATAAATTGCTGCGCCTACCTTGCCTTCATGTTATTGTCATGGTGTTTATTCGATCTTAGTTAAATGGGGTTGCTGGTTTGATCGTTATTACATGTGTACTGCGTCTATACAATCTATTGTCCCAGTTGCTTACCTTTTGTTTTGTTTATCATAAGCCTATTCAGAAGAGCAAATAGTTGTGCCCACCTTGCCTTCATGTTGCAAAACTGTACTTGAAGCTTATTGTTTGACGTGTGTTATAGTAGACTCATTCAGCCAAGCAGATAGTTGCGCCTACCTTGCCTTCATGTTGTGAAGCTGTACCAGGTTTACCGTTTATTTGTTTGTTTTAATAAACTTCTTCCCGGATTAGCAAATAGTTGCGCCTCCCTTGCCTTCATGTTGTGAGCCCGCACTTGGAGCTTATCGTACAATACATTCCTGCTCCATTTCCTCATGCTCTATTTTTTGAGGAAACTGGATAGATTTTAAAGAAGTTAGCTTAGTTGTAGTTAGATGATCTGCGAAACTAGAAAATACTTAGCTGCAACGTTCTAGGTTTTCTTAACCTTGTGCCTCTACCAGCTGAGAACAAAAGATAGGACATTAGTTTAGTTTTCTATTTCATGCATTCTAGCACAACAAGGGAGCTTCCCCTCCTAATTTGCGGAGCACTCATTACGTAGTGTGCATAGCTGTATGTACAAACTCACACTCCAGAGGTGTTAGTTCTTACGCCAACATGAAGCATGGTGGCAGGGTGAATTGTGGCGTTTGGCATGATACTGTTGCTTAATCTAATGATATTCATCTTTTATTTCACCATCCTCGGCCTAGGGACCATGTGTTTTAATATGAAGGGGTCACTTTCTATTTTTAAATTACTATTCATTACTAAAGTGAAAATGTTATAACTTAAGTAAATAGTGTTCACTTTAATGAATAGTGTTTCCTTTGTAAATTTATAAAAGGCAAGAGAGAAATTCGAATTGCTTCATTAGATGATCATTTTGGCTTGAAGAAAACTTGGGAGTGAAGCTTGGAGGAAGGAGGCTAGGGTTTCCTTATTTCTTGCAGTGGGTGAGCCTGGTGGGGCTTGGTTCTTCGTTTGGAGCTGTTTGAGGGTGTGAAACACCACCTTAAAGTTGCTGATCTGTATTTTGTTGTTTTTTTGGAGATCTACTTGCCGGTTTGCAGGTTGTTTTGAGCTTGGGTTTGAGTGTTTCCAATTGCTGTTGTCTCCAATCACGATTATACAAGAGCTGTTCGCATTTGAGAAGTTTTTGGGACTTTTTTTTGAAGCTACAGCCAGCCGCTTTTTCTTGAGGGTTAGATCAGCAAAAGAAGAAAAGAAACGCCTATTTTGAGTGGCTGCAACTTCACCCAAAGGGGCCGCCCTTACCCTAGGAAGCTTTCCATTACGGTTTTTGCTGGGAGAAGTTCATCTTCGAAGAGAAATCAGCATTTCATTGGGTGCGGGTACTGTAGCAAGGCACTATTCACAGTGCTATATGGCTGTAAGTTGAAGTATGATCTATGGAATACTTAGTTTCCAATCTAATGTAAGTTATATATTGTAAGCAACTTATTATGTAATGAAGAAACTATTCTTAGACATCAAAATGAGCAATGTATTCAAGTTATTCCATTAGCTTAGTTTATTTGAAGCTTTCATGGTACGCATATGTTCTTTATGTATTATTCTAGTAATTCTAGCAAACAAAATCAAAGCATAAGAGGAAACACAAACTGAAACAAAAAATTCAGTCCTACGAATTAAGTGAAAACAAGTCAGTAGAGTGTTGGAACATCACATTCTACCAATGATTACTTGGTTTAGGAACAAGTCAATAGAGATGGGGAAATAGATGAAGCCACTTGAGATATTTCATGATTCCATCTTGCCAAGACTTATAGTTTCCTTGTTTTAAGGTGATAATAGAAGGATGAATTGAATAATCCATTATTGACTATGATATACTCTTCAAATGAGTCAAACATAGACCAAACCAACAAAAGCAATGCATAAGATTACTCCCCTAAAATCGCTCAATCATGAGACCTCTCAGCCACTTTATATTTAGTGCGAGTACAATTGCCACCAACAAATATCACTAAGTGGACTTTATCTCCATGCTTTATTGATTTCAAAAAGAGGCTAAAAATTGAAAATACATATTAGGAGAAAAATCAGAATGAACCAATCACACCACTGAATAGAGCTTGAGAGGTTATGTAATTTTAAAAATATACATTCAAAAAGGAGCTCATATGAGTCCAAATGAGGCCTTGGAAGGTCCCAAAATAAGAACTATGCAGTAACCCCTGAGACAATTTGCAATTTCTAGAAAAATTGTGCATCAAAATCAGAAAACACCTACACCAATGCGAAGTATGCAGAAAAATAGCCCAAATAAATAAAATACATTGAAAAAGGAGCTCATATTCTTGAGATAGGGCCCTCTAAAAATCAGGTGCAAAAGACAAAACTCCAACAGTGAGGGGGCTCGATTGGGGGAGGGAAAACTACTGACGTCAGCCTGACTTACTGTTGAAAAATTGTGCTAGGTTGGAATATGCCAAGATGTCATTGAAGATTTTGAAATGACCATTTGGTTTGTATAATACTGCCTTGGAAGGTGAAAACCGTCATATGTTTACTAAATATTGCTAGTCTTATAGGCAAAAAAACTAATTGACGAGAAGAGGTGGTTTAACGAAATATGCCATAGTATATATTGTGGCTGGATGGTAGTGGAGATTGCCGTCCAATAGTGGAATATCCCCTAGATGTTGTTGTGAACCTACATAGTCAACGGATATGTGGTGGATGGATTAGTGGGTACCTTGCACAAGCAAGGTCCATAGTATCTTGAACTCACCAATTAGTAGATAAAATTCGTAGAATAAAGATTTCAGTCCGTGGTCTAAACCAAAAACCAATTGATAAATGGTTGCATCTTGTATCATTTGTTGATGAAGATTCTACTTTTGCTAGTGCTACATAGTATATTCTATGGTATGGTATTGTAATACGATCTATATGACGAAGGAGGGGGATTTTTGAAATGTCCCCTTCATAGACATGATCAATTGGCAGAGGCACTTAGCCTATTTTAATTCCCATATGCTAATTGGGGTGTGGTTAGGGAATAATTAATTAATGAAATTAAGTTGTCTAAAGTCACTCATTTTATGGGCAACTTATATTTAATTAATTATTTTATTAATATTGGATAGTTTTTTAAAAACTGACTTTATGGGGGTCCGAATGTAAAGTTAAATTTAAAAAAATATTAAAAGTCACTTTGAGAGGGAAATGAAATCTAATATTTCAAATATTAAAAAAGGGGTATAAAAAGAGAGCTTGCAAAAGAAAATTCATTGTAGGCATTTTATTTTTAAAACCTAAACTTTGGAGATTGATCAATTGTTCATCTTTTCTACCCTAGGATGGAAACCCTACGGCAAAGATTGGTTTTCAGGATGGAACCCTCCTAGCCAATTTGTGAGTGGATTCATCTGGAGTTCCCTTGTGTGTTGAATGCTTGTGGATTTGTAGGAATATGCTGATTGATAAGGACATATTATTTTCAGTTTTGAATTGAAAGATTGAAGATTTTCTTAGAGATATTGGCAAAGCAAATTATAGAGATCTTTTTGAAAGGACACAAGGATTACTAGCTATAGTGCCCGATACAATACTTGCTACTGTTTAAAGGAGGAATCAACATCTTTCTAGCTGTTTAATCGACTTTGGAAGGTGCTACTTGTGAGTTTGGTGAATTTTTGATGCGAATATTAACATTTGACAAATTTATGGTTTTGTAATGAAAGATGCATAAAATATCAGTTGTCTATTATATGATTTTTTTAATGCACAAACATATCAATTGCTGCCACTTTTGTATCTTGACATTAAATACCAACAAGGATTGTGTTGGCCAATTGTTTGTGAAATTTTCAATGAAAGGTTGATACGTGACAACTATTTGTTAAAATTTCTATGAATTCTTCAATACCTGCAAATGTTTGTGAATATGCCCATGATAATAAAAAACAGTTGCAGCTATTCCAAAGCATTAAATTCAAAAATACTGATTGGATCAATGTTACACCAACTATTTGACAAATTCTCTAGGAGTACGAAATCAGAAAATTTGCAAGGTTGTTGAAATATTTTTGTAGGGACTTCACAATGGTATCAAAGCTGGTTTTCTTGTTAGTCTGTTGGGAATTTAACAAATTGATGCAAAAATACAATTCATATGCAACTTGGTGAAAGAGCTAACTAGTTTTATTAGAGGAATCTTAGAAAAGGGTAGTATAATTTTTTGGAAAATCCTGAAGAAAGATTTCCTTTTGCAAATTTATAGGTAGAAGAAATCATGGTAGATAAGGAAAGGAGGAATGAAGAAAATAGCACAGAGCAGATAATGATTTTGCTTAGGGATAACAGCAGTTGATCAATTTATTGACAAAAATGTTGCAAAGTATGAATATGCCCAGGGCAGATAGGAATACAAATGGAGAAGCAAGTAACTCTGTGAACAACCAAACTGACAACAACACTATAACAGTTATTGGATTAGCAACTAGACCCTTGATGCCTACATTTTTAAGCATCAACGAGATTCTAGAAGATAATAGAGAACAATAGAATGATGGAGAGAGTTACTTGGATTATTTGCATGAATACCAGTCATTAGGGGATGAATTTCATGCTGCTATGTCATTGACTAATTTTTGCCAACTAAAATTGAGGAATAGGCCGAGGAAGGGAAGAAGTACACATAATTGGATCCAAAAATTCGATACCAATCTCTCACTAAACCCCATGTTTGAAAAAGAAGCAATAAAATATGCCACACTTCATTCCCTTTTCTAATATTTGAAATGCTATATTTCATTTCCTTCTCAAAGTGACTTTTAATATTTCTTTTTAATTTAACTTTACATTTGGGCCCCAATGAAGTCACTTTGTAAATAAAATGTCCAATATTAATAAAATAATTAATTAAATATAAGTTGCTTGTAAAATGAGTGACTCTAGACAACTTGATTTAATTAATTAATTAATCCCTTACCACACCTCCATTAGCCTACAAGAATTAAAATAGGCTAAGGGTCTCTACCAATTGATCTCACCTACGAAGGGGACATTACAATTTTTCTTAAGGGTTGTAGGCAAAGTGATAAGATTTTTATGAAATGACAATCAATCTATAGGCTCTTTGGACTTTTAGACATGATTGTAGGGTCAGATTTGACTCAAAATGCTCCAAAATTAGGTATTGGCATGCACCTCCCAACTTCAAATCCTTGTAGATCTGACCTCTAATATTCAATTTGGACACATCAAAAGACAAATCTAACTTACTTGGACACTTTAAACTCAATGGTGAGCTCAATTTTACTCCAAGAATCTTTCAAAGCAACTTGCAATACAAAACCACAGAGGAACCCCCTCAAATTTGGTATTCTATCAATTTTTTCTGTTCTTTAGGTCAACATTTGATGCAAGAGAACTTACTCAGTTTTTCAAGAGAATACAATATTTGTAACCTAGATCTCTCAAAAGACTAATAAGAAGCAATCCTATAAGCTTTGATACAATGTAAGAGTTGGTATAAAATGGTCTATATCATACAAGATTTGGCTATGAAGATAGCCACCAAAGATCAAAGAACTTTATTGAAAGAACAAAAGAGACCCAACATGAGATAATAATTATACTTTGTCAAAAGATGCATATATACAATATGATTACAATGGGAAACCCTTGTATATAGGCAAGGTTGAGACATAAAATGTGAATGTTGTAAGTAAACTTAAGTAGACAAGTGTGAATAGGACCTAGATGAAAACTGGTAAGGTATTATACCATGTTCAAACAAGAAGATTTTGACCTACCATAGGCCATTGTGTCAAATAAATATAGTAGGTTTCTTATCTATTTTTTATCTTTGTTGTTGTAAATGATGGAAGCAAAATTGACAAAATACATAACATTCTATCCATAGACAGATGGACAAAAAGAGGTTTTCAATTCCATGATTTTGCACATTCTTTGGATGTATCACTTGAAGCATGCTTGTACCTTAGAAGAGAGATTGCCTTATGGCCAACTTATCTACAATTGAGTTCTTCATGTCTCCACAAGGCATAGTCAATTCTAAGGCTACATCAGGTTTCAACCATGGCATCCTTTGATGTAGCATTGTTTATTATGTTATATGATGCATCACCACATGTTAAAGAGTCGAATAAGGCTATTGAATTTATTGAAAGAATTGAACACATTTGGCAATAGGTTCACAAGATCTTGCAACATTTTACTGAAAAGTACAAGCAATGACATGATCAACATCTTGTCCCTCATCAATTCTAGGTGGGAGACAAGATTTGGTTGCACCTTCTAAAAGAAAGGCATCATGACCAAACATGAAACTTCGGCTTTTGTTATACGGTCCATACACCATTACTAAGGAGGGTGAAAATCTATTTGAACTCAAATTTCCATCCTATCTTGGGTTGCACCCAATGTTCAATGCAAACTCACACCAACTAGACTTCTCGACACTCCTAGACACATTAAATGTTGCTAAACAATTGTAGAGAAAAAAATTGAATTGTGGCACTGCCATTTTAATCCTTATAGATAAGATCATTGATACATTGGTAAGGTGTAGTTGGCTGTAATGTAATTAGTCAGCTGAGAATAAAATGAATAAGACTCAGTTAGTTGGCATTTAGTGGAGTATTTTGTCTTGTTAGTTGGCAGTTTGGGAATTAGTTTCCGAAGGGATAATTAATGTAATGAAGTGACGCGACGGTTGGTACTCAACCAACTCCGCTTGCTATATGTATCGGAGTCATGTAGTTAATGGATATTACTGCTGTTATGATTGGCATGAGATATCTGTACTTGGCACATGTTGAATAAATAAAGACAACAATGATGATTTTATGCTTTACTTTCTAGTATGTTGTTATGTTCTCTCAACTATTTCCGTTTACTCATTCCATACGGTAAAGTTCATCTCGTGAGTAAACATTTGGTGCCGTTGCCTAAGCGGACCAGGGAAGCAGTCGTCATAATAGTAGCATAATGGGCTGACCGATGGAGGAGCCCGTACAAACTAATGAAGAAAGAGAGGATGACATGACACGGGATTTGGTAATCTGTGGAACATATCCCTACGAGATCACGTACGAAGGGAAGCCCTCAGGTGAGAAATCCCTGAGGCAGTTATCTGGGATCGACTGGAAGTGAAGGATGAGGTTGATCACCTTCTCCACCGCATGCCAATATTATTGGCCTTCCAATCCATTATCCTACAGGACCTTCGGGCGGAGGAGGATCAGGAACGCCGAAGGCAACAAATCTTGCAGCGGTACGAAGAACGAATCAAACGGGAAGAGGAACAAGATACCTCTGACAACCAACAATGATCGCGTGAATGACTTGTAATGCCCGTAGGACCAAACAAAGACAAGAACCGACTACCATTTGGGCACGAAGTGGAGGAGGAAAGGATTCGGCGATCACTGAGAGCACAAGAGCAAGAAAATCAGTGAAGAAGATTAAGGCAAGTGGATAAAGAATTAAATGAAGATTTAATCGAAATAAACCAAAGTATAAAAAGAACAAATGCCAATCTTGAGAAGATAGACCAATCTATTAGTAGAGCACATCAAAATTTTGTGGAAGGGAGGGACGAAGGACCCTTCAACACCCCATACGTGGAAAGATATAAAAGCCGAGTAAATGAAAATGAATTGAGTGGAGAACTCGAGAACAGCATCCGACGCATTCGGTAGTTGTCCATATCGGACGACGACGAAGGGTTGAGGATTGGGAGATCTGAGCCCGAGACCCCTTGGCAGAGGGAGCACCGGCAAGGTGTTGAGGACGTTGACGGAAGACGGGAGAGTGACTTGTACGTGACCGATAGTGCAAGTGATGCACCGGAACGTAATGGGGAAACCGGTCTAGTTGGGTCCAATACACAAGGAGGACAACGGGGAAGGATGGTGACTCTAGAGCAGAGAAGCTGCCGAAGTTTACGGGGAATGGGTCAGAGGATCCAGTATGACATTGCAAAACATGTGAGACAATCGGGATAGCAAGTGGAGAAGATGACCCAGATCACTGGTTGAAAGCGTTTTCGGTGACACTCAGAGATAGTGCCATCAACTGGTACTCAGAATTGGACCAAGCACAAAAAGCTACATGGAGATTAGTGAAGCAAGCATTTCAGGATGAATTCAGACTCCTGAGGGATGACAGCGAGATCATAGCAGAGATCTATAATACCAAGCAAGGAAAGCATGAGAGTGTGCGGACCTACAACTGGAAACTGAAGGATCTGTTGGGGAAACTTGAGTCATAGCCAATAGATGGCCTAAAGAAAAGGTGGTTTATTGAGGGTCTGCTTCCTTTGCTATGGAAGAAAATGAAGGTGGTACCTCCATCCTCGTACACTGAAGCATACAACCGTGCGATGGATATTGAAAGCGAGAACAAGACATCCTCCAGAGGGAAGAAGCATGATGAGGAAGAAAGCACGGGGGACAGCAAGGATGAATCAAAAACCGTACAAGCTCTCCATCGTGACATGTTGAGAATGATGAAAGAACTAAAAGCGGACAGAGAAGGGTCCAACGAGGCGAATGAACTATGGTGTACCAAATGCAAGATAGGTCATACGAAGGCGAACTATCTGAAGAAAATTTTCTTTGACATTTGCCAAGTTATGGGACACTTCGTCAAGGAGTGCCCGTACAACTTAAAAACACAGAGTTCGCAAGTGTTCTTCACACAAGGGGAATAGTCAACCCCTCTGACCACACCGCTAAAACTCCAGAACAACAACGCATCCCTTGGCGGTTACCGCAACAATCGAAGAAATAATATGCCAAGAAGCAAAATTCAGTATGACAGCAAAGGTAGGCCCATGATCCAATGCCGGAAATGTAATGAATGGGGTCACTTTGTGAGGGAGTGCCAGAATGGTCAAGGTGCCGGGGGAAAGTTGTGCAAGTGGTGTGGTCCTGGCAATCATGAAGACACCGACTGCTTGAAGCAGAAAGGCATCAACATGCTGGAGGTAGCCAACGAAGAAGTCTTGGCACTCACGAGGGCGCAGACGAAGAAGGCTAATTATTTGGACCCTCGTACGGAGAAAGAAAGACTCCGAGAAGCCAGGGCAGAAGTGGAAGAGGCAATGGCAAATGAACGAAGAACTTCCAAAGTGGCTAGTACGTCGTTGCAGTCAGAGCCGGAGAAGAACATAGTACGACAGGTGCTTCACACAACCGTACCAATCAAGGTAACAAAACTTCTACAAACAATGCCTCAACTAAGAGTAGCACTCACAAATGTCATGACAAACAATACTCAGAGGGGTCTGAACGAAGATACCATAGAGCTGGTAGGAGATGCCACAGACCCAACGCTACTCGCAATAAGTGTCGGTAGGAAACCGACTGTTGTAGAGATGGAAATCCTGGGGATGAAACTCTCCAATACCATCGTCGACGGAGGATCTGGGGTGAATGTCTTGCCAAAGGAGACATGGAAGTGCTAGGGTAAGCCAACCCTCTGGCCCCCGACATTCCATCTAGTAGGAGCATATCAACATAGCATCAAACCTCTCGGTACTTTAATGGCACAAAAAGTGTTGATCGGTACGCAACAATTCTTGTTGAATTTCATCATCATACCACTGGAGAAAAAGGTGTACGATGCACTGTTGGGACGGCGATGGCTGATTGCCGCCAAGGCAAACCATAATTGGAAGAGGAATACAGTCTCGATTGAGAGCCACAAGAAGTACACTATTGATTTGAAGAATTAGGTGGTCAATGAAGACTTGGCGTCTTCAGAATCAGAATTTGACGAAGGATCAGATGTTGATGAAGGGAAGATAATGGAGCCAAACGAGAAAGGCGCACTAGAAATCAGAATTTGCTTGGAGGACGAAACCAGTTCACTGAATGGGTTATTTCATTGGTAGATGGCGGATTATGAAGTTTTCCACCCGGATTGCAACATGCTGCAGATCAGAGAAGGAGAAGAGGGCGAAGATAAGGGGTTGACCAGTGAATCATTTCCGCTAGAGTATGGCAAGTATAAGGAGGGTACGATAGAATTGGACGAGACGCCAACTCATAAGCTTGAACAAGACAAACTCATCAAGTACGAGGAACCGACACTGAAAAAGGTGAATCTCGGCGAATAAGAAAAGACAAAGGAGATCCTCATCGGTGATGACTGGGACCCTGTACTAAAGGTGGCGACATTTAAAATATTCATGGAGTACAAGGACACCTTCGCTTGGACGTACAAGGACCTAAAAGGCATACCATCGGAGCTGTGCGTGCATAGGATCCCTCTTGTACCGGGAGCCCAACCCATACGGAAGAGACCCTACAGGATGAATAAAAACTATGCCGCAAAGGTACAAGAAAAAATTGAGAAGATGTTGGAAGCAGGCATCATTTTCAAAGTGGACGTTAGCGAGTGGGTGTCATTGATTGTCATCTCCTTGAATAAAGAATCGGGGTGGATCCGGATATGTGTTGACTTTCGGTGTTTGAACGCAATGATTGTCAAAGACCCGTTCCCAATCCCTTTCACCGACACTATCCTGGAAGAGGTTGTCGGGCATGAAATGTACTCGTTCTTGGACGAGTTCTCAAGATACAACCAAATCTGTATAGCCGAAGAAGACAAGTTAAAGACAACTTTTGTGGTCGAGGATGGGGTGTACTCGTACAATCGAATGCCATTCAAGTTGTGAATGCACCGGCCATGTTCCAGAGGATAATTTTGCACATTTTCGACAAGATGTCAGTGGGCAACTTCAGGGCGTTCTTGGACGATTGGTCCATCTTCAGTGACAAAGAGAAACATCTGAAGGCTCTCGGGGAGTGCATGGAAGGTGTAGAGCAGCACTTCTCGCATTAAATCCAAAGAAATGTAGGTTCATGGTGCCACAAGGGAAATTACTGGGGCATATTGTGTGCAAAGCCGGACTAAAGGCTGATTCGAACAAAATAAGTAATTGTACAGATGGAGGCTCCAGAGAACGTCACTGGTGTAAAGTTCTTCCTCAACCATGTCAGGTACTATTGGAGGTTCATCAAAAACTTTGCACAAGTGTCGTACCCTCTCGACCTTTTGACAAGGGACAACCTTTCATATGGGCTGAAGAACAGGAAAAAGTATTTAAGGAATTGAAGGACCGACTGATCAGTTCACCCATACTGGCGTACCCGGATTGGAACAAGGAATTTCACGTACATGTGGATGCCTCTAATTTCGCCATTAGAGCAACACTGACACAAGTAGGAGCACACAGGTTGGACCACCCAGTATTTTTTGCCAGTCAGCTACTGTCAAGAGCAGAGAAAAACTATAGTACGACAGAGCGCGAAGCATTAGGGATGGTTTACTTCGTGCAAAAATTCAGGCATTATTTGCTAGCCACTTCGTTCACCTTCTATGTGGACCATCAAGCCCTAATGTATCCAATGAATAAGCCTATAATTCAAGGGAGAGTGACTAGGTGGCTACTATTGCTCCAAGAATTCACATTTACTATCATATTACGACCGGGGAAGAGCCATGTGATCGTCGACTAGTTGTCAAGGATACAGTCGGGTGAACCTGTAGAAAGAGTGAACGAAGATTTTCCTGATGCACACCTTCTCCAGCTCGCAGTACTCCCTTCATGGTACGAAAAGATTGGCGAATACTTGTTTACATCCACATTCTCGAAGGAGATGGCATGGGTAGAGAGAAGGAAGCTCGTATGGAAGAGTAAGACATTTCAGTTAATTAATGGTTTGTTGTACAAGATGGTGTCCGATTAGATCCTTCGAAGATGTTTCATAGAAGAGGAGATATCGGGTGTACTGAAGGAAGCACATGAGGGTCTAGCTGGTGGGCATATGGGCCTAGATGCTAGGGCGAGAAATTTTTTCCTGGCGGGGCTATGGTGGCCGACGATGCACACAAACGCACAGGAGTGGGTGTTAGGCTACGACACTTGCCAAAGGGTAGGGAAACTGTTGAAGCGAGATTTCATGCCATTGTATCCATCCCAACCATAGGAGTTGTTTGAACCATGGGGATTGGATTTTATTGGGCCACTCAAGGTGAGTCAATTACATCAGTGTCGATACATTGTGGCTGCTACAAAATACCTCACGAAGTGGGTTGAAGCTCGGGCATTGCCAGATAACATTGCACAGAGTACGACAAGATTCATTTATGAGCAGATAGTGACACGGTACGGGATTTCGATCTAGATCACGAGTGATCGTGGGGGACACTTTGTCAACCACGTCATCCGATTGATGACAGCGGAGTTCTGGATCTCCCACAACTTATCAAGTCCATACTACCCACGAGCCAACGGCCAAGCAGAGTCCACAAATAAGGTGTTAGTATCAGTTATTCACAAGTTGTGTGGTGTAGAGGAAGTTGATTTGGGAGGAGCGACTACCAGCCGTCTTGTCGGCGTATCGTATGATGTACAAGGTAACAATGGGGCACACACCCTTTCAATTGATGTACGACCAGGAAGTAGTGGTACCGATGGATTACATGGTACCCGACCTAAGGATAGCGGTGGAGAACCAGCTAGGCGACACAAAATTTTTGAAGGAACAGTTGTATTAACTTAACACGTTGGACAAACGAAGAACTATGGCACAGTGGGCAACAAAGAATATGCAACGAAGAAGAAAATACTAGCACGACAAACATCTCTGGCGAATGAATTTTCGACTGAGGCAATTGGTGTTAAAATATAACGGCTGTAACGAAATCAAGCCTGGGAAGTTCGTTGGCTAGGACCGTTCAAGATTAGAGAGGTATGTGACAATGGATCTATAAAACTTGAAAACTTGGATGGTTCACTGCTATCAGAAGCAATCAACGGATCAAAGTTGAAGTTATACCAAGAGAGAAAGGAGAAGAAGCATACAATAGCAATCAATATGCTTGGCTACGCTACCAAGGAGGACTAGCTTGTACAGGAGGAGACTCTGAGAAAACAAGAATGGGGTTTGGGAGGCCTGGGTATGCACCAACGGGAGTCTGGGTGGAATCAGGTAGAGACCAAATCATGGAAGAGAGATTGGTAGAAAAGAAAGTAGAAGGGATTGCAGTGTCAGGTGCACAAGCACCTGACTAATGCAGTGTTCGGGACACCTGCGCTCTAGTGATGAATGGGTGGACACTGGAGTTACGTCGCCCCGTATGAAGGCATGAGGAAGGGGTATCTGGCAAAAGAACTGGATGAAGAAGCACATAAAGAGAAGGAAGAACAAGCGGCAAGAGAACGAAGTGAACCCCAACCTGAGGATATTGGCGAAGAAAAGGATGAATGGGACGATGAACAATGGGAGGCATACTTCGAGAAGACAACTCCCTGTTTGAAGACAGTGGTAATGACAGACACATTCGTGTCGCACGTGGACGGATACATAGAAGAAGTACTCAAGCAAATGAGAAGAGAGAAGGAAAGTGTCGAGGGTGAGAAGGATAACAATGAAGGATGGACTCTATAAATTGATACCCAATCTAGTCGGACCCCCAACGATGGAAGGTGAAGACGTTACGTGGTACCACCAATATGGAGGAAGGTATGTCGACGACAGTTTCAAAGGTATTGGTCCTGCCCCTTTGCTTGATAAGTAGTTTGATGTACAATACATGGGCACATGTTGTGAAGAGAAATGCTACAAAAAGCCCCCACATACCTACAAATGGCACTATGCTTCCGAGTTGAAGGTTCGGGAAGGAGGCGAAAAAAGAGGTATGAAAAGAAGAAATAATCAAGAAGAAATAAATAATAGAAAAAAGCAAAAAATAGGAGAAAAAGAGAAAAGTGACAAAGGAGAGGAAAAAGACAAAGGAGAGAGTAAATAAGGAAGAAAAGAAAAATGTCAGAGGAGAGAGAAAAAAGTCGGAGGTGAGAAAATAGACGGAGAAAAGAAAATTGACAAAGGAGAGAAAAAAGCTAGAGGAGAGAAAATAGAGAGAAAAGAAAAAAGCTAGAGGAGAGAGAAAGTAAAGCTAAAGAAGTGGAAAATGACGGAAGAGAGAAAAAAGCCAGAGGAGAGAGAAAGTAAAACCAAAGAAGCAAAAAATGACGAAAGAGGGAAAAAAGACCGAGGAGAGAAATAGAACAAAGAGAAAAAAATTAAAAATTAAAAAAGGAGATTAAAAGATGGAGAAATACAAATATAAAAAATATTAGAATGGCAAAAGCCCTCGTAAACATAAAAAAGATCATACTCCATATTAGAAGAACAAACATCACACAAATTGAAAGGAAGTCCGTACGAGTTACTAGGGTGAAAAATCGCACAAGTCCATAAAAGGGTCATACGAACCAAGGAGAAAGAGAGGGCACTAAGGAAGGTCGTACGAACATCATTGAGCAAGTCCGTACGAACACAATTGAGCAAGGCTGTACGAAAAAATGAGAGGAAGGAGATTGTTGTACGCAAAATTGAGAGGAAGGAGCCTGGAGGAAGCGTCGTACGAAAATTCAAATAGGGTCTTGCCGTACGAAGTCCAAAAATGAGCATTGTCGTACGGATCAAAGCTGCCAAAGGAAATTGCCAAAAGTAGACTGTATGAGTTTGGAGGAGGGTGGAAGCCATACGCCATAAGGAGACATGGGAGAGCAAAAAAAGCATATGCAACAAGAAGGCCGTACGGATAGGAGAAGTTGGGGAGGCCGTACGAATTTGCAAGATCAAACCTGTTGCCAGAAACACCAAATTCAGGTTTGCCGTGCGAAAAATTAAATTCAAATATATTGTACGATTTTTTAAATTGAAGTTGAAGCAAATTGAAAGAGGAGAAAAAGCCGTACCATCCACCACAAGACAGATTTCCGAGAACTATGCTGAGGGCGACCGTTATTGCAATCGTCGACAACTACCAATTAAATCAAGCAATTCAATTCTGGCAGTTAATCCAGGAAATTTAAATTTGGCAGGCAAGTGCGGTGAGACAAAAGAGCACTGGTGCTATTTGGAAAACAAATATCACAAAGAGAGAAAAGTGGCAGCCAGGTCCAGCAAAGCCAAAAAGCTGAGTATTGTTCGGGCAAAGGTGACATGAAGCATAACAATGGCCAAAGGTAGCGATGATGCAGTCACTTCGGAAACAGTCGCGTGGGAGAGTCTCGATGGTGCGGAACGCCAGTCATGGTGGGTTGCAACACTTGACTCCCACATATTGAAGAGAGCACTAGAAAAAGCACAGGTGGATAAAGCAGCACAGGTACCATTTTTTAATGAAAGAGACTTTGAGCCCTACCTACGCCAGTTGGTAGCCGGCTATGATAGACAACCACAAATCCATAATCAAATTTAGGGGTTACAAGGTGACAGTATGGTATGGCGCCCTTGGATTCACAAGGGTTTTCAGAATCCTTTCCCGAGGGTTGGCACCAACGAAACCACCAGGCAAGATGTCAAAGCAGAAAAATGAGGCTCTACTTGCTAGGGTTTGCAAGTCCAATGTCACACGAGGAAAAGGATACCATCTGGGGCGTCGAAAATAGGGGGCTAAGGAAGAACTTCCTCGACAATGCCAAATGGAAGTGCGTGCTGGAATTAATCAAAAGCAAGTTTACAGGAGCAAGCAAGGCCTCAAATATTGTTGTATGGATGATTTGATTAATGATTGGATTGGCGACTGACAATGTCTACAATTGGGCGAGCGGGCTTTTAGAGCGGATGAGAGACTTCATGAGCCTTTGGCACAAAGCATGTTACATGACACAGCATGCTATAGGACTACTTCTAGATGTAATCCGTCAGCAAGTGCCGGCTAGCCATTGGGGCACACTACAACCGTTGGCAGAGATTGATGATGGGTGGCCTACTGTATTCTACTAGGCCAACTTGGGCATTTAGAGTACTGGAGAGGAGGCACAACAGGCGACACCATTGGCAAAAAGGAGACGACAGATGGCCAGACCTAGCAGAGAGGAGGAGGACGAAGAACACATAGGAGAGGGCGACACCATAGAGGAGGCAGCCATTGATGTGTCCTCGGACGAGGACAAGGACATGAGCACGGAGGAAGTCTCTGTAGTAGGGGAAGTTGGGTTACAGGAGGCAATCATTGCCAACGGACCCCAGTAGGCCATTCCGATAGTTTCCCCATCGAGAGTAGTACAAGGGATGCCAGTAGCAGTGGTCGCTCGTGAGGAAGAAATGAAGGAAGGTGATAAAGCAATGGATGCATGGTTGGATGGGATGGGTGAACAGGCAAGGACTCCTCCAACATCACCAGGCGTGGCCAAGGAGCCAACATACATTTCTATATCGGACAACACCCAACCGAGCACTCAGGAGAGTGCCCAGAGAGAGCTGAGCGTGCAACCGACCACCTAGCTGGCGAGTACACAGGAGAGTACCAAGTTGCCAGGCGAACAACCACCTCTGAGCACTCCAGATGCACATCAACTTGTAGCCACTATGCCGAGCATGCAACCAGAGGGAGGCAATTTATTCGGGCGAGTAGTGGTAGTCACCCCATAGGCACCACCAATAGTAATATAGATCACTCCTTCATCAGGTTGTGCCACTGCTTCGCTGACACGACCCAGGCGACGAAGACAAGGGCAACCTGGAGAGGCAGCGTCGAGCGGAGATGAATCGACAAGACCGATGCGGATGGCGGGGATGACAACAACAGATCCTTAGGACCCTATTGGCACCTTGCACAGGTACATCGGAGAATTGAGTGCCATGGGTAGGCAGATACAAGAGTTGAGTGCAATGGGTTGGCATATGCAGGAGATGGATGAAGTAAGCCAACAACTCATAACAGGACTCGATCTCCTGGTAGCACAGGAGGTGGAGCACATTTTGGCGTTCATGCAGAAGGGATGCGAGGAGTTTTCCAGTGCTTCACAACTCGAGGTTGGTCGAATGTGTCGACAAAAGAACAACTAGAGGAGATGACAGCTACATGGCAGCCAAGTAGACTGGCAGCGGCAAGAAGACATGGCAAAGTTCTCGCTGCACTTCACGGCATGGAGCGATGCTACAGAGATGCCTATTGGCGATTGCGCCAACAATCACTCCTTATCAGTGTGACGGAAGGAGAACGGGACAAGGCCTTGGGGCAAGTGGCCGAGTGCCGTACAGAGTTGGCGAAGCAAATCCCCAAGTCACAGGAGTAGTTGGCTCAAGTGACCGCAAAGCGAGCACGGGCCTTGGCAGTGAAGGAGGAAGAGTTGGCTGAAAAGGAGAGGCAATTGGCGAAGAAGGATAACCAGTTGATAGAGAAGGACGTACAGTTGGCAGAAAGGGTTACTCAGCTGGCAGAAAAGGACTTGGCAGGTACAAAAGAGGAGTTGGCAGCTGCTCAAGCCAAACTCGCCGAAGCAATCAAGCTAGTGAAGCTAGCTCGAGAGCGACAGAAGGCGGCCAATCAGAAGCCTGATCGCCTCCAACAACAATCCACCACCACTTCCTCTTCATTCGTACACCTAGGCGCATTCTCTCCCTCCCTCTTCTTAATTCCATTCTAATTGAGTTTTTATTTTCAGTTGTCTGGAAGACGACTACTTGTTGGGGGGGATGATGTAGTTGGTCGTAATGTAATTAGTCACCCGAGAATAAAATGAATAAGACTTAGTTAGTTGGCATTTAGTGGAGTATTTTGTCTTGTTAGTTGGTAGTTTGGGAATTAGTTCCCGAAGGGATAATTAATGTAATGAAGCGACGCGACGGTTGGTACTGAACCAACTCCGCCCGCTATATGTATTGGAGTCATGTAGTTAATGGATATTACTGCTGTTATGATTGGCATGAGATATCAGTACTTGGCACATGTTGAATAAATAAAGACAACAGTGATGATTTTATGCTTTACTTTCTAGTACGTTGTTATGTTCTATCAACTATTTCCGTTTACTCATTGCATACGGTAAAGTTCATCCCGTGAGTAAACATAAGGGAGATGAAGAATCAACAAATTCCACTTTGTCAAGTGGGGAAGGTAGGACAATTTTCACATTAGGGCAAGTGGTTCACTAGGAATTAGATTCATCTTAAATTCCCTCATCTAGTGCAGAAACAAGGAGTAATGTGGCTCAGCTTATCAAGGAGGGATGAATGATCTGGAAAACATCTCAAATCATCTAAGTGGTTGTTTTGGACAAAATTTTGAAAATTTCTTAAAATCTAATTTTTTAGTGTATTTTATGTTTCTTTATTTTGCATTTTTTAGGGCCTCTAGAGTGGAATTTGGTGATGTGACCATTGGACCGCGCACATGCTATAGTCCATCTTTGGTCATTGAGTTCATAACATAGCTTTCAAATGCATTTACAAAATTTGAATTTCGAGTATTGGGCTAGGAGTTATGACCCCAACAAATAGGGCACCAAAATTAAATAACTACAACAAACATTTATACTTTTCTATTAAGTTTGTCCTTAACCAATTGTCAATTTCAACTACCAAAAGGGCATTGCTTACTACCATGCATAGTAACTCCTTGGTTCTTACCAAGAACCCTAATTTACAATCTTCAATAAGTATTTTTTTCCTTATATTGTAAAGCTATAAAATAGTAGAAGGCATACATCTCTTTTATAGAGTTTGTCCATATTATAAAAGCTCTAAGTTGAAGTGAGAATCTACATTGTTCAGCTATTTAGTAATTGTCAATTTTGTTTTGTTTGAGTTTTGTTCAATTGTTGTTTATAATAATGCATTAAGTTCGTCAACTAGTGTATTGTACCCTAAACTACCAACTTAATTTAATCACTTGATTAATAGTTCTCTTTAAGCAGTAGCTCTTGTATGGAATCATGAATGGCTTTTGCTTTGCTGTGAATAAAAATATATCATAGTTTGAAGAATTGCTTTAAAAGAATTCATATTACATTTTTTTTATTCTATATATGTGTGTGTTCTTCAATATTTCACAGGAAAGGCAAATGTTTTAGAAACTCATCTTATTAGTCTTGCCATGTTTCCTTTTTATCTTTTAAGATGTGGGATTTGAGGAAGTTGCTCTTTTTTTTTCTGTCCATTGATCAGCTGAATCATTACTATTGTATCTATGTATTTAATAAAAATCTGTTTGAATCAAATAGTATTTCAAATTTCAAACCAGAAATCAACCGATGTTAATTGTTATTGCTTAGTTTGCTTGGTGAAGTTCCTTTGAGAATGACCATGATTTGTTTTATGGAGACTTTCAATCTGTGCCTTTGCCCAAAATGTTTGATTTAATACTTGTCGTATGTAGAATATCTGCAGATTTTCCAAAAGGAAGATATGGATGGTCAGTCCCTTCTTACTCTAAAGAGAAACCATCGTGCTTGCTTTGGTATGACTGACTTTGAATGGCTGTTACTGAAGGTATGATGTTTCACCATTCAAAATTTGATTATTTGATGTAAGATTTGGTTGTGATGATGAATGATGTTTTTTGGTTCTTTATTGTTGTCTTTTTTCTAAAATTGATATTCTAATGTTAGATATTTTTTTTGTGTGTGACAATGCTCTAAACTCTTGAAAGTTTTTCTTTGACGCTTTCTTTATGATATCTCATATCATTAACAAATAGGAGGCAACTGTGTCACAGATGTAAATAAGCAGCTCGTAATATGCAATGCAGTCCTACTCAGTTGTAAAGGTGTGAATGGATCATGTTCTGCTGTGTGTATGGTCCTTTTACCCTTGGGGAAAGTGCTGTGACTACTGCAAACTTTCCAAATAGACACCACCCTTATATTGAGACATATAATGATTACCTTCTCTATAATATGGTAGCTGGGTAGGGAAGCATCCTTTAGACTTGAAACACGTGAAAATAAAAGAGATCATTATAGGGTTAATTTGGATCCATCGACCCTCAGAGATAGTGTGTGTATAGCTCTTAAGCTATGCATTGTGACTGTTTTGCACCACACCACTAGGGAAAAAGTTGTAACAGATCTTGTTACAGACATCTTCTCAATACTTATATTATCATAGGGTGAACAACAAATGAACATGATGATGCAACCAACTGTACTACAAAGTAGATAAGGATCTATAAAGATTCCTACCAAGCCCTTTGGGTAAGGATTGAATTATTGAACGTCACCAAACATATCATAGATAAATTTCATTCAATACTCATCGCCTTGTACACCTATTAAAATTTGAGCTCACTAGTTCATGGCTTCAACCGTAAGCTCCATAACTATAAACAAAAATGATTAAAACGGTCCAACTTAAATCAATAATAGCAAAAAAAAATTGAGGCCAACATATTGGCAACTTAGACCAATTACCTTTTCTTGTAGAACCACCTTGTTGACATACAAGACCAAGGGAAAGGGAATCTTTCGTAGCTTTCATAAGGACTTCCAAGACGAAGGTGAAATGATTCCTTGCAAGGCACCACTGGAAGTGTAATGTCCCCTTTTTGGGATATACCTGAGTTTTGCCCAAAAATAACAATTCCAACAAATGCAATTCATTTATCAATAGAATTCTATAAAATTACATAATTGCGATACAATTTAGAGAAAATCTTAATTAATATCAAGGATCTCTATTGAAATTAAAATATCCTAAGTTCATTCGTATCTATTTTATAGCTCATTTCCAATAGCCAACAACATTAGGAATCCTATGGAAAAGCTTTATAGGATGTCAGAAGACTGTCCTCCTCAACCAAGCCCAAGGGCACAGAATGAGCCTTCGAGTCATTTAGCCCCTTGGCCCACAATGTAAGAGCCCTTACTAATTCAGATGTAAATTTTCTGTTTGCTGCCTTGGACATTTTGTCAAACAGTTTGCTGATAAACTCCTCTACTGCTGTTTATGGCTTCATTTTATATTTTGATGCAAAAGATGAACATAGAAGACTCTATATTTGAAATCTACTGATCAACTGAAATGAAAGAGGAAGCAATGCAATCTTTCTTTTTGATTTTCTAATGCAATATGACTGAAAATACAATCAAATTCTCAGTAACAGCAAGATGACATTTTTTACAAACATTTGGCATACAACTCTATTTACTCTTTGACTAATTAATCAATTGTGACTGCCCGGAAACACTCTTAGTATTGCAACAATGGAGTAGACAGCTCAGTTTTATAAATTTAATGTTGCAAACTACAATATGTATTCAGTACAATCTAGTAACATTCATGACCATTCTCAGATTTACAGTAACATACCGATCAGATTATCCACATTCAATTCTTCTCTCCAATAGTATGACTTTCAGATTGTATATTCTTGGCAATACAACTATTTGCAGACCCGGTAATTCAAAATTAGAAGGATGCAAGCTTTGAAAAAGCAGCGGTACAATATCTCTAATGAACTTCTAAGTAAAATGCAAGTAATCAGAGAACCTGGTCTGTAGTTTGAGAAATGGCACCAGCAATGTCAAAGTAGCTTGATTCCTCCTGAAACGTATTCCTTTGTGCCAGTAATGCAGCGCCTGGTCACCTTGATAGGCTGCGACCCTCAAGGCCAATTCGTATTTATCTCCACCTCTATTTCAGTTCAACATGTCTTCCCTTCCAAAATCGATCCCTTAGTCTATGCTTCCAGCCAGCAACGCATATTTGTCTTACTCTCCTTGATTCAATATGCTAGCGCCCAGGATATTAGTTTGGTGCTCTCCAACATTCACAAACATGATGCTCAATATGACGCCGGCTATAGAGAGTATGCGGGCCTCTTCAAATGGTATCCTCCCGTGAATATGAGACGACTTCTTAAGATATGAGATGGCAGAGACAATATGGAACCACAATTTGTCTTCATTCGATGTTTACCTCCAGCAATGTAAATCGTTCTCTTCAAGTGTGAAATCGTCCTCTCCAAAGGACTAAAGACATTCCTCCAAAATCGACCTTCTTGTTGATGAAGTCAAACCACTTCTTGATTGCAAATCTATGCTCCATGGGGTTTCGGGTACGGTGGGACGAGTTTTCGGTACGAGGGTACTTTTGGGTCCTTTAACGAGATTTCCCACAAACTGCAGAGGTCTTCCGTCAAAGCGTCTTCACGATCCTCGTTTGCTTGTACCGGCCCTTCGGTCGGCTGCCCCATCACAACGCCATTCTCCTGTTTGGGTGGTTACTGGATTCGCTTAGGCAACGGCGCCAAATGTTTACTCACTACGGGTACAATGATGTACAGAGTAAACGGAGATATAAAATAACATTGAGAGCATATAATAATCACATGGCAATTGCATTGAACATAGATATACTTCTTTATTAAGTATTCGGCAATTACATCATAATGTCTCCAAACAGAACATAGCATAGCATAGTAGAACCATCCCCTTTCCCGACTACATGACTTAAGTACATATAGTACGCGGGCGGTGGTTAAGGTACCAACCATCATGTCCCTTCATTATAACTAATTATTTCATCAGGAACTGTTCCCGAGACAACTAACTAACATGACCTGTACATAACATAAGTATATGGATTATTAATATTAACTAAAGTCTTATTTATTTATGACTCATAGCCGACCAAGTACACTCTTGGCCGACTACATTGACTCACGACTGACCGAGTACACTGTCGGCCGACTACAATTATCATATATGCCCTATGTCGGCACTTATTATCTAATGCGGGATTTAGATTTATAGACAATGTTCCATTAGGGCTTAACTTGTTGTCAAGGTGGTCATTCTTTTCATATATTTGGTTTCCTTTGATTAATTTAATATTATACTTACTGATTATAGTTTTAACTTTATTTCCTTTCAAATATATTGAGGTTGTAACAGGAGGCAAGGAAGAGGTTATTGGATGGATCTGAAAAATCTGGGGGCATTTTAGAACACCTTGGAACATCACCTACAGCTATTGACATTGAAAATTTCTTATTTGCATCGTCAAAGTTGTCACACTCGCCAAGGTTTGTTCTTAGAACTATTAAATTAGAGTTTGGTTAGTTTCTTGAATCATCAAATAAATATTGTCTTGAATCAACAAACAACTTTGTTAGTTTCTGAACAAGTTGCCTTGTGCAGGTCTACTGGTTCATTGTGGACAGGAAGCTTTTGGAAGTTGCTGAACATTCCAAAATTTACTTGGGCATCTGATGTTTCTAAAGAAGATCAGGTTGGCTTCTGATATTACTACTTGTTTGGTTTTCTAACAAGACTTAGATAGTACCCTAGTTATGTTGGGATCTAGAGAACGGATATGAAAAAACTGTTTTGTTTAATGAATAACTTGGATGTTGTACTTAATCCACAGATTGAGTTACTTTCAACAGAAGTAGAATCTCTTCGAGGAGAGATTGCTAGTGCTGATGAGCGAGAAACAAATCTCAATGCCCAGTAAGATGAATTTATAGTTAGTTCTTTATATTACAATTTATCTCATTTGCGTGAAAAATTATTTTGAGATATGATTTAGCTGGGCAAAATGAAATCCATGCCTGAGTACTTTTTGGGTGATCGGGGAAGAGGCTGCATCTGGACGTGAGAGTATTTCCTTGGTTTCATTACTGGAGATAATTCTTAACTGAAATTCAATTGCAGAAGTTTCATTCCACTCAAGGTTTCGATTAATGCAAACTCTATGAGAGTGCTTCTTTGATTTAGAAGGTTGTAGGTTGGTAAGCTAGTGCAAAAAACAAGGCACTGAAAATTGGTTGATGCTCAGTTATTGTTGTGCAGAGCTGATGCAAACTAAGAGAATTTATTCACTATTATCTCATCAAACATGGATCAAGTTTCTAGATAACAATATCAAATGCTAAATATATGTCTTGGATATTTTCAATTTTCCTCTTGTGCATTATTACGAATCATGTATATTTCCGTTTCCAAGGTGATATTATTCTAGATGTTTGTGAACATCATATTGCTGCAAGAACAATTTTATTTTATTTTGATTTGAGCTATACAATGTCCATTGGAATGCTTTCAAAAAAAACATTTTTTTTGGTAACATTACCAAATTAAAATATTGTAGTTGTCTTTTACTTATACATGGAAATATACTGCTAGGGAAATGATCTTAGAATGATTGAAGCAGAAAGTAAATCTAACAATAAATGAGATTATATCATCGAGTTCAGGTTGGAGCATCTGGATGAACTACTTAGATGTGCTCAACTTGCAGGTTACTTGTATACTAGAACGGTAATTCTAATCTTCTTTTGTTTTGAAGTAATTCTAATGTTTTTTGTTTCACAAATCATCCTTCCGGGTTTTGTTCTGCAACTTGTTATATGTAGTAAATGATCAATAGGAATCATGCTTATTTTGTTTGGTGTGTTGTATCTGTTTTATAGAGATGGATGGCTCTGCCAGGAGAGCCTCCAATAGATGATACAGAGGTTGATGATTGGATACAGAGATTTGTGGTTCTTCAAGGATCATGCATTTTCTTCTATCTTCGCTCAACAGGTTATGCATGACTTATAAAGTCTATGCTTTAATCTCCGGTATTTGTTTTGAGTTCTTAATGTGTAAGAAGTTTCTAATACCATTTCATGTTTGAGAGCTTTTACATTATCTTACTCATGGAATTTCTGATTAATAGATATGGTGTTATTTTAACTGAATGTCATTGTTTATGCTCAAATGATTTTGAGCAGAGTTTAAAAAACTCGACTCCACAACAACTTGGGAGGAACAAATTTTGACTTGGACAGAGGACTCAGCAAAAACTTGGCAAAAAAAATAAAATTTAATTTGTAAAATAAACTTAAATAATGCATGAGAGGCATAAATAATGAATTTAGAGGACACATAAGTCTATTTTTATCATAATAGCATTATTTGAATCAAGATTGACTTGACAAACCAAAAGACTTGGGATTTAATTAGGAAAATTTAGGAAATAAAAAAGCTGAAATATTCATAAAAACAGGGAAAAGCATTCTGTTTTTGTAAGTTAAAGTGAAATTAATGGAAAAAAATGCTGCTTTTCCTTTTGGTGCTGTTCAGAACCTTTTTTTTTGTCATTTTTTTTGAAACCGTAGTGGGGATCTAGGGTAGCAACCCCAAACAATGTTGAGAAGGAGTATCACTCGCGGGAGTTGGGTGAAGCACCTTTGGCATGTTTCTTGTTGCTTTTTAGGGTGGGGTCAAAGGGCAGAACCTTAAAAAATATCTACTTGTGGCCTGCACTTTTTTGCTATGCAACAAGTTTCTAGGTTAGATTTGTCGAGTATTTAGCAATTTCTAGGCAAGTGAGCTAGTGAGCACTTGCCTGAAACTTGCCTGCAAAATTACAGGCGAGTAAATTGCTAGACCCATCTGGCTTGTGTTACTTGCTGATTTTTGATAATATGATTTCAAGCATATACTTTGACATCATGTTATAAAAAATACCTCCAATGCCTCTTGTTCCTAAAATTTCATCAAGTCCACTGTTCTGAACTTTGTTTTATATCTTGACAAACTACAAGTTTGCGTGAATCAAATTGGCTACTGATATGCTTGGTCCAAAAAGTAAGTAGTATTTTACTACAATTTTGTGCATCCTGATGGACACACAACTGTGTTTTAAGAGCATGTGGCCTACGGTCCTACCTAACTACCCAAGTACACTAAAGTGTGAAAACACTTTATTACATCATTATTATAGTCTGATATTATTGAAAGAAAACTCTACGATTAGTACATGCTTGCACTTGTCAACTAAAAGTAGGAACTGGGTAGTGCAAGTACACAAGGATTGAATAGATTTATGCAACACAAAATCTTGGCAAATTGAAAGGAAAATAAAATGTACAAAGCTACGATTATTACATTTCTCTAAAGTTTGCAATACAAACCTAAAATGTTTGGAAACCAATTCAATTTAACTCATCCATACAAACAAACAAGGCATTACTAGTTAACATGGGAATTGAATACAAAGCCTCAAATCCCAACTTAATCATCACTATGATACGAAGCTCTTAATAATTATTGAATGATGTTTGACTCATAAAATCTGATAAAACATAAAATACTTCAATAACAATTTCAGCAACAAGTAGGCATGAAAATTATTATTCTATCAAAATTTTGTTCAAATGACACTTAGTTATAAATTTTTACAAGACATTGCATGAAAATAAATTTTAAAACTAACTACATTTCTACACTAGGAACTGGTTGCTTGCACATAATGCAAGCTTTATTACAAAATTCTATCCACTAATTCTAAAATTGAGCTCTAGCATTCTCCAAGTAAACTACCGATGGAAATTATTGCAAACTACCACTTAGAACTCATGTCTCTTGCATGATAAGAGATCCAAAAATAAACTCCTAAAAATGGATGATCTTAAAATAGCACATATGGCTAAAATTATAGACTACTAAAAATAGCATGGGCTACAAATAGTGCAGACCAAAAATAGACATTTTAGAATATATTCTTCTCCTTGAAAATAACGATAGCTAAAAATGGCATTGGCTTCTAGCACAGGTTAAAAATAGATTTTTGACAAGCAGCTTTAGATACAACTCTGATGTTTATGAAGCTTTTCCTTTGTTCTAATCATTGTGGATCCTCCGAAACTCTATAAATCTGATAAACTGATGTTTTAAATATGAAAAATCCTTCATTCTGTTGATCTTCACACCAAAGCCTAGATCAAAATACTGCTCAGAAGTACCCCTAGGATTTGATAACAAGCTGTCATAGGAATGATATGACAGTAAACAGATTTGTACCCTGAAAAATCCATCACAAAACTCAAGGGAATACCTATCTCAAAGTGAATTTGTTTGCTGTTCAAGGACTGATATATGCTCACAAACCTGTCTGGAATAATAATTGAACATTATGCGACTTTTGGAAGGATAACGGCTAATGGTTTGAACTTTGAAGAAGTTGGATCTGAAAACTATTCCTCAAAACCCTAGACACTGAGTTTTATGTAAATCTGATTTTCTAAGTTTTTAATAAAACCAAATAAAGTCCTGACAAAAGGATGATAATTGCTTGGAAATCTGATTGACCAGTCAAGGATTGATTGAAAAATCTGCTGATACTTGATAAAAAATTTGCCTTTGATGAAAAACGCTGCTGTACTTGGGCTCTAGTAACATTGATCACTGCCTCACTGATATAACTCTGTTGTAGGTGATAAATATTATTGTGAGTTTGGCATTTTGCTGTGTTGATTTCTGCTGCAACCTCCTCTGCTGTTTTGTGTTCTGCTGTGACGACTACTGCCAATGCAAGAAGGATGAATCTGCTGTTATTAGGATGTCGTTGAAGTCTGATGACAGATTGCTGATGTGAAACAAAGTCATTACACCTCATTTATGTACCAACATCACTCATGTTAGGCAGCAACCTTTGCCATTTACAACTGCTCCTTGTTTAGCTTTCAAGTCTAACTTTAAATTGGAAACAAAATTTTCCTTATTGAGGTGCACACTTCTCAACATGAAAACTGTTTTCAAATTTCGAAAGAAAATCCTCTTTATAGAGATGTGCACCCATAAATATGATTTGTATCTTAGTTTTGTCAGCATTTTATCCACACCTTTTGGTGCGACAAAAAACAAAACACATGTGCCTTAAAACTGCTCTTCAAATTAGAAGGTGAAGCTCCATGTAAAATAAAAATAACATAAAATTGGACAATATTTCCTTGCAATCTACAATCTTGATAGTGATTTTTGGGATGGTTCATGTTAATATTCTGCACAATGCTGCAAAATGCACGGTACCTTAAATGATATCCAACTGGTACAAAATGTTCTCTGAGATTCTTTCTTTTGACTCTTTTGACAAGCAGATTGCCTTTCACGGGGCTGATTTATGGCTTTAGTGTATTTAGCTAACCTTACTTAAACCTTTATGGGTTTACCCATATCTATTTTGATTCATTTGCTTCATTGATTCTAGGAACTTATGTTTTAGTCACTGGAGCTTTTATTTATTCCTGATCAGATATCATAACTTGTATCTTTGAGCTTTGGTTATTTGTGGACATATACAATTTGTTTCATTTTTCCTTTTTTCAAGTGGAGTTGTGATTTCAAAATTCTTCTTGTTTAAGACAGTTTCCGAAATTACTCTTCTCTTATGATTATGGAAAGAATAGACACACAAAATACAGGGTATAAATTTATGATTTGATTCCCATACCAAGTTATCAAAGCCATCTACCTGACCTAGAATTTTTCTTCAGATATAAGTCCACAAGATTCAATTCTTTTGGAAGAAATTGTTGAAGCTGGACGTGTACCAAGTCATAAAGAGCGAGATGGTGATGAAAGCTGGTTTTCCTTTTACATTACATCTTGCCATGGAATGCGCTTTGAATGTTCTACTCAGTATAAATTTCAGGTGAATATTTGAATTTTGTGTTGTACACTTGTTTTATTCATGAATATTTGCTCCGTCTTTCATTTGTTCTGGCTTCACTTTTAATTTCAATTTTTTCTTCCCAATCCAATGAAAGGTAATGTATATTGCATTCTAACCTCATAGATTTGAGATGGAATTGTTGAATAACATAGCCTGGGAACACATCATAGTTGCAGAGGATAACCAGGTTCTGTTATTTATTCATGAGAAGAATGCCTTAGTCTGAAATCTTTTGGAGAAAAACTAGTAGCATCAGTGAACGTATACAAACTAAAGAAAGATGGACAAATGTGAAGTCTTTTTGGAATGGCACTTCTACAGCTGTATGTGTTTTCCTGCTAGTTTGCTAGATATTGATATTTTTTATGCTTTATATTTATCAGAAAGCTGTTAGGTTGCCAGCATTTGCTTTCTTTCCTCAGACAGGGCAACTTGAGGTTTATAATTTATGAGGCACTATGCATCTCCTATCATATTCGATAAACCTTGTTTTAACTTTTATTGATATTAATATGTATTTCCAACAGAAATTAAAAGGAGAGGTTAAGTGTACAATCTCAGAAATGACAAATTATTCAGTGTACGATCTTCACTGTTAGCAAGTAATACTTATCACAACACTAGTAATTGTTAGTGATAGTGCTTTCTTTTCAAGTTTTCCCGGACACATACATTTATTCTGAGTCCCCGTCTTCTTAAGAAGAGGATAAGATGGAAAGGTGCCTTACTGATAGATCCAAGGTTTAAAATGTGGACATGACCCCAACTTGATATGCTATTTCAGATTTGGTATTAAAGGCCTTCATAAACAATAGTATGTTGAAGGCAGCTGGTTTTCCTTGTATGTTGCATGTTGGCATTGAGTCTGCATTGAATGGTGAATACTCATTGGAGTAGCTCAATGTTTTTCCACAAGTTGTTGCCCCATCTTTCGTCAGATTTCAATTTTAATTTATAAGTTTCTCATATGGTGGTCTTAAAGGCAGTGCATCTGAGTATAAAGCCTCATAGATTTGAGATGGAGCTGTACAATAGCATAGTCTCTAATCACATCATAGTGGATAACCAAGTTCAGATATTTATTTACAAGAGTAAGTGCCTCAAGATTGAACCTTCTAGAGGTTAACTAGTTGCATGTCATAGCAGCAAAAATCTCGGGGAAAAAATTGGAAATTTTCAAAAAATGTAGTTAAAAAATTATAAAAAAAGGAACAACCTGTTGTGTTTTAATACTTGAAAGCATTTAAATCAGGTTTTTAAGATTTAAAAGCATTTTAATAATATAGAGATATAGAAAGTAAATAAAAATGAGAATTTAACCATAAATTATAGAATATAGACAAGTTAGTGAGTCCAGTTGATGAAAGATGTACAATAATTAAAAAATATTTATAACACATAGGTGCAGGTACGCATCTAGATTCTATAACAACCCAAGTAAGGGACCGATAACTTGTTTTTAAGATGTGCAAGTCACATGGAAAGACTTACAAGTCTTTTAGTTACATAATCAAGGGTGATACAACATTATTAAGGTTTGAAGGAATAATATAGAATAGTGTGCAAATTTACAAATCATCTGCATAATTTACAATGGAGGATATATAAAACATAGAATTTCATTAATTTCTGTGAATAAATGTTGTACATATACAGACTTAGAAAATGTAACAGAATAGAAAACTGAATTCTGCAACTACTGAAACTAATAACTAATCTTAATGATCAGTATTCTTCATTCTCCCCCATAATGAACATTGGAAAAAAAATGGTCATTATTCCATCCTTTCTCTTCCATAATGAACATTGGAAAAAAAATGGTCATTATGAACATTGGAAAAACAATGGTCATTATTCCATCCTTTCTCTTCCATAATGAACATTGGAAAAAAAATGGTCATTATTCCATCCTTTCTCTTCCATAATGAACATTTTGAAGAAAAACTCCAAAATATGCATTACAGCACTTTCTTGACTCAAGGCCTCTCCTTGGCTATCTCCCAACAATGCTGAATCTGGATTCTCCAGTTACAACACTTTCTTGACTCAAGGGCTCTCCTTGGCCATCTCCCAAAAATGGTGAATCTGCATTTTCCAGTCATTGATGTAGTCACTTTGCAATCAAGAATAATCAACCTATAGGTGACCATCTTGAGTCACTCTTTTGGTGCTCACTCCAATCAAAGATGACCATCTTGAGTCACTCTTTTGGTGCTCACTCCAATCAAAGATGACCATCGTGAGTCACTCTCATCACTGGTGCTCACTCCAAATCATGGCCATGCATGGTCATCTCCTCTCTATTTGCAGTATCCAAAACTTTATAACCTGCAATCCCAAAATCTTAATCAAACTAGATACTAATAATCTTAGGACCTATCTTACTATCTACCCTCAACTCCTCAATTTTTAGGACTGAACAATGTCCAAAACTATCACAAACAACAACTTAGGCAACAATGCCGTAAAATCAACAAATCTGCAAAACATCTGAAGCATACAACACTCATCTCTAAAAGTTTCCACTCAAATTTGTCAACACATACTAACAAATGTCCCTTCTGCAAGGAAAGCACACTGTAACAACAACTACATCAACATCATTAGAAGAAATCATAAAAATTCAAATCAAAGGCATCTGGAACATAAAAGGAATCCATAACACTCTGAAGATGAGAAAAATCATCTTTATCATCACCAATAACATTACCAACATCATTGTCATCTCCAATAGTAGCTTCAACAACATTCAACATATCGTTATTTGGGGCATCTGGCTCAATCTTTGTCAAACATGTCACAACTTCAGTATCTAAAGAACCATCTGATGTCTCTCCTGGGACCAATTCAAACAAAGGATTAGCAACACATAACATAGGTTTTTGCACTTTACTTTGAAAAATTAAACTAATCATGAGTATGTTGACCACATGAACATGGATTTAGATCAAAACAAGAAACTGATGTATGGCCATGATGACCACAATAGGAACACAATTTTGGTTGAACCAATTTAACAATTGTCAATGAAGATTCAACTTGACATGCATTCATAAGACCTCTAGATACAAATTTGATGGGTTTCAAATACTTTGGAACATAAGACCCAACAAAATCCTCATAACAAAGACTACATTTTCTTTTGTTTATTTTTTGAGACTCCCAAAAATTCACACAATAGGCTTTTAACTTGCTGTGTGGAAATGCTAGAAGGAACATCTTATTCAACATCTTTCTTTTGTGATTAGGCATCAGGTGTCTGATCTTGCAACCTATCTATTTCCTATTGTACCAAAATATATTGAGCACAAAATTGCATAAAAGTAGGTTGAAATAACCTCCAACATTTTGTTATTTGATTAACTTCTTTTGAGTTGTCAATGTTAATGCATAAAAATAAAATTCAATCTTCAAACAAAGTAGATCCCATGATGCAAACACAATCAATGTTTCTAAAAAAATCTTACAAAACACTTATTTTTTCTTATCATGCACAAGAAAAAAACACCTTATAACAACAATTACCCCCTTTCTGAACACCCTTAATTCTCTTCAAAAATGCATGATTATCCTTTTAAATACAAAACCTTATTACTCTATTTAACAATATAATACATCTTATTACTCCAAAAAATACTCTTTTATGAAATAACCTTTCTTATCTTCTTATAACTACGTATGAATAAATTGTTGCAAATTATAAATCAAAGCCCTCATCCTACAAAACCTTACAAATTTCCACATTTTCTCTTGCAAAGTCCATTAAATACAAATTTCAATTACCAACCAACCAATCAGACTAAGCACATTGTTTTTTAATAATATGATTTTTTTTTTCAAATAAAAGAAAACCTCCATATGCCAGCATTACCAAACAATAAATCTGCAAGCAAATAATAAACTCCCCCTCTTACAAATTCCGGCAAACTCCTAGCAAAATTCCTCTCACCACACTTTCCCTTACATATATCCTTCTGGAAAAAAAAGCAATCTGTATATATATGTGTTTCTGGCCTTCCACCAAAACCAAACTTTGTATCAAAAAATAACTTACCTCCTGCACCCTCACAAATGTTTTCTATCTGACTTATGCCTCCATGGCCAAAAAAAAATGTTAGCAGATGACCGGTTTATCTTTACCTCTTTTTGCCTGTTTGCTGTCTTTTACCCGACCAACAAAATGTCTACTTTCAATGAATGATTCTGATCATATCTGAGAGACTCCTCTGCACAATGCCGACCACAGCAGCCTCTCCTCACATCGTCCAATCTCAGCAGCTGCAGATCAATGACCAACACATATTCATTGGCTCCTCACAAGAGCGATTCAACCCTCACATTTCTCCTCTAACCTGGCACTCCACTCTTCTTTGCATACATTTCTCTTCTACTTCAGCAGCATATCTCTCTCCTTCACATCCACACACAGCAACAAACAAGTGCAATGATTTTGGATCCACTCACAGGACCTCCCTACTGCTCTGAAGCCAATTGAAGGAATATAGAATAATAATGAAAGTAAAATGATAATTTACAGATCATCTGCATAATTTACAATGGAGGATATATAAGACATAAAACTTCTTCATTAATTTCTGTGAATAAATGTTGTACATATACTAATAACTAATCTTAATGTTCATTATCCTTCAAGGTTAATTGTTTGCTATTTCTCCAAACTTGAACCTGTTATGCAGCTGTTATAGCTCTCAAGAGTTAAGAAAACCTGGCATATAATGGAATTGGATGACTTATACTACCTTGATTTTTTTTGAAAGCATGTGTAAACATTCAAAACACCCACTCAATCTTTACTTTCGGACAAGATAAATCACACTCAATTCTGGTCTGCAAATACAGAATTATAACCTTTTAAAAGTGAGATCATAAACATGACAGCTTGCATATTTGAAAGTAAAACTGTACTGGATCTGATAGAAGTAATTTTCCCGTCTCTAAAAGTATAGATTTTTGTCTGAATACTTTTATAGAGGTAAAATGAGAGCCCTGGATTCTGTTTCTTCAGTGTTACAGATCCACCAGCTGAGATACTGAAACAAAAGTCACCCCTAAGAGAAGTAGACACTGCTAAAAAATAAGGCCAGGAAAGTAGTGGTCGCGATTTACTCCCCAGCAGAAATCAGAGGAGCTGAAATCGTTGAAGTTGGGCAGGACCCTGAGAAGTCACTGAATGCATGGGCAAGAGACTCTGAAATTGTTGAGTTTGCAAAAGCCAAACAAATGCAAAAATGGAGAAATAAAACATGTCCAAAAATGCAAACAAACACATAAAAAACCCTAAGTTGTCCGTTAGCGTTACACTTAAAGTTTGGATTCGTAATACAGTATTTCTTTTCCTGGGTTCAGCACAGCTGAATACGGCTGTGTATATATATCAATCTTATTCTATATTATTATATAATGAATATTAAAAAACATATTTTTAATTATTTATTTAGTTTTTTTTTTAATATGGCTGTATATATATATCAATCTTATTCTATATTATTATATAATGAATATTAAAAAACATATTTTTAATTATTTATTTAGTTTTTTTTTAAACCAAATATAAATTATTTGTTTTAAATTATAACTCAAATTATGATCTTTCAAATTTACTCTTAACATTCCATTCTCTTTACCAGAAGTCAGTTTATAGGGAATCGGGATGCATAAAATTTTGAAGTGAACAAAAATATTATTCCTGCCGTATGAAAATGTAGAGGGAACAAAACTATTATTTGCTCCTTCAGCTTCAAACCTCTGGTAACGGGAATGGCAGATCCGATGAGAAAGGCAGTGGTAAAGGAAGATCAGACGATGCATATGAAGAGTCAAGCCAAACCTGGTAACTAAACGAAAGAATCAGAAAAATCACTTGCTGAAGTCAAACTTGTCATCAAAGGGTCTAAAATGGGTGAAACGCACAATTTGGGCAACTGAATCGCAAGTTTCTCACGATTATTTGGGAAAAAAAGTTGAAAAATTCATTGCAGGCGATTTTCTTAAAGAAACTTGTGGTTTTTTTTCAGAAAAAATTGGCAAACCTGGCGATTCACGAGTTCTCGCGATTTCTGCTTCTATGGTTGCATCAATAAAAATATTAAGACTGGAGAGAGCATTTAGAACTAAGAAGGAAAGGTAGCATTGTTAGACAATAGGAGTTGAGAATACTTTTACCATTTGATTGAAATAGTGTTTGTTCAGTTGCATATAACCTACAGTTTTTTTTGGATGCGTTTTGTATTCCTATTTATTGTTAAGTTGCCAGGTTGCCTTATTTCATTCAAATTTTCTGCTGGCAATTCATAATCAATTAGGCACAATGCAGTCTGTGTCATATTAAACAACAATTATATTTTATTGAAATACTATGTATTGCTTTATCATTCCTGATAATGGGGTTAATGCTAATCATGTTGGATGGTGAAGCCCAACTATTACAGCCGCCTCATTCATTTCTCGGCCAACTCTGCGGTTTCTCTGCCACTGTTTCCACCTCCTCTTATTTATTAAACGTTTTTTCTTTTCGAGGCAGATTCTTGCTGCTGCATCTGGTGGTGTGTGTTGATGTTATAAGCAGCTTAGGTCTGCTTCTTCCAACGCACCCACTTCAAGAAGACTCACAAATTAAATGATTAGCCTAAGCGGCTATTTAATTTATATATGTATTTGAGATTATTATTAATAACCTAATTAGGGCCGACCTACATTGCTATCTTGTAAGTTAATTATTCTTGGAGATGGCCGACCTAATCAAGGTGTCACTTTATCTTGTATAAATACAAGGTCTTACCTTGTCATTTATTCATTCAAGTTCATCAAGACAATTCGCACTTTAGCAGCAGACCATCATTTTGTAGCAGCAGGCTGAATCAAGCAAGTTATCAAGTTCGCATTTTTCTGTATAAGGAGTTCGCTCTATCTCAGCAGATCAATATTGAGGAGAGATAGCGATTTCTGTAGAAGAGCAGATTGTTGTTCTTTGAAGGCTGAGATCATCTCCTGTATCAGCAGATCATCAGATGTAGCAGCAGATCGGTTACAAGGAGAAACATATTCATTTGTATCTTGTGCATCTAGGAGAGGTGTGACCTCATTATATTCATTGTTGGCCATTGTTGGGCCTGAGTTGTAAGCAGAGTTCTGCTATTATTGTTCATCATATAGACAGACTATTTGCTGGGTTTTTCTCCCTCAAGAGGAGGGTTTTCCCAGGGTATCTTTGTGTGTTCATTGTCTTATGTGTTGCAATTCTTTTAACTGCTTTCATTATTCAATCTGATCTAAGAAACACTAACAGTGTGCATGTTGGCTATTATTAGATATTGAGGGAGTGGAGTGTATTTGCTGTAGGTTGAATATATATTGCTGTGTATGCTGTAACAGATTGATGATATTCTAGATTTAATAAAAACAGAGAAATCCCCTGTTGTTTGTGCATGTAGCCTTCATGGTGAACCATGTTAAAAATCGTGTTTTGTATTGCATCTCGATATATGTGTGATTGATTTCCTTTTATTTGCATTTTTGTTTTCTGCCATTTATTGTTTAACAATTGGTATCAGAGCTGGTTGTGCTCGATCGTTTGGCAGGATAGGTTCGAGTTTGAGTGGGAGCAATGTCAATTGAAGAAGGAAGGATCGATAGGTTCAATGGCCATAATTATCCATTGTGGAAGATGCAGATGGAAGATTTTCTATACCAGAAAGATTTGTGGAGACCATTACATGGTAAGGCAAAGAAACCAACTAATATGACAGATGAAGATTGGGATATTTTGGATAGAAAAGCATTGGGAGTGATTCGATTGTGCTTATCTCCATCTGTAGCATTTAACATATCTAAAGCAACCACATCTATGGAGTTAATGAGTATTTTGGACAAGTTGTATGAGAAGCCCTCAGCATCAAATAAGGTATTTTTAATAAGGCAGTTGTTTAATATGAAAATGGCTGAAGGTAGTTATGTAGCTGAACATTTAAATAATTTTAATACAGTTACCAGTCAACTAGCTTCTGTAAAAATAAGCTTTGAAGAAGAAGTTTGTAGTCGGCCGAGAGTGTACTCGGTCGGCCGTGAGTCGATGTAGTCGGCTGAGAGTGTACTTGGTCGGCTATGAGTCATAAGTAAATAAGACTTTAGTTAATATTAATAATCCATGTACTTATGTTATGTACGGGTCATGTTAGTTAGTTGTCTCGGGGACAGTTCTTGATAAAGTAATTAGTTATAATGAAGGGACGCGACTGTTGGTACCTTAACCACTGCCAGCGTACTATATGTACTTGAGTCATGTAGTCGGGAAGGAGGATGGTTTTGCTATGCTATGCTATGTTCTGTCTGGAGACATTATGATGTAATTGCCGAATATTGAATAAAGAAGTATATCTATGTTCTGTGTGATTGCCATGTGATTATTATATGTTGTCAATGTTATTTTATATTTCCGTTTACTCCGTACGTCATTGTACCTGTAGTGAGTAAACATTTGGCGCCATTGCCTAAGCGGACCAGGGAAGCACTCGGTGTAATGGCAGCGTAATGGGCCGACCACCGAACGAACCCATAGTAATGAATGAAGAAAGAGAGGACGACTTGACACGGGATTTGTCAAATCTCTGGAACATATCCCTACGAGACCACGTACGGAGGCAAGCCCTCCGACGAGAAGTCCCTGAGGCAGTTATTTGGGATCGCCTCGAAGTAAACGACGAGGTTGATCACCTTCTCCACTGCATGCCAAGATTGTTGGCTCGTCATTCCATCATCCTACAAGAACTTCGGGCGGAGGAGGAACAAGAACACCGAAGGCAGCAAATCTTGCAGCGGTACGAGGAATGAACCAAACGGGAAGAGGAAGAAAGGGATACTAGTCGGAGACGTACCCTTGGCAACCAACAATGATCGCATGAAAGACCTATAAATGCCCGTACGACCGAACAAGGACAAGAACCGAGTACCATTCGGGCACGAAGTGGAGTAGGAAAGAATTCGGAGATCATTAAGAATACAAGAGCAAGAAAACCGGTGGCTGAGATTTAGTAAAGCACATCAACACTCTGTGGAAGAGAGGGACGAGGAACCACTCGTCACCCCGTACGTAGAAAAACGTAAAAACCAAGAAAATGAGGAAGACTTGAGTGGTGAACTTGAGAACAGTATCCAACGCTTTCGGGAGTTGTCTATATCGGATGACGACGAAGGGCTGAGGATAGGGAGATCTGAGCCTAAGACCCCTTGGCAGAGGGAGCACCGGAGTGGGACCCAGGAAACTCAAGGTGTAGAGGACGTTGACGGAGGACGAGAAAGTGATTCGTACGTGGTTGAGAGTGCAAGTGACGCACCAGAACGTAACGGGGAAACCGGTCCAGTCGGGTCCAATATACAAGGAGGACAGTGGGGAAGGATGGTGACTCCAGAACGGCAAAAACTGCCGAAGTTTACGGGGAATGGGTCAAAAGATCTAGTACAACATTGCAAAACATGTGAGACAATTTGGGTAGCGAGTGGAGAAGATGACTAGGATCATTGGCTGAAAGCCTTTTCGGCGACACTCAGAGATAGTGCCATCGATTGGTACTTAGAGTTGGACCAAACACATAAAGCTTCATGGAGATTACTCAAGAAGGCCTTTCAGGACGAATTCAAACTCCTGAGGGATGACAGTGAGATTGTAGTAGAAATGTCATATCCCCGAAATTGGATACCAAGATAACAAAGACATTTTTTAAAATAAAATAAAAATAAAAATAATAAAGATTGTAATACTATTATAATTATAATTGTCGGAAGACAATATTATAATTATTATACAATATATCGTAAATCCCCAAAAATATAAATATTTAACATTGTAATAATATGGAATAGATAATATTCATTATTTTGGTAAATACCATTTTTATATGATTCGATAATTAATATAAATATTAATGATAAAGTTTAAATAAACATTATAGGTAAATTTGAAATATTACCTTAATGGATCATAAGGTATTATAAGGGAACAAAGATAATAAACAATTATGACCATAGAAGGAGGATAGCCTAAAAATTATGTTTAGCAATAATTAAGTCATCAGACCCCCAGATAAATAAATTGAGATTGGTAATTATCGGGCCCTCAAAATGATCGCAAGAATAGTCAAAAACAATAGAATAAGATTAACGCATTGATTGCCCACGAGTCTGAAGCGGTACACGATAATCACCATTTAGGGTCAAACGCTATCAGTCGAAATGGAACAGGAGCCTCCAACCAAAGGGCGTGACCAAGCATAGGCGGATACAACCTGTCTCCAACAAAGATATAAAGGAAGCGAACCGAGCATGATCAACGAAGGGAGGTACACAGAAGAAGGTGCGAAATAAGTGACGGGATCAAAACGTGACCTTCCATGTGAGTGAAATCACTTAGACATTAATACTAGCATTCTAAATACCTGGATATGTAGCCGCCTAGCAAAAGAACTTACCTATGATTGCGCTACAGTCTGAAATTGTTTTTCCATGAATATGGTAAAAGGCCTGTTACATCTAAAAAATGAACTTCTCTGACTCATTCAAATCTGGTTGAAAATCACTAATCTTAGAGATCATTGCCCATATGGCTCTTTCTAAGACTCTATCCTGTTGCTTCCTATACAAGTTCATATGTTATATTCAGTAGAAATTAGAGATAAGAACTAACATGCTATATACGCCTCTCACTATTTATTAGATATATTAACTTATTTATAGACTTGAATTACTAGTGCTCAGCCTTCGTGCATCCTAATCTAATTATGATTATCCTAGAAATAAACTACAATTTCCTTAGTATTGTCATAAGTATAATCATCTACGAAATAAGTATGATTTCTTTATTCTTGTTATGAGTACAATGGAACTATGAAATGATTCGATAAAGATCAATAGAAAATGCAAAAATATTTGATAGTTTAAAGATTGTTCTCTATGTGTTTTTAAAACTACTAGGGTGGAAGGGCCTGAGACAAGTGGTGCCTAAAAACTCCACTTAACAATCGGCTGCGGCCATGGAGGGGTGGGGGTCCCACTTAACAATCCGCTACGGCCATGGAGGGGTGGTAGGCCTAGGCCACTTATGAGCTCTGCTGGCTTCCCCCAGTAGGTCATGTGTCTTTAGAGGTGATGACATGGGTAGAAGGTACAAGTGTTACCACTAAGTATGCCACTCCAAGGATGGAATGGTCTTAGTTGGACGTTCAGCTCAGAGCCAAGGAGTGGGTTATCCTGATAGGATGCTTGTGCCCTTGGGCTTAGATGGATAGCTTCAAGTAGATCTACCCATGACACTCCTCATTTGTCTTTGTTATTGCTTTTGTGATTATGTTTGTATTTTTGGATATCTAGATATTAATGCTAACGGACATGTTGCTAATATGTTGAATACAGGATTCAAATCTAAAGTTATTGAATTAGGAGAACATTCATTTGGATAGAAGAGAACCTAAACCCAATCAAATACCAAATTTTTGGACAAGTCAGGTAAGGGACATTACAAGAAATCTACAGTACGAAGCAGGGAAAACACGAGAATGTGCGCACATACAATCGGCGACTCAAAGACTTGGGAAAATTGGAGGTTCAACCGGCCAATGGGCTAAAGAAACGATGGTTCATTGAAGGCTTTCTTTCGTCGCTGAGGAAGAAGATGAAAGTCGTGCCTCCGTCGTTGTACGTTGAAGCATACAATCGAGCGATGGATATAGAAAGCGAATACAAAACATCCTCCCAAGGGAAAAAGAAGACGGACGACGAGGAGAGTACCAACGATAGCGACGGGGAATCCAGAACCGTACAAGCACTCAGGAAAGATATGATGCGAATGATGAAAGAATTGAAGGCCGACAAAGAGAGTACGAGGGAAGCACGAGAATTATGGTGTACAGACTACAATGGGGAAGGTCACACGAAGGCAAACTGTCCAAAGAAGATATCCTGCGATATTTGCCAAGTGATGGGACATTCCATCAAGGAATGCCCATACAATTTAAAAGCCAAAAGTGCACAAGTACTCTTCACTCAAGGAGAACCGTCGACACCGCCGAACACACCACCGAAGCCCCAATACAATAGCAATGCATCCCCTGGAGGTTACCAGAGCAACAGGAGTTCGGGAACAAAATACAGTATAACGGTAAAGGACGGCCTATGATCCAATGCCGAAAGTGCAACAAATGGGGTCACTTTGCCAAGGACTACCATAACAGCCAAGGTTCGGGAGGAAGATTGTGTAAGTGGTGTGGACCAGGCGACCATGAAGATAGTGAATGCCCCAAGCAGAAGGGTATCCATATGTTGGAAGTAGAAGAACAAGAGGTACTGGCGATCACCAGAGCGCAAGCAAAGAAGGCAACCTACCCAGATCCACGTACGGAAAAACAAAGGATGAAGGAAGCAAAAGCTGAAGTGGAACTGGCGATGGCGAAGGAGAACAAAATATCTCTAGAGAAGCCAAAGACCTCTTGACGGTCGGAGGCGGAAACCAACATCGTACGATAGGTATTGCAGACCACCATACCGATCAAAGTAACTGACCTTCTTTAGACGTTGCCGCAGTTGGGACTGACAATGACAAACGTCCTTGGGGATGTCAAGCAATCATGAGCGGAGGACCGAAGGCAAGAATTGGTACTAGATTCACCACCGTATGGTGAACAAACCATTGACTCCGTACTACTCACGGCGAACATCGGGAAGATACCGACGGTTGTGCAGATGGAGATCGGAGGGAATACCTTGACAAATACTATCGTCGACGGAGGATCGGGAGTCAATGTACTGCCCGAAGACACATGGAAGAGCCTCGGGAAGTCTACACTCTGGCCACCGACATTCCAACTCGTTGGTGCCGATCAACATGGTATCAAACCGTTGGGAATGTTGATGGTGCAGAAGGTGTTGATAGGTACGCAACCATTCTTATTGAATTTTGTTGTCATTCCTCTAGAGAGAAAAGCGTACGATGCACTATTGGGACGGGGATGGCTAATTGCCGCCAAGGCGAATTATAACTGGAAGAGGAATACGCTCTCGATCGAGAGCCATGGGAAGAAGTATATTATTGATTTGAAGAATCAGGCGGTCAGTGAAGATTTGGCATCGTCAGGATCAAAGTCTGATGGAAGATCGGATGTTGACGACGAAGGGAAGATAATGGGGCCAAATGAGGAAGGCATACTGGAAATTGGGAGTTGCTCGGAAGATGAGACAAGTTCGTTGAATGGCCTATTTCATTGGCAAATGGAGGATTATGAGGTGTTCTAGCGAGAGTGTAACATGTTGCAGATCGGAGAAATCCAAGAAGGAGAAGAGAAGCTGAGTACGGAGAGTACAAAGAAAGAATTTCAGAACCAGACGATACGCCAGCCCACAAATCTGAACAGGGGTTGGAGAAAATCTGTACGCCAGAAGGATAAGTCCGTATGATAGGGAGAAGACAAAACTGGTACGACACTTGCAAAATCCATACGCCAGAGGAAGAAGTCCGTACGCCAGAAGGAGAAGCCCGTACGGAAGAGAGAAGACAAAACTGGTACGACACTTGCAAAATCCGTACGCCAGAGGGATAAGTCCGTACGACAGGGAGAAGACAAAACTGGTACGACACTTGCAAAATCCGTACGCCAGAAGGAAAAGTCCGTATGGCGAAGAGAAGACAGAGCTGGTATGGTACTTGAGAGAAATCTGTACGCCAGGGAGGAGAGCAATCCATACGCCAAGCCAAGAAATCCGTACACCATCCATTGGTACGCCACAAATAGAAGTTCGTACGCCAAAGTGAAGGAAAATCCGTATGCTACAAACAAAGGGTCGTACGCCCAAACAGGAAATCCGTACGGGAGGGTGTGGGAAGAACCGTACGGTTGAATCAAAAGAAATCTGTACGATTGAAAAGGGTCGTACGCCTGAGGGAGTAGAAGTCCGTACGTGCGAGTTGGAGGAGGTCAGTACGGATCAAACGAAGCACGTCTGTACCAAGCATCGACCTAAAGAAAGTGAACTCTCAAAAAAACAATACAAAATTTGTATTTTTCAGCTTCATCAGCACTATTTGGAATCTGTGGGAAAATCATGAATATGAGGTGCGCGATGCAGTTTCGAGTGGTTTCAGAAGTTTTAAATTGGTCTTGGCAGCGGGGGTGCTGCCCCTTGACCCCGCCCTGTACCACGACAGGGAGCGCGTCGTGGGCATTGCCCCCGAACCCCGCGAGGGGCCTTGCCCCTCGACCCCGCAAGGGGCGCTGCCCCTTGACCCCGTTGGGGGCGTTGCCCCCAGACCCCCATCATATTTATTGGAATTGCCAAATTGCATTGCCACCAGCCATCATAGTACAGGAGCAGTTGGTTACTGTGCAAATGAGAGTTACAGCTCTCGAGGAGTTGTTAGCGGAGAGAGATGGAGTATTGGGTGACAATCAGTTGGCAAAGAAGGATCAGCAATTGGTAGAAAAAGATATACAGGAGGTTGATGTGCAGCGATTTTCAGTCGTGGGGGAGAGTCAACCACAGGGAAAAGATAAGGAATTGGGTAGCACCAAGCAAGAACTCGAGTTGGTATTTTTGGTTTTCAATCGCTTGGAAGACAACTACTTTGTGGGGGGGATGATGTAGTCGGTTGAGAGTGTACTTGGTTGGCTATGAGTCATAAGTAAATAAGACTTTAGTTAATATTAATAATCCATGTACTTATGTTATGTACGGGTCATGTTAGTTAGTTGTCTCGGGGACAGTTCTTGATGAAGTAATTAGTTATAATGAAGGGACGCGACGGTTGATACCTTAACCACCGCCAGCATACTATATGTACTTGAGTCATGTAGTCGGGAAGGAGGATGGTTCTGCTATGCTATGCTATGCTATGTTCTGTTTGAAGACATTATGATGTAATTGCTGAATATTGAATAAAGAAGTATATCTATGTTCTGTGTGATTGCCATGTGACTATTATATGCTGTCAATGTTATTTTATATCTCCGTTTACTCCATACGTCATTGTACCCGTAGCGAGTAAACAAAGTCCGGGCTCTTTAACTTTTGTCCTCTTTGCCAGAAAGCTGGGATAGCTTGGTTATGGCTGTTAGTAATTCTGTTTCTGGTTCAAATATGTTAAAATTTGATGATGTTGTTGGTATAATTTTGAGTGAAGAAATGCGTAGGAAGAGCAGCATGGGTGAGACCTCAACATCAGGTAGCGCTTTGAGTGTAGAAGACAACGGAAGATCAAAAGAAAAAGAGAAGAATCCAACAGAGCGTGGAAAGTCGCAAGGAAGATCAAAATCTATAGGTAGAGATGGTGTTTGCTGGTTTTGTAGCAAGCAAGGTCACATAAAAAGGAACTGTTGGTCTTACAAGAAATCTATAGAACAGCCAAAGGAAGTTGAAGCCAATTTAGCATACCAAGAAGATGCAGGCGTTCTTATTTTAACTGAAGAAGAAATTCCAACTAATGTTTGGGTGCTTGATTCAGGTTCATTGTTTCATGTCACTCCGTGCAAGGAGTATTTCAAAAATCTGCAAATTGGTGACTTCGGTAAGGTTTTTCTTGGTAATAATGATTCTTGTGATATTATTGGCAAAGGGGATATTTCATTAAAACTGAAAAATGGATATAGTTGGTTGTTATGTGATGTTAGATATGTTCCCTAGCTCAAACAAAATGTAATCTTGACTGGACAATTGGGTTCTCAAGGTTGTGAAATTAGTTTTGAATCAAATAGATGCAAAGTTAAAAGGGGGCCGTGGTAATTGCAAGGGGCAGCAAATTGGGCACGCTGTATGTAATAAAGAGTCATGCTGAAGTGGGAGTTGTTCATCCTACTTCAGGTTCATCATTGTGTGAAATATGGACTGCCTAAAAAAGTTTTTTGGATCAATTAGATGCTGAAACTAATTTCGTTATTAATGATTTTCTTAGTATGCTTGACAGTGAAAGTTTTGGGGATCAATTAGATGATGGTGAGCAAGTTGATGCCAAAGAACCTGGGGCAGATGAAATTGATGGTGATTCTCAGTTTGGGCAGAGTGCAAGTTGTGATCAATATATTGGACTAGAAGATAAGATATTTAACTTCAAGTGGGTTGTGTGTAAGGAGGATCGGAACTTATGTACCCAGATCTTGGAAACTCATGCGTGGGACCTGGAATCAGCTATTTCAGAGGGAGCGAATGCTTCGTCATCAAACATGGTTGGGAATTTTAATTCTACTTTGAACCATTGGGAGGTTGTGGATGGATCCAATGCGCAGAACAATCGGATAGTGCCTAACCCTCCACCACCTGGACTTGTGTGGAAGCTTGTGATTGTTGTTTTCTGTTGTAAGCAGCAAATTTGGCTTTCTTTCGGGCATTTTTGGGTTTTGCATGTGGGTGGCAGGAGGTTTCTTTTCACATTCTTTGAATGTCATTGGATGGGATCAGGCGGATGCTTTGACGAAGATCGTAACAAGGGAGAAGTTCGAGTTTTGTCGGACTTCTCTCGGCATTGTCCGGATGCGACATTGAGACTAGAATAGGGGAAAATCTCTGAGCAGCTTCTTTGCAGCAATAGTTGGACTTCCAAGTGTGAGATTGTTGGATGGTGAAGCCCAACTGTTACAGCCGCCTCATTCATTTCTCTACCAACTCTGCGGTTTCTCTGCCACCGTTTCCACCTCTTATTTATTAAACATTTTTTCTTTTTGAGGCAGATTCTTGCTGCTGCGTTTGGTGGTGCGCATGTTGGCTATTATTAGATATTGAGGGAGTGGAGTGTATTTGCTATAGGTTGAATATATATTGCTGTGTATGCTGTAACAGATTGATGATATTCTGGATTTAATAAAAACAAAGAAATCCCCTGCTGTTTGTGGATGTAGCCTTCATGGTGAACCATGTTAAAAATCATGTTCTCTCTTGCATCTGGATATATGTGTGATCGATTTGCTTTTATTTGCATTTTTGTTTTCTGCCATTTATCGTTTTACAAATCAGTCAAAGAGAGTGAAGGTTAGTTGAACCACCCTCGCGATAGCATGGTCAAGCTAAACTTCAACAGGGGCTTTATAAGGGAAAAAGTCTGGCTGAGATTGAAAGTGGTCAGTGCAGTGGCAGAAGGGAATTGCTTTTGGCTTACATAAGGACATTGTAAAGCCAACCAACGACGAGGCAGTGGTGGAGACTTATGTCTATTTTTGTGGAAGCAAAGGTGTTATGGGCCTTATTGTGGTTTTATTTTAGTTCCAGTTTTCTTATTTTTTCTGCGATTGTTTGCCTTATTATTCAGTGCTCCCGCTTCAGAGGATATTTACCATGGATAGAAAGGGCAAGTTTTCTGCTAAACCATCATTGCAATGCTTAGCTACAGGAAAAGGTAGACATTTTCAGCACCCCGGAAAAAGAGAGATTTCAAATATGTTCCAATTTGTCTACTTTCTCTGCAAGTTTTTGTCCTACTGTTCAGTGCATCTACTGCAGAAAGCGTTTATCATGGATAGAAAGGGCAAGTGTTCTGCTAAACCCTGTTGTTCCAATGCTAAGATGCAGGAAGAGGTTGACAATTTCAGCTCCTGGTAAAAAACAAAAAAAAATCAAAATCTCAGGTCTGTGGGGTTTTTCTGCATTGTCGCTTGCCCTAAAATTCTCTTCCCTATCCTGTTATGAAGACATCTTAAGCATATGGGGGATGAATTTCATTTCAGTCTGATATTAGAATTCCTGTCCCAACGCTGAGAGTGGTTTTAGAAAATGGTTTCAAATGGAAGAGAAATAAGAATAGGGTAGTGCAAAACAATTCCTTGCTGTTGAATGATTTCAAATTGCCTGACTTGCAACATGCACGCTTGTTTTTAAGTGCAGCAGCTGGCTAAGAACATTGTGCTAGAGTTTCTGGCGTATGATGAAGAGAACATTTATGCCTACATGTTGGAATTTAACAAGTTGTGGAATGAGTTGAATAGTCTTGCAGACAAAATCTACAAGAAAATAGAAAACCTGACTTATTTGCACCGAGAGAATGGAAATGTTGGTAGCAAAAGTGCTTGGGATTTCCATGGAAAAACCTGGTTCAAGCATTGCTGGTGAGGACTGTGGGGAAAGCATTTAAGCATCTCACTAAGTCCTTTGCTTTAATATCTTCTCGGCCTGTGCTGTAATCCTTTTTGCAATTTTTACTTTAATGGTATGCTGAAGTTTTGTCATGGAAATCTAAATGAGCCCACTGTCTTATATCTGGGGCTAAATCTGTAGCAAATTTGAAAAGTTGTTTTCTTTCCCACTTTATTTTCTCCTCTTGGTCAAATAAGATCAGCAATATTCTATCATATTGGGGGAACTTGGGCCAAACGCAAGGAAACCCAGGGGGACCCAAGGGCTGCCCCAAAAAAATCCAAGTTAAAAAAAGTTAATTTAAAAAAATATTTTATAAACAAAAAAGTGCCTCCGTACCTAATTTCACTTGTAAGTGATAAAATTGTTAAAATGGTGTGCATTGTGAAGGTTTGTGTGATTTCAAAGGCCTTAATTTGGGCTTGGTGGTGGGGGCTTTGCCTGTTGACCCCGCGTTATATTGTGACAAGGAACGCGTTGGGGGCATTGTCCACAAGGGGTGTTGTCCCCAGACCCCAACAAGGGGTGCTGCCTCTCAACCCCATTGGAGTCTCCACTCCCAGACCTCCACTAGTTATTAAGATCTCTTGTCATGTAAGAAACTTGATTACAATGAAGGGGTGACAAGGAATTGGGATCTAACTTGAGTGTTGACTTAGATGATATTGTTACACAACTTGTTAGAAATCTCTTTAGATGAGGCGGTACAGTACATGGCTAGTGGAAGTGGCATTGTAACTCATTGCAGTTCAAGTGAATTGAACCAAATGTTGACTTTGATGCTTTTGATGAAGAGCAATATAAAGATTATTAAATATTGATTGTAATTTTTATTGTGTATTAACATTTGACAAATCACTGAATTATGTCTTTATGAGTATTTTCATATTTGCAAATTATGAGGTATTTAAACATTTTCCCAATGTGACACCCACATTAAATATTTATTCTAATATCTAATATCTAATACAACATACAAGTGTCCCCAGGAATGCCTAACCCATGTTATATCCACATCTCTAAGACACACGACATTTAAATATTTGTTTTTATATTATTAACATCATTATTTTTATACAACACACCTTTCCTAAACTTTTGTTTTCCTTACTGTTCTACAAGTCATCTCTGAAATTATTGATCAAATTCCAGTTGTTTGATTTGAGTTCTAGCATCGTTAGTGACATTAGAAAGATGTTTTCCGTTGATTGGGCCAAGGGAGATCTGTTGTCATGTATGGTGTTTGAGGGTGGTATCCTATCATGCAGGCCATTGGAGGGTGGTCTGGCATCAGAGTTGTCAAGCTGACGTCTGGTCTATTGACATCATTGCTAAAGTCATTATGGATGTCACGACTTTTGCCTGCACACCGTGTGAATGATCAGATTTTTCTTTGTTAGAGTTGCAGCAGTAGGATTCATATAAATATTCTGGATTCCTGTTTCCAGTATCCAATGGGAAAGTTTGGGGTAAAGAGCGTGAAGGCTTCTTGGGAGGGAATTTGTTTTACTAAGAGAAATGAAAAAAAGGGATAATGGTTGGTGCGGCCAGTTCTTTAAGATGTTCAACTCAATCAGCAGTCATAAGTCCTTTAGATTTGTTTTGGACTACTCACTAACAGGAGTTTTGCCTGGGGTTCAATTAAAACTTCAAAACAGCTTGTTATGATATGTCCCCAAGTTATTGGACTTAAATACGAACCCTCAATTCAAGCTCCGCAACAGCATGTAATTCCCGTAGTTATTAGACTTAAGTTTTTCAGTCAATTTTATCTACAGTCAAATGCAAGCTGGCTAAAAGTAAATTTCACGATATAATTGCAGATACATTTTAATTAAGCGATCACCTGTGCAGTTGATTGCAGGGGACATAGATGCTCGTCAGATCTGGATTGATTTATCACAAGAGAATCTTGTATGAGATGATAATTTCAAATTTGAAATATCTTAAGGAGCACTTTGAAATAGCCCTTTCTAAACTATTAGTTTTCTAGCTAAGAATCACTTCTATCGATAGACCAGTTAAATGATTAATAAGTTAAAATGTAATAGTTGATTTGGTTGAGGTTAAAAAGTGACATAACTTACCATATGAAGGGACAGAATTCGAGAATATACTTGTAATCCCAACTTCTGTGTACGAGAGAACAAAAGAATGTTTAACTTTCACATTATTCTTTTTTTCTGGGGGAATAAAATTTGTTTCAGGTACCCACTTGATTACATTATTTTTTTTTATTGCAACTTGTCCTACTTGTTTATACACACCCATCGTATGATGTAAAGAATCTAGCGCAATCTAACAATATCTTGTCCTAACATAAAGTTCTGTTATCTAAGTAAAATTTAGAGAGAATGATTAATATAAAAAAGCAAAATATAATTTGAAGTTTGAACTTTCAATAATAGCATTAGTCGCTCCAATCAATTGGAATCCTTAAGATGCATAAGGTTTGATAATAACATTAAGGTTTTCTCGTTATATTGCTTACGATAAGTGGGAAATCTTTATATATTACTATTAGCTAACATTAATATAGAAATAGACAAGACCTTTTCCACTAACTTATATCTTGTTGGGGTTCATATTGTCTTTTGTATTTCATACTGTAAATCTTTTATTGAGATATGTTAATCGTGTAGAAATTGATACCATCATAATGCTGCTTCAGGTTGACTCTTGGTTAACAGCTATTGGAGTTGGTGTGAAACAAAGGCCCTCATTCTAGGATTCAACAAAATTGTAATATCTTTTAATGATCCATATTTTTTATGTGATGTAATATAATGTAATTTATTGCATGAAAAGAATAAATCGCAGTGCATGCTTGCAGCCCAACTCTATTTTGCTGGTAAATACTTGTCTGATACAATATGATCCCCTAGAGGTTAGGTTGGTAGGACTCCCTCTAAAATAATGTTGGTGTCAATTATTCACTGTGTATTTTATATGATTCTCAGCAATCAATGTAAAATTATCGAGTATCAAATAATAAAGAATGTATGGAACTTAGTTGTTGATTTTGTGTTTCACTCTATCAATTCTCTGATACTAAAATTGGGAAAGACACATTAAAAATTAATAATTCATAAAATATTATGATCTTGATAGTCCAATTGTTTGTGTATGGTATAAGATAGTTGAATAACTAAATCTTTTGAGATAGGTTCAGGGTCCAGTAGCTATTATGTATGTAAAACATCAAGGAATTATGCATATTTTTGTCATGTCAGTAAATGTCTGTTTAATCAAATTTTGTTTTATTGAGAAGTTTTATAATATTTTAGGTTTTTAATAATTTATTGGTATAGGGAACATGAGTTTAAGCTGTATGAATCATTTATTTTTCAGGTTAGAATTAAGAGTATTCATTCCATCAAATTTATTTGAGATGTTATCTTGACTTCGTCTCTTATTAATTATATCTTTACCATCACCTTCACTAATTATATCCAATCAGTTAAATTACAACTTTTTGATCAAATTCTATTTATTATAGATAAAAGATGTAAATAACAGAACTATTTATAAACCCACTAATACATATTAAAAAGCTTAACTACCAAACGAAATGAACCATTATTAAACCCACTAATATATATGAAAAAAACTTAAATAAAAATAAAATATTTCAAGAACCATTAATCAACCTACAAATATATATTAAAAAACTTAACCATCAAACGAAATGAACCATTATTAAACCCACTAATATATCTGAAGATAACTTAAATAAAAAATAAAATATTCAAAATACTAGTGACTAAAGTAAAGTCTTATTATGAAATAAAAGTCTAGATTTTTTATTTATTTTTATATGGTAAACTAGTTTTTCTGAATAAAAGACCTTGAATTGCTAAGTATTGACGAATTGTAACCTTTAAATAAACAAAATACCTATAAAATTTGAGCATTCAAGATTTAATAATGTTCTTTCTAATAACTAGACCTTGCATTTTATCGAGATTTAGTAATATTCTTTCTATTAATTGTGTTTATTAACAATTCTTCAGAAGACTAACTACTCTCGATAAGATAACCCTACTCTACTTTGGAGCCTAATACTTATTATGCATTTTACACTTTAAGTTCACAAACTTTACAATTGTTTAAATGTTTTCTTATATAAGTACTATCGATTATTTTTAATTTAATATAATTTAAATAGTAGGAAAAAAAAGATTAGAGTTAGGTTTTTTTGGAAAAGAATTAACAAAATTAAAAAAAATATCATTAAAATTGTGATTTTATTAATCTGGTGTGTTTTTTTGGGAATTTAAATTTGATTAATCAATTTAATTCATTTTTTTTTTAATTTGAAGGATAATTTTTTATTTATATCACAATTTTCTTAACAAGGATTAATTTGGTGGTGTGGGCATTGTGAGGTATTGATATGGAGGGGGTTGGATGTTAGTGGCCAAGAAGTGGTAAAGGGGTTGTTTGTTAGCCTTGCAATCTCCAAGGACACAATGATGTAGGGTATGGACAAGGTTGTTGCCTCTTCTCTACAACCCAACTCTTCTCCTTTGCGCTTAGGGGGAATCATTTCCCTTGTTCTCACCTCTAAATCATTCTCTTTACTGGCTTTGGAGGTTGGCTTGTCCTTTGTTTCAATGCCTATTTGGAGGTCAACTTTTATACCCCTAACCATATAGTGTATATTGTGTTATGAGTAGTTGGCTTGTGACAACCTTTACTCTTAAAGAATTTACATAATCATTATTATAATCATATATACGTATTCAGGTTGTCCTAAGAGTTATACCTAATTATCTATGTCGGCTTAGGTGGTATCCAAGGCATACGTCTAGTATATATAGGAGGTATAGGTTAGTTATGATCATCATGTTGAGTATTATGTTTTTATTGAAGAATATTGGAGGTATCCCCCTCGAAGTGGATTAGGAGGTTGCCCCTCAAAGTGGCATATTATTATCAAATATTTGCAGCGTATTTACTATTATATTATTTATTGTGCATGTTATTTCATTACAAGTGGTATCAAAGCATAATCTTGGTATCATGAAGGCGAGTCATTTTTTTTCAATTTTATAGGTCATATTATGAAGTGCATATCATGTTTTGGTGATTTTTTTCCTAATTTTTTTAGAGTTTTTCAAAAATATATTATCTACAGTAAAAAATTCATAGATATTGAAGCCAAATGAAGTGATTTATTACATAATTAAAGGTTTTTGCCAAATTTGTTAGGAAGAACATCTCTCAGATGTTGGTTTAAATAATACTTTGAGGCATCTACAGTAAATATTTCAAAGAAATTGGAGCCAAATTAAGTGATTTATTATAGAAATAGGGTTTCGACAAGTTTATTTGGGAAGCGTATATCTCTTTGATTTTGGTAGATTTTTTCTAATTTTTGAAGGATTCTTTAAGAAAATACATTGAAGCATCTACAATCAAAATTTCAAAGGAATTAGAGCATCAATAAATAATTTATTGTGAAATTAGGGCTTCCAACAAATTTGTTCTCAAGGTTACAATCAGATAATTTCTTGAAGATTTTTTTGGGAAATTGAGATCTAGTCCTCGATAAGTTACATTAATTTTTTTAGATCATTTGGATTTCATTTGTGTGATTTATTGCAAAATTATTTTTCTAAAACTTTTCACAACTAGTAGGAAAAGAAGAAAAAGAAAAAGAACAAGAGAAATAAGTAGAACAAGAAAAAGAGAAATAAAAAGAACAAGAACAATTAGTAGAAAACTAAAAAACAAAAGAAAGAACAAAAGTAAGAGCAAGAGCAAAAAGAAAAGAAATAAACAACAAAAAAAGAAGTAAAAGTTGTCAAAGGAGGTGAACAAGAAGAAAAACAAAAACAAAAAGAACAAGAGAAATAAAAATAACAAGAAGTGGAAGAACAAGAACAAGGGCAAGAGCAAGAACAAGAAGAACAAGAACAAGAAACAAGAGAAAAAGAAGTGGAAGCAAACAAAAGAGATGAAGAACAAGAAACAAAAAAAGAAAAAAAGAATAAGATGAAGATGAAGATTTTTTGTAAAAGCATCATAATTAATTAGCATTGAGGGTAATGCTTTTGTAAAGAGGGGGGAAATGTTATGCCCCTAACCCTATAGTATGAATTGAGTTATGAATAGTCAGCTTGTGGTTACCTTAATCTTTAATTAGATCATATTATCATATTATATTAGTATTTAGTTAATTAGACCGACTGAGGGATTACATGTTGTCAAGTCAGTTTGGGTGATATCTTTGGCATAAGTATGGTATATATATGAGATAAGGTTAGTTATTATCATCACATTAAATATTGTGTTCTTATTGAAGACTATTGGAGGTATCCCCCTTGAAGTGGAATAGGAGGTTGACCCCTTGAAGTTGCATATTATTATCAAGCATTTGCATCATATTCACTATTATATTCTTCTAATGTGTGCAAGTTGTTTCATTACATCAAGTCTTCAAGTGTTGAAGTTGTCAAAGGTAATCTAGTTCTTTTGTTGATCAATCTTTCTCTTTGGTCTTAGTCAAGAAGGGCAAATAATAGTTTCTTAAAGTCTTTGATGCTATTATGGATAGATTGTCCTCCAAGCTAAGGAATGCTCTTATTGGAAAAGTTTTAGGGACCATATCTAATGTTGATATTTTTGACTTTTGGGCTAAGAGAAAATGAAAACTTTGTGGTATGATGAAGATCTTAGTGTCATCAAAGGGTTCCTTTTTCATTTCCTTTTCTCTCCATGAAGATTGTGTGCATACCCTCTTAAGGGCTCATATTTTTAAGCAATTCTTGTCTTTTCCTTAAGAGGTGAAAATTGAGCTTTGATCCAGAGAAGGAATGCATTACAAATGTCTTGGTTTGGGTTAAGCTATTTAGTTTATTGTTGTAATATTGAGAGGAGTAAGTTTGGTTATAAATTGTTAGATCTTTCAGCCAACTCGTTGTCGACAAGGTGACCAAATCTAGAAAATGCCTATTATTTGCAAGGTTTTACGCAAACATTGATGTTGATAAGATGCTTCCCTCTTCCATTACCTTATCCTCTAAATTAGGTGATCGGGTGCAAAAAATCATGTATGAGGACTCCTTGGTGTTTTATCACCATTGTCACATGCTTGGCCATGCTACTAATGGGTGTAGGATCTCTAGAGGAAGGTAAACGAATCAAAAGGATCATTTTTTATCTCAAGCTTCAAATGAGGTTTGTCTAGGTTGTAGTGGAGAGGTGGGTGGTCCTCTTGTAGGTAAGACTAATTTGTATGGTGTTAATATTGTTTATGAGATTGGGTCTCATCTCAATGAGAGAAGATTGAAAAAGACTATTAGGGAGGGCTTGGATGGATATCCCATCAAGCCTTATCTTAGGTCATAGCATTCACCCACCAAGATGGCCTTTAATAAGGAAAATATGAAGATAGTTCGAGTTGAGAAGCATTCTAGGGGCCCTTTATATCAAATTCAAGATTGGCACTTAAAAATAGAATTTCCATTAAAAGGAAACTCAACTCAATTGAGTCAAAGGATAAGGTTATTTGTAGGATATAGTCCCTAAAGCTTTTTGGCTTCAAGTGGCCTTGAGTTGATGGATTTGCAATTGTTTTTGGGTAGTTATCCCTATTTGTTTTTTCTTGTCCCTATTGGTGGAGCATAAATGGTTTGTTGTTGTATTGTTGACTTTGTGTTGCCTATTTCATGATATTTTTCCATATTGATGTATAGATATATTTTCTATATATTTTTTAATCTTTATAAAAAATAAGACCCTTTTAAAATCCCTCTTTTACTTATAATAAAAAAGAAACCAAATTTTAACAAAAATTTAAATAAAAATTACAATTATTTTAATTATATAACTTATTCCACAACTAATTTTAATTATAATACTCAAAACACTTTGACATAATTAATCATAATTTAATCGATAAATTTCTTTCCTCCTTTATTTGTATATAGAGGCTTCCTTTGTGATCTAACGTTATTCATGTAGAGAGCTTATTATCCTATATATTATAGCTATAAATAATAATTATATGGAAACAAGTTTTGAACCAACTTTATTATTAAAAAAATCTTATTTATAACTTTATAATAGTTGCCCACGATTTAAATGGGAAAGTGATTTCATCCATTTTCCTTATTGTATGAATCTTTTGTAATTTGATGTAAATCTTCGAAAGGAACTCATAGTCCATCTCATTGAAGAGATAAACAATGGTTTAAATTGTGGACCGTATGAAATATAGAAACCTGGCCTATTCACACTTTAAAAAGGAAATATGAAACTTACTTTAAAATAAAAAATTACTCTATTTCATATATAATACTTTCAAGTGAAACTAGTGTAAAGTAATACACTTAATAGAATTAAGTATTAATTTTAGTTATTTAATGAGTTGGGGTTGATGAATATAATGAAATAAATATTTGGAAAATAAATATATAAATAATAGTATTTTTAAAATTTGATGAAAATTTTGTTGTATCAAATGTTTAAAATCAAATTTTAAATATGTTAAGAAATTAAAAATTGTCAAATGAGTGCTTTAGAATTATAATCTTTTATTGGATATTTTGGTTTACTTATATGTTTTTTATTGATTTTTACATGTATGCTTTTGAACCTTGCTCGTGGATATAAGTTTTACACATAGAAATGATCTATGTAAATTTATATCAAGAACCTATTCACCTTGATGTTTATAAAGGGGTGATATTGAGAGACATCATTTAGGAGCTTGTTGAGGTAGGATTGTTCTCATTTGTGCAAAACCCTATTATGACTTCAACTATTTGGTGAATGATCTATAAACAAGGTGGTTATACCACACTTTTCCCTTAACAAACATATATACTTTATATGAAAGACTCAACAAATTAATAACTTGTAATGAGTTCACACAACAATTTATGTCTTAATAATATGATCATGCACAAACCATACAAGCATAGTCCTAAACAACACTAAAGATTGAAAAAGCATAATGAACATGGTCAAAATTGAAATAACACAAAATTGACTTGGAGAGAACTCTCTTCTTTTGTGAAAAGCTCTAGCCTATAGAGTAAATTACTTTATGTTTCATAATAGAAATCTTGTTAGAAATGTATGCAATGATATGCATGCATTGAACAACCCAATACACACTTTAGAAATCAATTACACCTACTGAACATTTCTCAATTAAAATCAAACTTGCATTCACATTTGTGTAGTCCAACTATGGATTTCTTCCCCAAACATGGAAGTTAACAGTCTACAAAACATAGAGAAGGAAGATAACAACTTCCCAAAAATGAGAAGGTGAAAGATCAATAATTTAAACTAGAAATGAAAGGCCAAACATTCCAAATTTTTACTCATTACTTCCATAGGGATATGTTTGTCACTTTATTAATGAAAAAGTGCACTAGTTCATTACAAATTCACTAAGGTGAATGGAAAATTTTCCACTAACATGATGAGTTTTCTACTGCCATGCCAAATTCACCAAGTTCACCAATTCATAGCCTTCTTCGACATAATTATTTCAAATGTCATAATTTTTGCATATGAAATTGAAATGAGATTCCTTTTTTCTGAAATTGTACATTTTCAAGAGAAATTCAAACATGCAATCATATCCAACTTTTGATTCTATCTTCATACTATTTTTTCTTGTAATACAAATACATTTATGAGGTTAATGATGAGCAAAACCTAGAAATGTGTCTTTTGAGCCAAAGAATGTTCCAAGATATCCTATACCATCCTCAAACCTTCTCAAGCATAAAAAATTGACCACCACTCATAAACATGTTACATTGGTTTAATGATGAATTCCCCCATTAGGTCTTCTTGACAACATACTTCGGGCTAGGATGGCATGACCCCAAAGGTACAATTGTTTAAGATGTCCATTTTTTGGATCACATATCCCCTACTAGAAATATTTTGGTTTGTCAAAGCTCAACAATTTGAGAACCAACATAAGAACTCTTAGTTCCACATGGACTCTTAATTATCCTTCTTGTTATGCCTTACAACCCCCAAGTCTTGTCTATTCTTCAAGCATATGTAAACCAATCATGGACACCAATTTAATCCTTAACTATTCTAGTTAAAACATCAAAAAAAATGAAAGGAAAAAAGCTTGCTTACCCTTGTAAATGCAACTTGAATCTCATGATCTTCCTTTCTCAATTGTACATTCTTGTCACTTTGTGACAACTCTATACCTCCATGTTCTTTATCATTCTAGAACTCTAAAATAATCCCCATAGCTACCCTTTCATGCACATACTATCCCTCATTCATTAGGGAACCCAACTTTCCAAAATCATTGACTAGTATTCTTAATTTCAAGGTACTAGCAATTACAATTCTTAACTTACATATGAATTTACAAAGAAATTCTTTTATTCAATAAAAGTCTCCTAATTATTGTGCACCAAATACATAACATCTCTCATATGTAAATAAGGGCTACCAAAAATTAGATCGCATACCTCGAAAAACACACTATTAATTATCACTTCATCCTTGAACTTTAGATGTAGACTAAATGTAAACTTGCATTGCTTGCTTACATTAAAATTTACTCCATGTTGCAACCCATCCAAGGCATATGGATATGAGTGGTGCACAACTTCTATATTTATAAAAATTATAAAAAATCCATCTAATTCCTTGCAAGCTTTATGATTCACTCATTTGTTGCTTTGTAATGTCCTTGTTGAATTCGTTGTGTGTTGAGATACCAAATGTTCATAAATTTCTAAGTATATCAATGTTGGTTGTGGGCCCTCTATTTTTCCATGGAATGTGGATAAATCTAGAACCTAATCACCAAGTCTTAGGGTTATGGGCTCCTCAAAACCCCAACTCCCACCCCTCTACTAGGTCCACCAACAAACTCAAGATCAAGGAACTAAGTCATATAGCCAAGTCTCCACAACACTTCAGCCCCTCTATTTGTTGTTTTTTTCCTCTATCTATTGTGGGCCTTGGGTTTATAGACAAACTTAAGACCAATGTACTAAGTCCCAAGTCCCATAGGGCCCCAATCCCTACCATATGGGATATTATAGAATCTTTTCCCCTTGGCTCCCAAACCTTCAAGAGGACCCTAGACCCTAGCACCATGCCCCTAATGTTAGGTTTGTTGTAGTCCTCAAATTGTGTATCCCACTTAGAGTCTTGATTTTATTGATCCTCTCTTCCCCATTCTTCCCAACTCCCAAAACCCTTCTTAGAACCTAGAGCTTCGGGGGTTCCAAGAACCTTTGGACTTGTTCCTAGTTCCAGGCCTGCTTCCAGACTTGATCCCAATAATTCATTTCTATTTTATAGCCCCTCTCCAAACTTGACCCATGACCTTCCTTGTTCCTAGTCCCAATTTCCAAGTTCCTCCCAACCTCCAACACCTGACTATCCTATGCACTTCAAAGAATGTTCTTAGGTACCTCTTGGACTTAGACTCACCTTAGGCACCAAAATGTCTCAATTTCATGCAAGATCCTATCACACATTAGAAACTATAGGGAATTGTTACTACCTACCCCAAAAACTACTAGATCACTATTAATGCCCTTGGTCAACCCCCACAAGCTCTTAAAGGCATTTTCCCACTCAATTTCAACTAAGGACTTGATTTCAATGAATATTTCATTTGAAATGGTATGAGTGATGATCCTTCATTAATGAGGTTTGTTAAAGTTCCAACCACCCAATTCAACACATGATTGATAACCAATAATTTGTGAGGTTTCATGGGATTGCACCTCCCCACATGTCATATAATCTTGTAACAAATTTCCTACATTTGATTTGATTTTCAATATGGATTTGTGTGATAAAATAAGGTGCTATATATACAAGTTTCTATAGCAATGCAAGGGTTGGACTGTATTCACACTTTTAACAAATTTTGAAGTTTTGAGGTTGATCGAAGTCATGCTATTGACTTTCTTTGTATTTGATGTCTATTAATGTAAAACCAGCTCATTTTTGTATCAAATTTCTATGATGACATTGTAATTTTTTTAGTAAATCAATATAAGACAACTTTTGTTGTCATTTTGCATATTGTTTGAATGCTTTAGGGGATTCAAGGAATTATTGTGTTCACATTTTTTATTCTTTGTATTAAATCTTAATTAGTTTTCATCTAAGGGGTTTAGTAAAATTATTTTACTTGTACATTAACATTTATGTGTCAAGGTAAAAACTCTTTCAAGACTACTATGTGGGGTGTTTGAATTTATTGTGGATTACCAAGAATGGGTGTATTTTGGGAGTAAAAGGGCAATTGAGAATTTAAGATCTCCATGATAGAGCTAAGTACATTAGGTGCATCTAAATGTTATGCTTTAACTTGTCATTTTTGTTTTTGTCTAGATTTGATTTTTTTCTATAGGAATTGGCACTCAACTTATAGATGAAGTTGACTAAACAAACCTTTAAAACTAGAAAATCATACTTTTATTCTTAATAAATTGTTTGTAGTATCATATTTTTTTGTAAAATCCTTTATAAGACTACAATTGATAAAATTCATTGGGTGATCCCAAAATTGTGGGTAACACTTTTTGGCCAAACTTGACATTGAACTAAACTTTTTTAACTAAATCTTCACTTTCAAACACCTATAGCTGCTAAACCATGAGGAATTTGAAGATGGTGCAAACTAGTGATTTGTGACATTTTGTTTCTAGATTCTAATTTTATTTTTTTCAATTTTGGAATCAAATTGCATTTCTTTTTCCATCTCCTTCAATCACTCATTTTTAATAGTAAACACCATTTTTAAAGAGTGATGTTCACCATATAACACATAAATTTTTTTCTAAGAAGGATAAAATTCTATTATTTTAGAATTTAGATTTTTAACTACAATATCTAGCACCTTCATTTGGTTTCATGGTGTTTTATTGAATATTTTTTTCTTAATTAAGTTTTGAAGTCAAACCAATTACAATTTAGATATAGGTGAATCGTATAACACATTTTTTTTTGTATGTATCAAAATTTAATTAATTTATTTTTTTGGATCAAGGACATCAATACCAAGCACCTAGATATTTTTTAGATTTTTTTATTGATAATATACTATTTTTCCACATGTGCAGAACATAGAGCTTGATTTTCGATGAAAAAATATGTTTAATTAAACTAAAAAAAAACATAATAAAACCAAAATATATTAAAATTATACTTGATGTAGAGCTCATTTTGAGGACTATAATACTCCAACTAGGTTTGTCAAGTTGATTCCATTCTCATCCTCAACTCGAGCTTCAAAACCCAAAATTCTGCATAAAATTGTAGATGGAGGGGGGCAAGGGCAAAAAAGGGGGGTTCTAGAGAACCCCCTAAAACAATATATATAAAAAAAAGGAAAGCCATTTTTTTATTTAAAAAAATTGCTGATATGGGGTTCGAGTGAACCCCCCCAATCGTTTTGAGTGTCAAAGCAATTTTTGTTCATCAATGCAATTGTAACCCACTTATGTGGGATCACCCCATTAGAGGTTTTGTGTATAATATCCTTCTTGGGTCAATAATGTTGTAAGTAACCACAAATGAACACATCTATAGGAATTTTTGACTAGTTTTATATCTTTTGTTGTATCATATAACTCAATTGACATAAATAGAGATATGCAACTTGTATGTGCAAGAAAGCTCCATACAGAAGTATTGTTAAGATTAATTTTGAGGATTTCTTTAAGAGTAGGTTCATATTTAGTTTATTTACATGTTTTGTCTTTTAGAGATCTCTACAAAACCTTTCTCGAGATTGCAGGGCTCATAATGCTTGAAAGGTTTATCCAAATCTTACTTTTTGGCCTTTTCTAACCCTTGAATAAAGCATAGGTTGTTTCTTTTTTTTGGACTTGTCTTCTCCCTTTGTCTATGCATTGTGGTAAGCACCTTAGAATTAGAGTTACTATAAAAAAACACCAAAAAATTGGTGACATTGTTGGGAAGAAACATGATGCCTTACCCTTGGATTCGTCCTCAAATTTGTTTATATATGGTGTTGTATTATCCTTCCAATCCATGTCAATTCAAAATGGTGTTTCCATTGTTATAATATCAAAATGGTTTTCTAAAAAATTAGCATGGATGGAAGGGAAGGTTTTTCTTGATTTGGTACTTTGAATCTTTGGCTACTAGGAAATTTTTGTCTTTCCCAAGTGAAAAGTGGAAACTCTATTTTAGTCAAACCTAGAAATCAACAATCAAATTAATAGACTTTAAGATGAAAAGAAGAAGGTAGCCAAAATACTAACAAGAATTTTAAGCTACAACTTATTCAATGAGATAGAAAACATCACAAAAATCTTTAAATATTGGTAAGTCACCTAGACCCACCTATCCGGAATTAGAAGTAGGGAATTCTTATAGGGATAATTCATGAATTGATTCTACAAAGTAATACATGTTTGATTATAAAAGTTATACAATGGTCTCATTTTGAGATAAAAAGAGATGTATTTGCTAGGAGAAGGGTGCATAAAATTCTTGTTGAGTATTTGTAAATTTGTGGCATGTAGTATAAGGATCTACTAACATATATTTATTATCATCTTCCCACATCCTCCTATACAACACATAAGTATGAAGTTGGAGAGGGATACCTATTATGCTTTCTTAATGATGTGAGTGAGATTATGATAGCAATTTATTCTCAAAAGGCTCATATACAATATTATGATATGGTTATTGGTAGAAAAAATATGGATAAAATATTTGAGGTGTGTATGCAATATTTCTACATTGTACGTCAAGACTTTCTTTTTTACCAATATTACCATTCTTCCAACATATCATGCTTAGATGAGATTGAAGAATATAGAGCATCTTCAAGCTACTAGAAACTGAAAGAGAAAAATTTGAACATGTTTGCGGTATCTTGATGAGAAAAATGATGAGTTTTATTGTGATTATTATGAAGAAGATCATAATGATAAGGTTTCTCAAATACAAATGGATGATATGACTGTTAGTGAAAGGGATGGGGATATATTCTACAATATACAAAAAAATATATTAAACTTCATCATGTGGAAATGTTTGATATTGGCCAATATCCCCTTACCAAATTGTCATATGAATAATTTGAATATCAATAAAAGATGTCATATCACCTTGAATAAGAATACCGATAACTTCTTGCAAAGCTAAAGTTGAAGAGAGCTCAATTCATCACCTGAAAGAATCCAAATGTCTTCTCAATGAGTAGAGAGGATGACCTTCCTTATGAGGAATATTTTTTTTAGAACTATGCAAGTGAGAATGATCATTTGGATGCATTAGGATGTGATTCCATGACAGAAGAAGATCAGTATAGTGATTGTGATGCAATTGATTTAGAGTTTCAAGATGAGCATAGTGTTAATACATAATAGTATGAATTATCCATCACAGCATAGAATATCCAAGGGACTCATACAACCAACCCATAAATCCAAGACATTGTGTGAAGACATTATAGCATGCGTAGATGCAACAATTGAGTAAGCCCATAGTAGATAGCAATTAGAAGATAAACATGTGTATGCACTAAGTAATAACAATATTGATAGATTAGAAGAAATTTCCACATACAACAATGAAATTATAATGGGAAGAGGAAAATATGAGGGATAGTAGCATAAGAAAGGAGGTTACAAATATCTTGTTATAGCCTTTGATGAACAAGTACACATAGTGTTTATCATGAATCCCTTGTCCAGGAATTGGATAATATTAAGAAGCATAAAGGAGAATATCACTATTTAATTTTTATGCAAGGTTTATTGTTATTATAAATGTGACTTGTGAATATTATGGACTTGAAAACTTTGTATGCATAGATTTATTTTGTGAAGCTTATGAGTCAAGTCTGAATTTCATACCAAAGGAATTGAAAAGTACTAAGCTTGATGTCGGAGCATTCAGGAACTTTGGCTATCCAGCTCATTTCCATTTTCAATTTTTTTTTGGTGTATAAATTTTGTTGTGACATTTAAAAACACTTGTTGGTTTTGTTTTTCCTGGCATCTCCATCTAGAAGTCATTAAATTTTGATTTCTAAAAGCATGGAAACTTGATGATAGAGATTGTTTAATTTGCAACTTTAGATACAATTTAAATTCATTAAAAGTCTAGTGCCCAACATGGAGTATTTCACCTCTGCCCAATGTGGGACTGAGGCAGATTTGAATGCCTCATTTCATCCATACAAGACAAAAACATAATTTTATCTTTGGCAGCATAGAAGTCCAAAAGATCAGAGAATTTTTGGTGCAACAGTTGAGAGAACCTGGGTGCTAAAGTTTGAGTTAAAAAAAAGAGGAGACCAAAAGTCATAAGAATAGGGAATTTCATCAGCCTTAAAAAAAAAGAAAAAAATGATAAGAGACTACCAGCAAAAGGCGTGGAACTCAACCAAGAAAGGGCATTGGATACGAGAACATAAATTGATGTTGAAAGGAGGTTAAAAGATGTGCATCGGTCCAAAACAATGCTAGTAATTTTTGCAAGTAGAAGAACATTGTGAAGTGTGGCATTTGGAGTTGATTTAAATTGTAATTTGGTGTTAAGCAATGCAAATGAAACAGGGGAGACAATAAGAAGTTGCAGATTTTTTTTTTTGTTTCAACAATTTGGGTTGTGAATTTGGTAAAGACAATTGAGTAATTTATGGAGAATTCATATTTGAGATTGTGATATTAAAAGTCTGTGTGTGACTCTTTGTTTTATTTGATAATCTTCTACAACTAATCCCAGTCTAGCAAGACTCAGTTAGTTGATCTGCATTAATTGGTACATCAGAGTAGGGATAGGTCGTGTTGAGAAGTGAAATGGCGTATAGAGGATGGGGTCACAGAGGTAGAGCACCCAGAGGCATGGAGCTTGAGATTGTGGAATTAATAAGAAACTGCACAATGGAGGTAGTTAGAGGTCTCACAACACGAATGAAGGCCATGGAAATGGCACAGAGAAGAGGAGTCCATACAGTGGACATAAGTGATGATGAAGAAGAGCAGGTTGTTGAAGGCGGATAGGAAGTGAACCAGTTGGGTCTTGATCTAGGTGAAGAATGATTTATCAAGGCCATCACAAAAATAAATTCTAGGCCACTATTTGATCCTCAAAGTTCTAAAGGCGGTTTAAATGCAGAAGAGTTGTTGGATTGGATTGGCGAAATGGATAAATATTTTGAATATGACAACAGTGAAGAAGAGAAGAAGGTGAATTATGCTCGCACCAAGTTGAAAGGGCACACAACCCTATGATGGGATCACCTACAAGAAGACATGCAGTGAAAAGGAAAGGAAAAAATAAAATTGTGGGATCGAATAGTGATGAAGATAAAATCCAAGTTTCTGCCAACAAACTACCAAATTAATTTGTTTAGAAAACTTTAGAATTTAAAGCAAAAGGAGAGCAGTGTTGAGGAGTATACTAAAGAGTTTTACTGGCTAAGCATAATATTCGGTTGTGAAGAAGATGATATGGAGCAAGTTTCAAGATATTTGAAAGGGTTGCGCATATCCATCCAAGATGAAATTAGTATGGTTAATTTGCATAGCATGGAGGAGGCATATTAATATGCCTTGAAAGTGAAAGAAAAGCTCAATAGGAAGCAACAAAATAACTCTCAGGGTAGAGGCATATTTTCACATGGAAGAGAACCACTGAACAACGGTAGAGGCTTCCAAAAAACCAAGAGGAAGAAAGCACGTCAAGTGCAAGTATGCAAGAAGACAATTGAAGAGGAGACTACTCACGTGGAAGAGGTAGAGGAAGAGGTTTCAACTTCACATGTTTTCAATGTGGAGAAGTGGGCCATCGGGCATTTGAATGTCCGTAGATTTAGCAAGATGTAGGAAAATGAAATGAGGCAAGAGTACATGTAGCACAGGCTGAAAGGGAAAAAGGAGCTTCAAATAAGCATGGAGAAGATCCCCAGGATGGAGAATATTTGATGTTGAGAAGAGTCTTGTTAAATCCCAAAAAGGAGAAAGTGGAACCAATACAAAGGATGAATTTGTTTAGAACAAGGTGTAAGGTAAGTGGATAATGTTGCAAAATTATTGTGGATAGCAGTAGCACTGAAAATATAGTATCTAAAGAAATGGTGAACAAGCTGAAATTGAAGAGAATCAAACATCCTAGCCCATACAAAGTTTCATGGGTAGAAAAAGAGCATCAATTGTTAGTGAATGAGCAATGTATGGTTAATTTTTAGATTGGAAACTACAAAGATGAAGTCATGTGTGATATCATGCCAATGGATTCCTGTCATATTCTTTTGGGCAGACCGTATCAATTTGATAGACAAGTTGTTCATGGTGGACAAATGAATACATATACAATCAAGAAAGGTGGAGAATAATATACATTGAACCCATTGAAGAATAGAGAAGGAGAAGATGAAGACAAACCAAAGGTATGGTTCATTTCTGGAAAGCAATTTTTGAAAGAATTCAAAAAGGAGAAAGCATGTTTCGCTTTAGTTTCCAAATTTGCAGCAGTTGGGGTAGTGAAGAGTAAGGATGAAATACCAAAGGAAATTCAGGAGATTTTGGATGAGTATGCAAAAATTTTGTTGAAGGAGTTGCCTGATGGATTGCCACCCATGAGAAGCATTAGTCATTGCATGGATTTGATTCCCAGTGCAAGTTTACCAAACAAGGCACCATACCGAATGTCACCACAAGAGAATGAGGAAATAAATAGGCAAGTGCAAGAGCTGCTTGACAAGGGGCTGATTAGAGAAAGTTTGAGTCTGTGTGTTGTTCCAGCAGTGTTGACACCAAATAAAGATGGGGATTGGTGAATGTGTACATATTTGAGAGCAATAATACAATCATCAAATACTGATTCCCATTACCAAGAATGGATGATATGATGAATTGCTTGAGTGGAGCCAAATATTACACAAAGATTGATTTGAAAAGTGGTTACCAACAAATAAGAATAAGAGAGGGAGATGAATGGAAGATCGCTTTCAAAACCAAAGATGGATTGTATGAATGGTTGGTAATGTCATTTGAGTAGACAAATGCTCCTAGCACTTTCATGAGATTGATGAACAAAGTTTTGAAGCCATATCTTAGTAAGTTTGTAATTGTGTATTTGGATGTTATTCTGATTTTTATTAAGACACGGGAAGAGCACTTGCAACATGTTAGAGTTGTTTTACAAAGGCTGAAGGAAAAAAAATTAATGGTGAATTTGAAAAAGTGGTTTCATGAAAGAGGAATTGGTATATTTGGGCTTTGTAATTTCCAGCAGTGGTCTGGAAATGGATTCGAAAAAAGTGAAAACAATTGTTGAGTGGCCTTCACTGAAGAGTATGTTTGAAGCAAGAAGCTTCCATGGATTGGAAAGTTTTTATAAGAATTTTATCAGAAATTTTAGTGGGATATGTGTACCAATTACAAAGACAGTGAAGGGTAATAGAAAATAATTTGTTTGGATAGCTACATCAAAGAGAGGTTTCAATATTTTGAAGGCAAAAGTGACATAACAGCCTGTGTTAGCACTTCCAAATTTTAGTAAAGTGTTCCAAGTTGATTTTGATGCAAGTGGGACAATGATTGGAGGAGTTTTGACTCAAGAGGAAAGACCAATAGCATATTTCAGCGAAAATTTAAATGAAGCAAAAAGGAAATATTATGTGTATGATCAAGAGTTTGATGCAATTGTGCAAGCTCTTAAGAAATGGTGACATTACTTTCTTCTGAAGGAGTTTGTTTTATATACCAATCATCACGCATTGCAATATATAAACAAACAAGGTAAGCTTAGCCAAAAGCATGTGAAGTGGGTTGAATTCCTTCAAAGTTATTCTTTTGTATTGAAACATAGAAGTGGAAAATCAAATAGAGTTGTTGATGCGTTAAGTAGAAGATGTTTGTTGTAGAATGAAATGAGAGTAAGTGTTGTTGGTTTTGATTCGATGGAAGAGTTGTATGAAGAAGATGTTGATTTTAAAGAAGCTTGGGAGGCATATAAGAATCCAATGGGAGTGGATAGAACTCCATGGATGGAGTATTTTATCCAAGAAAATCTGTTGTTTAAAGGAAAAAAGATTGTTCATACCTTAAGGTTCTATGAGGGAAAATTTGTTGAGAGAGAAACATAGTGGAGGTTTGGGTGGACATTTTGGAGTGGAAAAAAATTAGCGCAGTTGGAAGAGAGTTATTATTGGCCCAGAATGAGTGCATATGTAAAATGAATGGTGCAAGGATGTAGAATATGTCAATATACAAAAGGAGTAAGATAAAACACTGGATTGTACCGGCCATTTCCAATACTGGAGAGATCGTGGGAATGCATCAACATGGATTTTGTTTTTGGGTTTGACACGAAATCAAAGAGGTAATGACTCAATTTTTGTTGTAGTGGATAGATTTTAAAAAATGGCTCATTTTATACCATGTAAGAAGTGTAGTGATGCTTTCCACATAGAAAATTTATTTTTCAAAGAAATAGTTCGGTTACACGGATTACCAAAAAGTATTATTTTAGATTGAGACACAAAGTTGAGTTTGCCTATAATAATTCAATTAATCAAAGTGCAGGAAAGAGTCCATTTCAAATTATGTATGGGTACAATCCAAGGGGAGTTGATGAATTGAGAGATAGTGCAGATTTGAAAACAAAGAGTGTTGTAGCAAAGATTTTGTTGCGTATATTCATGAGTTGCACAAGGAAGTGAAGGGGAATTTGGAGAAGAGTTCCATTAAATATAAAAAAAATGTTGATGTCCATAGAAGAGTGCAAGAGTTTTAGATTGGTGAGCTAGTAATGACACATTTGAGGAAGGAGAGGTTCCCACAGGGAACATACAATAAATTAAAATGAAAGAAAATTGGCCCGTGCAAGGTTTTGCGGAAGTTCTCATCAAATGCATATGAAATTGAGCTTCCAGTTGGTGTTGATATCTCTCCAATATTTAATGTTGCAAATTTATACAAATATCATGAAGGTGAATCAAGTGAACAACAGAGTATATCTTCAGATTTGTCGAATGTGCAAGACTGGGTGCATCAATTTCCAGAGAAAGAGTGTGAACAGATTGATCAAATCATTGATTCACGGATTGCTAAACGCACAAGAAGGAAAGAGTATTGGGAGTATTTGGTATGCTGGAAGAATCATGCAACTGATGAAGCTTCATGGGTCAATGCTTCAGAATTGGAGAAGTTTGGAATTCTAATTCCAAACTTGCCCAATTGTTCATGAGCTTTACACTCATATAACATTTTCATACCCGGTGTGTTTGATGTTAGAAGCATTTTGGCTATCTGACTCATTTCCATTTTCAATTTTGTTTTGATATTTATAAATTTTGTTGCGACATTTAAAAACACTTAGTGTTTTTTGTTTTGTCTGGCATCTTTGTTTGGAAGTCATTAAATTTTTATTTCTAGAAACATGGAAACTTGATGATAGAGATTGTTTAAGTTGCAACTTTAGATACAATTTAAATTCATTAAAAGTCCAGTGCCCAACACGAAGTATTTCACCTCTGCCCAAAGTGGAACTAAGGTAGATTGGAATGCCTCATTTCAGCCATACAAGACAAAAACATAATTTTGTCTTTGGCACCGTAGAAGTCCAAAAGACGGAGAAGTTTTGGTGCAGCAGCTGAGAGAACTTGGGTGCTAAATTTTGAGTTAAAAAACAGAGGAGACCAAAAGTCATAAGAACAAGGAATTTCATCAGCCTTACAAAAAAAGAAAAAAATGAAAAGAGACTGCCAGTAGCTACCAGCAAAAGGCGTGGAACTCAACCAAGAAAGGGCATTGGATATGAGAACATAAATTGATGTTGAAAGGAGGTAAAAATCTGTGCATCAGTCCAAAACAATGCTGGTAATTTTTGCAAGTAGAAGAACATTGTGAGGTGTGGTATTCGGAGTTGATTTCAATTGCAATTTGGTGTTAAGCAATGCAAATGAAACAGGGGAGACAATAAGGAGTTGCAGATTTTTTTTGTTTCAACAATTTGGGCCATGAATTTGGTAAAGACAATTGAGTAATTTATGGAGAATTCATATTTGAGATTGTGGCATTAAAAGTCTATGTGTGACTCTTTGTTTTTTTTAATCTGTTGCAACTAATCTCAATCTGGCAAGACTCAATTAGTTGATCTGCATTAAAACTTGATCAAATGGATTATGTTTCTTGAAAATGCAAGAGAAGAATATGTACAAACTATTATGAATGTCCTAAATGAGCACAAGGAATACTTGACATATGTTGATAATGCTCACAAGGCAGAAAATGAAGATGCATGTTGCAATGGAAGAAATTGAGTGGGTAATCAACATGTGGCTAGAATGCATATTCCAAAAGGTCTCAATGAAGATAATCTAGATGTAAGGAAAGGTAAAGAAGTGAGGATATGCAAAAATACACCAAATTGAAACTCTATAAATCATGGGATAAATATTTGCTCAAGTTCTTGGTATGATGATTCAAATCGTATGGTTTGTGATAAAATTGATAAGAACAATATTATGGATACTAAATTCTTATTCATTAATGGTGTTATTTAAGAAAATTGTCTAGGCATTCAATTTGAGGAACTTGAACATAGTTTTTTTGCATAACGGGGTTACTTGCTTATGTCGACTATGATGGCGATGACTCTAATTAAGTCTCTAATATTTGTGATTTCTCTTATGAAGATAAGTTTTAGATTTTAATTACACATGAAGATTCTATTGATGTGAACGTTGATAAGAACATGTATTTTCCTTAGAATGAACATGTTTCCTACCTTGGTGACTCTCTAGAGTATGTTGATGGTACAACTATTGTTGAAAGTTTATTTCTAACTCTTCAAGTGACTATAGTGATTCTAAATTGATTGATTTTAAGGAAGATTTAGGTCATTGTGCTGATAAAGAAGACAAAAAAAATCATGAATCTCCTTGCAACAACAATTTCATTATGTCAAATTATTATGAATATTTTAAAACAATGAATAATTCTAAAGTGGTATGTCCTTATGAGGTATTTCATGTTGATTTGTATGATGATTAGATTGGAGGATTGAATTTTGTTTGTAAACATAAAATATAAAATTTTATTGGCATATGCAATGATGATACATGTTAGCAACCTTGGGTTCAAGGATTTGGTGAGTACATAAATAATGAAGAACATGTCTACTCCTATGAATCATGACTTGATTGTTGATAGATTTTTTTTTTGACAACTAAGTATTATTTGCAAAACTTTGAAACATGTAATGATGTGAATGAGTTGCAATACCTAAATGAACGCGAATACAAGTGTAATGAAATAAAGTGCACATTAAATAATATAATAGTAAATATGTTGCGAATACTTGATAATAATATGCCACTTCAAGGGTAATACCTCTAATATTTTTCAATAATAATATAATACTTAACATGATAATAATAATTGGTTTATACCTCTTATATATACCATACTTATCCCTTGGATACCACCTAGGTTGACTTAGATACTTAAGTATAACTCTTAGGACAACCTCAATACATATATATGGTATAATAATTATTATATAACTTATTTAAGAGTTAAGGTAGCCACAAGCCAACTACTCATACACAATATACACTATAGGTTTATGGGGATAAAATTTATTTTTACAAAAGCATTATCCTCAATGCATAAAATATTCATCTTTATCTTCTTCATCTCCTTTTTCTACTACTACTTGTTCTTGTTCTTGTTCTTGTTATTTCTCTCTTGTTCTTTATCTTGTTATTTTTCTTCCTCTTTTTGTTGCTCTTGCTCTTGCTCGTGGTCTTGTTTTTTCTCTTGTTCTTGTTCTTCTACTTCTTGTTCTTGCTCTTCTTCTTTCTCTTGTTCTAATTTTTCTTCGCTTCTTGTTCTTTTACCACTTGTGAAGAAGTTCCAAAAAATATAATTTTGCAATAAATCACACAAATTGAATCCAAATGATTTGAAATTTTATTCTATCTTATCAGGGCCTAGGTCTCAATTTTCCAAAAAAATCTTTAATAAATTAGCTCATTTGCAACCTTGAGAGTGAATTTGTTGGAAACCCTAATTCTGCAGTAAATCAATAAGTTTTGTTTCAATTCCTTTGAAATTTGGACTATAGACACTTCAATGTATTCTAAAAATACCTTCCAAGAATTAGGAATTTTTTTCCTAGACTTGAGAGATATGTGCTTCCCAAATAAATTTGGAAGAAACCCTAATTCTACAACAAATCACATAATTATGTTCTAATTCCCCTAAAATTTAGACTATAGATGTTTTAATTTGTTCTTTAAAAACCCTTCAAAAATCAATGATTTTTTCCCAAAATTTGAGAGATATGCACTTCCCAAATTGACCTCTAAAATTGAAAAAATGACTTGCCTTCACAATGCCAAGATCATGATCTTATATCACTTGTAATGAAACAACTTGCACAATAGAATAATATAATAGTAAATATGTTGTAAATAATAATATACCTCTACAAGGGGACAACCGCCTAATCCACTTCGAGGGGGATATCTCCAATAGTCCTCAATAAGAGCACACCACCAAACACAATGATAATAACTAACCTCTACCTCTTATATATCATACTTATACCAAGGACATCACCCAAGCCGACAAACAACAAAATGTAATCCCTAGGTTGACCTAATTAACTAAATAATAATAGAATAATGAAAATATGATTATATTAAGGTAGCCACAAGTTGAATACTCATAACCCAATACACATTATAGGGTCAGGTGCATATCAAAAAGTGTGAGACAACTCATATTGAATGGGTGTCTAAGTATGAGTTTTTTAGTTTGATGTACATGGGGATTGCCTCCCATGTCTAGTGCATAACTCAGATTGTTTGAACTTTCTTATGCCTAGTCATTATGATATATTTTTAAATGTCCCTATTATTGATTCACAGAGGATGATTAAGTGCTCTACTACCATGATTAATGTCATGTCCCCAAAATAGAAAAACCATAAAGGCCAAGTGTTAAAATACAAATAAATTAATAAATAAAATAAATAGCAATATTAATATTAAAATATAAAATAAATGTGTATCATATCAATATATAAATATATAAATATGAAATAATAAATATAATAATAATATATAGGCAAATTATTGTTATTACATTCTAGTATTAAATAATTTAATATCAAAAATAATAATAATAAATAGATATTATCATCATTACACATCAAAGATTGTAATACATTAGAATAAAATAATAATAGGATATTGGCAAATTGATTTTATTAGTATACTTTAATGTTAAAATATGTTCAATAAAACATCAAAATAAAATAATAAAATAAGTATAAATCTGAAATATCATAATTATTAATAATAACATATTATTTAAAAAATAGATATTATTGTGATAATAAAGACAACAATTAAATCTAACAAAGGGATATATTTTATGAAAAGTCACCTCTTTCACCAAACAATACATTCCCCCCATGAGTCACCTACCTTGAATGGTATAAATAGAAGGAAGGAAAATAAGGAAGGGAGGGAAAACATTGAGAAATACAATTTGCAATTTAGAACAGCAGCAACAATGATTGTTATGCATTGGAATATAGTCATTTTATATATATATATATAATTTAATAGGCATACAAGTATATATGCATAGATATAGATAAATTTTCTAATGAATAATATTCAATAAATAAAGAATATATATGAATAAGGAAGGAATAATTATATATATGGATATAAGTATATATATATATATAAATACATATACATGATTATGCAATAATGATACTTATAAGTAATGATGACTCTTTAATATAAACATGAGTAGATTATGTATATTTATGAATTGTCCTCATCCTATGATCAATTTAGTATAAGGTTGAAGGAGGCAAGTAAGGAAACATGGAGAGATATAGCAACTCAGGTGATGTACTCACTTAGCAATAATATTTAACATATTTTGAATAGAAGAAACAAATATTGCTAGTCTGATTATTGGCATAATACTTTCTTTAATATTATCATGATGATAATGATGTTGATATTGACTTCAAGAATCAGTAATAAAAGCAAATGTATTTGATTTTTGTAAGATTGTCTTCCTTGTGTTTACAAGCTTATTGGGAGGAAGGGTGTGAGGGAATTAGTGCCTAAAAACCCCACTTAAGTCCGCCCCCGGAACCCAGGACAGGGATGGGCCCTGGAGGGGTGGAAATTCCACTCATAGTCTGCCCAATCCCAAGGCCTGGGTGGGCCATGGAGGGGTGGGGGTTCCACTCATAGTCCATTGTGGCTTTGGAGGGGTGGTAGGCCTGAGCCACTTATTCGTGCCCTCGACTATCCACAATAAGTCAAGTGTCTTCTGAGGTGCTAACATGGGTAGAGAAAGTAGGTACCAGTGTTTCCACTAAGCACGCCACTCTGAGTATGGAATGGTCTTAGTTTGGATGTTCAACTCGGAGCCAAGGGGTGGGTTGTCCTGAGGGGATGCTTGTGCCCTTGGGCTTAGATGGATAGCTTCAGGAGGATCTACCCATGCCACTCCTCTTTTGTCTTTATTATTACTTTTTGATTATGCTTATATTTTGATATCTAGATATTAATGCTAACAAATATGTTGTTAATATGGTGAATACATGATTCTTATCTAGGGTTATTGCATTAAGAGAACATTCATTTGGAAAAGAAGAATTCTTAAACCTAATCAACAGATGAACTCTAGGGTAAATTGTGTAAGGGACATTACAATTAATATGACTCAATTGGCATGTCTCATATCCTTATTTTTTCTTAGATGTATTCCTCTATGGAGCTAAAATGTGATTTTAGCTAGTTAGACCAAATGCTTGTAGACACATTCTTTAAACTTAATACTTATAAATTCTTTGAAATTCATGTGAAATTAATTGAAAAAGCTAATACTTATGAAACATATTATACAGTGGATTATGAATGCTTTCATTTCTCAACTCAACTTGAAGAACTCATGACAAGTCATAGTTGCAATCTTGTTGATATAAATTATTACAATTAAGGTGGGTATGAAAGATGTGACAAATGTGGTATGTGCATTCCATATGGAGAGATAATACATTTGGTGTTAAATCATAAATTCTAGATATGCTTGGCAATTTTAAATAGTGACAAATTCAAGGAGATGGGGAGATGTATCAATGCCAATGTTAGTGCCTAGGTAGGTTGTGGCATTTTTTGGTATTAGAATTTGAAAATTCATTAAAGAACAAAAATTTTGATAGAGGGAGAGGTTAGTTCTACATTTTTGATGGCTTATGGCCATTGAAGAATGTTTGAATATGTGAAATTATAGCATTGTAGGTTAAGAAATTTCAAGAAAAAATATGTTGACACCTTGTTCTGCACCTTGGAGAGTTTCAAGAAATGTCAATGCATGGAAAATTCCTAAAAGTTTATTTCTCCTAAGTTTCATCTTATCTTTCCATGCATAATTTTTTTCTTAATTTTTATGTTGATAAGTCATGATCCCTATTTGTCATGATGAAGTGGTGTTGTCCCAATATTTCCTCATTGTTGTCTCCCCTTTTCTAATTTCTCCTAGAGGATTATTTTGGATTCTTAGTATCCCAACAAGTACACACATCCTCAACTAGAACCATTGTTGGGAACCCTTTAGAAAAATATAAAAAATCCAAGTCCTTGCAAGTTTTGTTATTTTTCTCATTTGACACCTTGTGATATCCTTGTTGGATTCCACACATTTTTTAAAGATACCATATGTTCATAAATTTCTAAGTATATTAGTGTTGGTTATGGGCCTATATTCTTCTCCCTTCTACGAGACTACAAGAAAACTTAGAACCTAAGCACCAAGTTTTAGAGTTATAGGATCCTCTAGAACCCTAATTCACACCCCTCTACATCCTTGTATTGTCTTTCTTGTTGGCCTCAGGTCCATGGATGGACTTGGATGAAGACTTTCTTGTGGGCCCTAGGTCTCATAGTCCCGAGTCCCTATGGACTCGAATCCCCAACATGTATTGTTATTTTCCCTATATTGTGGTCCCTAGGTATGTGCACAAACTTTGGATGAAGGGACTAAGTCCCCGTGAGGCCCTAGTACTTTCCATACGAGAAATCCAAGAGTTCCAAAACTCCTTATAACCCTCTCTCTCTCATATCCCTTTACCTTTGTCCCCTCAAACCCCAAACCTCTAAGAGGACCATAGACCCTAGCATTATATCCCTAATGTGAGGTTCATATGAATCCCCAAACTCTATATCCCTCTTGGTATCCTAACCCCACTAATACTCTCTTCTCCATTCTTCCCAATTCTCATAACTCTTCTTGGACCCTAGACCTTCAAGGGTTTTGAGAATATCTGGACTTATTCCCAATTCCAAGTCTACTTTCAAACCCAATCCCCATAATTCTCTCATTTTTATATATAGTCCCTCTCTATACTTTCTATTATTTTTGGTCCTTATTTCCAATCTCCTTCTAGCCTCTAGCATCCAACTATCATATGCACTTCAAATAATTTTCCCAAGTCCCTCCCCAACCTAAATTCCCACTAGGCACCAAAATGTCCCAATTTCACTCTAGGGTCCCATGTGCCCCAAAATGCCTCAAGACTTGTTCCATAACCCCACAACTACTAGATTACCATCAATACCCTTGATCAAACCCGATAGGATCCTAAAGGTGTTTTATCACTCAATTTCAACTAATAGATGTGATTTCAATAAAGATGCACTTTGTAAGGGTATGAGAAACCATGCATTATTAATGAGGTATATTGAAGTTATTGCCACCCAATTCGACATGTGGTTGATCGAAACCATTCACCTATGCGGTTTCATTAGATTGCAAGCCGCCCCCCCCCCCCCCCAACACATCATATATAATCCTACAACAAATTTCCTACATCTATTATGATTTTTTCTTGATTTGGGTGAGCAAACAAAGTTTTATATATACAGGTTTTTGTAACATCACAAATGTTGGTCTTTGTTTGTTATTTTGACAAGATCTTAAGCGTTGAGGCTAGTCTAGATCATGTTGTAGAATTTCTTTGTATATGATGTTTGTTAATGTTAAATAGTCTCATTTTTATATCAAATTTCTCTAATGACCTTGTAAAGTTTTTAGTAAATTAATATAATACACAAACTTTTGTTGTCATTTTGCATACTATCTCTATTGTTATTTGAATGTTTCAAGGGATTCAAGGAATTTCTAGGTTCATATTGTTGTTCTCTATATCAAGTCTTAGTTTGCAACTAAAGAGGTGCAATAAAATAATTTTGATTTTACATTTATTCATGAGGATATAAACTATTTTAGGTTTGATATGTGGGGTATTTGATTTTTTGTGGATTACTAATAATGGGTTTATTTTGGGAAGAGAGGGGAAATAAATAATTTAATCTCTATTAGACAAAGCCAAGTACATTAGGTTCATCTAAATGTTATGGCTTGCCTTGTCACTTTGGTTTTTTTCTAGATTTTATTTTGTTGCTACCAGAATTGCAATCAATATGCTAATTGAAGTTGACCAAACACACCTTTAAACTAGAAAATCATACTTCCATTCTTGATATATTGTTTATTGTTTAGTTTCCTACCATTATGCACAATCTAGCATTATAAATCTTTGCAAAACACTTTGTGAACCTACATCTAATAAAAATCATTGAAGTATTTGTGTGTATTGTCCTTCTTGAGCTAACAATATTTTAAGTAACCACAAATCAATGCATCTATAAGAATAATTAATTAATTTTCTATCTTGTTTTGTATCATATAAATCAACTATTGTAAATAGAGATATGTGACATGTATGTGTAAGAAGCCTCCATAAAATAGTATTTCCAAGGTTAGTTTCGAGGATTTATTTATGAGTAGGTTTAGTTTTAGTTTATTTACATGTGTTATATTATAGACATATTTGGGAAAACCCTCTTGAGCTCTAGGCATGGATCAAAGTGAAAAATAGGCGTATCCATGTGTCACTCATTAGTGGCCCTTTTATCCCCTAAATTGAGCATAGGTTGCTTCCTTTGTATTGATTGGTTTGGTTTCTTTTCTTGAATATTATGGTAAACACCTTAGAACTGGTGTTAATGCAAAAAATAACACCAATACCTTTCACTTGGGTTCTTTCTTGAAATAATTATGTAAAATAATCTTTACCATGAGAGCTTCCACCATTGTTTGCAATCCTTTTCTTTATTTGGTACAAGGTATGTGCCCTTTTGCATTTGAGGAATCTTCATTGACTTAGATGCCCCTTTCCATGTAAATAGATTTTTTACCCTTCTTGACATTAGAAGGATCCAACTTTAGGTACAACTTCCAATACCTCTTGTCCATATGGCCACCTTTGTCTGAATGGGAGGAATGGAATTTTATTTTACCTTTTCCCTTTGATTTTTTCATGGTTAGAACATTTTTCTTGATCTTTCCATAATGGTTCTTCTTGCCACCGTATCATTTCTTGTTATCTTATACTTTTCAAAAGGGACTGCTTTCTTGTCCAATTTGAGGTAGTCTATTGAGCCCTTTTTAGTTGATCTAACAAACCTCCCACATATCCACTTAGCACCTCATGTTCCATGATATCCTTATTAAGATTATATAGTCTCTTTCTAATATCACTTGTATAATATTGTATAGTTTTCTTATGTTCCTTCTTCAAATGAAGCCATTGCATTACCCGATTTTCTTCACGAAAATTGGGTAGAGTTAACTTCCCTTAAAATCATCCCACTTGGATATTGGTGCCATTTTTTGGATTTCTAATAATGCACAACTCTCATTCCATGTAAGAGCATATGCGAATGCAAGAATACTTGATTGCAATTAGGATTCCAACAATGAATTCCTTCCCCAAACATGAAATCTAACCCTCTCACAAACATGAAGGAAGATAACACCTTCCTACAACTCTACAAAAATGACAATGTGAAATATCAATCATCTAAATTAGAAATAAAAGGCAAAACATTCTAAATTCTAACTCATTCCTCACATAGACACACACCTGTTGCTTTACTAGTGAAATTTTTTGTTGGTTCATGATGAATTTTTTAAGGTGAACAATGAATTTACCACTACCAAGAAAAGTGTTTTGGGGGTAAAATTTTCAACTTTGATAGCTCATAACATTCTTTGACCTAATTCTTCTAGAAGCCATGCTTTTGCATGGAAACTCAAAATGGGGATTTTTTGTTTTAAATTTCACCTTTTTGATCGAAGAATTAAAATATTCAACCATATTCAATTTTTAATTATATCCTCACTTTGATTTTTTCCCTACACACCAACTACATTTAGGATGTAAACAATGGGTAGAACCAAACCTCAAAAGATATCTTTCAAACTAGAGAATGCTCCAAGATGTTCCATTCCATCCCCCAAAATTTTCAAGAATCAAAGAAGTATGCCACTATTCAAAGCATCCTAGATAAACTAGTTAAATGAATAATCCCTCCATTAGGATTCTTGACAACACTTCACAAGCTAGGATTACATAAGAAAAATGATCCAATTGTCTAAGAGATCCAATTTTTAGATCAATGAAGATCATAAACAACAAATAAACATGTATTGGTGCCTAGCGTGTTAAATTAATCTAACGAGTCAATATTGATTTCCTTGTTATGTGCTCAAATGATGATGTGATAGTTCTCAAATAGAGAACATATGCTTCTTTATGGTTTCAGACGAATTACAGATTCTCCTTAAATATAAAACCCTATAACATAAGTGGAAAAATTATATGCTCAATTCAAAACATAATGACTAGTTGGAGGGAGCTAAAGTGAGGTCATGTATTTAAAATATGAATTTTAAAAGTTTTAGGGTCATTTCCACATGTAGATTTGACCTAGGTAAAGGAATGGATTAGCTAATGTTATGTATTGTATTCTACTTTATGTTAGCTATTATTAGTTGGGCACACATATGCTTTGTAATTTACCCTTAGGTAATATTAATAAAGTGATGCATATGCTTTGTAAGTTATCCCACTAGTTGTTAAAATAAAATATTTATTCCATACACATGGGATGGTAATAGTTTCCTTTGGAAAAAATCTATATATTTTAATGACTTCTTAATTGAAAATTATTTGGAATATTTATTTTTGGATTGTATGTTCCAATCAAGGGTTGCCCCCTTAATATGGATTTGTGATGATAATAAATGCATTTTTATTTCTCTCAATTTTGTGACATTTTTGAGTGTTCAAAGTATTTTTTCATGCAGGTCCATTAAAAGTGGCATCAAATTTGTTTAAAGGTGGTTTCTAAAAATAGTTATACTAATTTAGGACCTTCTATAACTATCCATCATATTCTCACCTCACCCTAAAATGACCTTAGTGATCAAAAAGTGGTTACAACCACAGTAGCACTAATTCTACCTATTTTTTTTCCTTTTTTTCACTTTATTTCTTTTTCATTTTAGGTTAGAAACCTTGTGTTGACTTTTTTCAAATATTATTAGAAGAGTTATCATTTTTGGCTAAGTTAGATTCCTATAAAGGGTTTGATGAAGTGAGGTGTATTTTGGCTCTAATACCTTGGCCATATACAACCTCTATTTATGGCCATGAGATTCTATGTACCTATCGATATATTTGAAGGCTCATTAGTATTTTTCACTATCTAACCCTATGTAACCTTTGATCATCTATATTTTGTAATTCACCAATAAGTGGTTATCCTTGCGAAATTACTCACTACATATGTTGGAGATGGGATAGTGATCCATAAATATAATCCTAACCCTCAATAGTTAGCACTTTCAAATATTGGGCTGACAGTATTTACAAACATGTAAATATATTGGAAAGCTCGCAGATAACACAATTGATAATGATAAATATATTGGAAAGCTGCAGATAACAAAACTGATAATGATAATGATAAATATATTGGAAAGCTCACAGATAACACAACTGATAATGCCCTCCCTTTTATATGTACTTATGTGTAGTATGTCCTTGATGTAATAACACCTTTCTACTTATAGTTGGGTCTTTAGTATCAATTAGTTAATGATTTAACTCACTCAATCCAACAACATGTCATCAGATTTTAGAATATTTTTTTATATTTGTATTTTCATTAGTGGTGGGCTAATCTACCATTCTACTATCAAATCTGCAACTTTTTATGCAAATTTCTATAAATCCAAGCATATTCTTTTAGTTTTGATGAAAATTTCAATGCATAAGGTATTTGTACTATAAAAAATATGTGACTAACTTTTACCCTTATAGTGGATTATCCTATTATACTTATCTCCTCAAGCTAATCACTCTACCATATAACTTTGGGTACCTTATTTTGGGGTTGAGGCTAATTTTTACCCCTTTCTATGAACACTCTCATTATACTTATCTCTCTAAATTGGTCAAATTTCCATATAAATCTAATTATTTCATTTTTGCGTCTCTCTCACCCCTATGGTGGTAATTCACCATTCTTAGAACCAACAAGATCTATAGGAGCCCAATATGCACTCTCCCATAAAATGAACCACCTCTTGTTTGTTGCAAACAAAGATCAACCTTTCTCTCCTATAGTAATTTTCCTCTTCCCCAATTAGGGTGGTCCACTTTGTCCCCCTAAAATAGACTTTCCCAAATTTGAGTGTATAGATCTTCATAATTGGTTGAGAAAGGATAAAAATATTTTAAATTCTATCAAATCCCCTAAGCTTGAAAGCTCTCCCTTTCCTTTTTCACTTGGAAAAGGAAACACTTTAGTGGTTTTAGTGGTTGGATATAACTCACCCACTTCTCACCTAGTTCATTTTTATCTAGGAAGTCCTAATATTCTATGACCCTATTGCATATGAAGACTTTGTTAGTACCCTTACTAAATTATGTGAGACACATTCCATGAAAGAAAATTAAAGTGAGTTTTAAAACCTAGCCAACCAAACATTTATTACCTTTGTTTCATTAGTGGTTTCAAAGATGATATATGGGTATGCATTCTTATGTTTAAAGTAGGTTCCTATAGTGATGTGAAAACCTTGGCACAACCTATAAAAGATAAATTGGTATTCCAATAGAAACTAACTAGCTCCTCCTCCTCTTTCAAAACTAAAAAGGAGAGATCAAATAAATAAATTAGACCTCCAAAAATTTAGAAACTCTCTAAAGAAGAGGCAGAGGTGAAAAAGGTCAAGGGATTGTGTTGCAATTGTGATAAAAAAAATGGGAAAAGGTTCATAAATGTATTGATAAATTCTCATGTCTAATTGAATCTACCATGATACTCAATGATTGAGGAATTTTTATATGTTAAAGTGAGTTGATTCCAAATAAAAAAAACCACTCCTAATACCCATATTTTTATTTATGTTTTGGCTCAATTCTCTTCTCCTCAAATATTTGAGTTCATTGGCCAATGGTAATACTGTCTCTTGTGAGGGAAAGTTATGTAATATCTTTTTTTACATTGAGGGATTATAAATTGACTATAGATATATTTGGTGTTCCCTTAGGGAGTGTAGATGTGGCATTGAGTGACTAGTGGTTTCAAACCCTAGGAATAATCACTTGAGACTACTCTCAACCTTAGCTCATGTTTCATAGTGATGATTGGAATTATACATTATAAGTTTTGAAGGTAGGTTATATTCATATGGTTAATTCACATTGTATGAAAATATTGTTAGTGAAATGGTGTTATGTTGTTTTGGTCCAATTCCACTCTCTAGAGGCTCAACCTCTTTCTCTTTCTTTTTTGGCCCATTGCAAGGTCCCATGACCATTCCATTCCCCTCACTAGTATCAATCCTCCTAATATTCAATTTTAATGGTACCCATTTATGTAGAAAAGTAAAACTAAAAAGATGGTGGAGGAACTCCAAGAGGTAGGTAGCGTTTGCCCTAGTACTATAGCTTACTCCTTTGGTAATTATAGTTCTTAAGAAGGATGGGGGTTTGGAAATATGTTCTAAGTTTTTAGACCTCAATAAATTAACCAGCAATGATAAACTTTCTATCCCTATTATTGATATGTTTACGACAAGTTTTTAGGGGCTAAATTTTTCACTAAGCTAGATACTCATTTAGTCTACCACTAAATTTAGGTCAAAGAAGTTGATGCAATTAATAAAAATGTATATATATAAGAGGAATATGATACAAATACTTGATAAAAATTGAGAATAATAAGCCATTTAGAGGGAATGAACCTCCAAAAGTCTCTAGGAAAAACAAAAGCTATAATATGACGATAAGAAACTAACCACTAAATCTTATGTATGCCCTAATAATGCATTGAATGTCACCTAGACTTACTTAGATACCTAAATATAATGCCTCTGGATGACCTAAATATCTAAATAATAATAAATTAATGATCATATAACTTAACTAAAGTGAAGGTAGCCACAAGACAACTATTCATAACCCTATGCACACCATATGATTAATGGTTTAGCATGCCTCTTTCTTTAGAGATGAATTATCCTCAATGAAAATCAACAATGGATGCTTCTACTGAAAATATTTATCTTCCCACATGGCATCTTCAACTTGTAAATTATTACACTAATGAGATTGTACTTCTACTTTTCTCCAAGGTATAAATTTGAATAGATTTAATATATCAAAGTTAATATTATATGGCAACAAATTTATTAGTGTTATTATGCAAGTTTAAATATTATAAAGTACATTTGTAATTTAGATACAAATTCTCAAAAATACTTATTTATCAATATTAACTAGCTTAAGACTTAAGTACATTAAAAATGATGATCATTAATATATAAATTGGCATCCAACAATATGAATATTGTCATAAGGGAATAAATAACATCTTTAGAGAATTTTCATTAGAATAACTCCAACTTATTTATATTTTATTTTAAGAATATTTGAATAATAATAAGTTTGGTACTTATCCAAATCAAAGCATTGGAAAATGTCACTCTTACCTAAGGATATTTTTAATGGTCTTGGCCCTCATAGCTATGGAACACTCCAAGGGAAATAAAACACATGTAAAAAATACAAAATAGAGAAACTACACACAATCCCTAGCCAAGACAATCCTAAGTGTACTTTGTACGTGAAGTTAGACACACTTTATGTGCCCCTTCTCCAATTCCCATATCCTACCAAACCACCTTCTTCCTTGAGTGATCTCCATATCATTTTTAAGTCTTATACAACTGCTTTACATAACCTTTAAGTGGTGGTCCCCAAACCATCACAAATTTCACAAAGGTTGTCTTTAGCTATTATTTAATAAATATAATTATTCCTCACTTTTAAATTATTATTTTTATAAATATTCTCTATTAATATTTATTTTAACCAAAGGATCATAATTTTCTTTATTTTTCAATATCCCTTTAATACTAAAGGGTTCTTTCATAACTTTCTTTTCACTTAATGTAAAAACTCTCTTAATAGAGATACTCGGTGATTGTACTAGTCCTTAACTTCTTTAAAGATGTCTAGAGAACTAAATTTGGATCCAAGATGATTTTTCTTTCTTCATCTAGCTCTAGTAATAAAATGTGCATGGATTTTTCAACCAATAACCTTCATTATAAAAGTCCAAAATGTATCTTTATTTTTGGAGGTAACTCAAGCTTGTATGTTATACTATCTATTTGATGAAGAATCTAGGATGGACCATATTGGCAATAACATGCTAGTATTTATTTGTTTCTTTATAGACATTTTTTTATAGGGTTGCAATCTCAAGAAAACTCAATCATCTACTTCAAAACTCCTCTTGATATGGTGTGGTCATCCTATTATTTTATTTTATTTAATGTCATGGCCAAACTATCCTTGAGTCCTAAAATTACCAATTGTTGGTGATTTATGTGGTCTTCCACAACCTAAACTCTTTGTGTCACCTTCAATGATTATGTGATGGATGGGGGGTGGTAACCATATAATGCCATAAATGGGGATATTTTTTAAGTAATTTTGAAGTACTATTCCATCTTTCTATTATTATTAGTCAATCCACCCATTGATACTACTTATCTAATGTGAAATACCCTTCCAAGCAATTATCTATGACCTAGTTTTATCGATGGTATGAAGAGTTGTGAACCAAATGAGTACCCAAACAAGAGAAAAATTCTCTCTAAAATTTAATAATAACCCTTGGGGTACCATGTAACTTTATGATTTTTCCATTGTACTTAATGTAAGAGAATTGGATTATGCAATAAAATAGGAATATTTTGTAACGTGATCCACCATTTCTATGATGACACTTTTACCTTAAGTTTAGAAGGCTTTTGAGGAAATCCACAAAGACCTCTTCCCATCACTGGCTAGGAATAAGTAAGAGCTACAAAAGATCATATGTTTTAATTCTATCCCATTTATTTCTTTGGCATATCAAACATTTTGCCACAAAATTTTGAGCATCATGTTTAAGTCCTTCCCAAAAGAATTCATCCTTTATTTTTTGATATGTATTTAAAAATATTGAATGACCCCTAATTATATAACCATGAAGCTCTTCAATAATCTTGTGTTTGAGGGTGGGATTCTTGCATAAGTACAATCTCTCTTTATACTACAAAGATTTCATTCCAAAAATCACATTTTATTACTAGGATCATTTTGTAATTGTTTGATGAGATTCCTTGTAGCAACATCATTATACCACTCTTCTTGGGCTTCTTCAATGCAATATTCTTGCCAAATTTAAATAGCACATAATAATTCCACATCCTTCCTAGATAGTGCATCAACCACAATATTATCCTTCCCTTTCTAGACATGTCAATGTAGTTTGGTTTTTGTTGCATGAAACAAAGGAGTCCAAATTAGACCAACATTTGGGAGCTCATCTAATACCTAGTGAGTGCCTTGAAAAAACCAAAGATTGATTTGTCGTAGTGATCAACCTTGAATATATAGAAAATGATGTTTTTATTTGGCTAAGCATACATTAATTTGTAAATTCATACACATTTCCTTCCCATTTTAGTCTCGGGCTAGAAAGAATTGGAATCTAAAGGGGGATATGAAAATCATCTTAGCTTCTAATGAATATTTCTTCATGGTATTTCTTATTTTTTAGATTGTAACGTAGTATTTTAATGAGACCATTATTTACATAATAAAAGATTATTTATCAAACTCTTTGCATGTAAGGTTTGAACATTTAGAAGAACTTTTATCCAAAATCCCTGTCTAGATCCATCTTCCTAGAATTCCAATGGAATTTTGGAGACATGGAAAATTCCATAATAATTGACATTAGAAACCCATTGAGTCCTTCTCATCATATGTTGGATCAAAAGATTACAACTTTTGCTCATTTGTGTGTAGAAATCAATTTGAACAATCCTCTTCTTGAATATGTGGAAATTAGGGTGGGTAGTTTAAATTGGATCCAACAAGTTGATTATGAGGAATTACTATTTTGATGTCAAATATTCCATGAGTATGAATATTTACAAATAAATTATCCAAAACTGGAGCCTCGATTTCTTGAGTTCTCTCCTAAGATCCTGACGACCAACTTGACGCAGACAAAAAATTCCCTCTCCGAATAAACAACTTCCGATTTGATTCCTTTTCCCCAACAACAATTTAATTGACAATTCATTTGTCGATTGAATTTTTAATTCGAAACATACTAACAACGAAGGAATTATACATTCCAGGCATTAAACATTTATCTCAGCAAATTTGAATTTTAATCGTTTAATTCACAACCTTCTTGGTACAAAACTCATTTTGATTTCAGTATCTTCACAAATGAAACAATTTGAAAACCCAAACCAACAAATCTACTTCTGCAAATTACATATATAAGCTATTCCCTCATTGAAACCATTTCAATTTTCTTTCCACCTCCTTCAATTTAAAGCACATCCTTTCTACCTTTAAGTCTGTAGTCATGTTTCAGATGTCATTTCCATAACTCAGCTTCCTCTATGCCTGTCAATTCACTCTCAATACTACTGCAATGCATCTCAGCGTTTTCTTTTACCTATCCTCCTTGTTGCATGCCATGTCCCTTCATATTCTTCTTTGTTGCTTTGATTTTTAAAACTTTTGTCTTGCTCTTTTCTCCGACCTTTCATATCCTCAGAGGTTTGCATTATTATTACTTTTAACCGTGGCTTTCTTTCTTCTCTACATTCTTTATTTCTGTGTGTCTCTGTGTTCATCTTTGGAAATTCAAACTCTTCAATGAAATCAAATCTGCTGGTCACTGTGGAAATTGAATGGAATAACTTGAAATTTAAAATCATTACATGACAATGTCATTCAACCTCCTTTAAAAATCAACCACCGAACTCTGGAAATCGACCAAAACACCAAAAATGCAACAAAAATTAAAACAAAACTGTTTTAGGTTGATGAGGATCACCTCAAACCCGGGATGCTCCTCCATCACAAATTGAAGGTGAAAAGAAAAGCCCCAATTCAAGTTGAGGAACCAGATGCAAAGGAATCTCTAACAACATATTTGATGTTCTAGAAATTTTTGAGGAAACAGTTACAATGGAGTATGACAACACTAAATTAGGTCGGGATATGCATAAACTAGTCTTAGGTAACTTCACTCCCCTTCGATTTTATTACTTCTATAAATACAAGTGTCATGTATAGAAGGAATGATTCCTTGTTCGAGTCAAATCAAAAGAGAGGGCGGGAAACATGACATATTAGAGATATAGGTAGTAAGGGTAGATTCCATCCCTTTAAATTTGGTTCAATTGAAGTTAAACAAAGTCATTAACACAATTCATATACTATGCATGATTTTGGGTCAAAGGATGAAGGGAAAAATATAGGCCCCCTCTTATTAGTCATCAACCAAAACAAAAAAAGGAGGAGGTACGAATAAGGGTTCAAAAGTAGGAAGGAAAATGGATCAAGAAAAGGTTAAATTGATAGGGGTTCTTTGATAGAATTAGGTGTCATCAAGATAATTGACACTCATTTTTTTAATCTCTTGAAATGATTGTGCTTTTTCGGAACACTAGGGGTCTAAGTACCATCCCTCAACAAAAGGTTTCTCCTTATCTTATTCATGAATATATGCCATATTATTTTTATTCAAGAAACAAAGTTGTTTATGGAATGCATGATAGGTATATCATCTAAGATTTTGAAATTTGGAAAATGTATTTGTATTGGGGCACTAGGTGATGCTAGGGGAGTGTGTTGCTTTTGGGACCCTCATAATATTACCCAATCTTGGTGCTTAAGGAGCATAAATTCAATTTCATTGGTGGCTAGTCTTATTTTGATACTAGATAAAATATCTTATTCACAAATGTTTATGCTCCCTCAAAATTACCAGGTAAGGTTTTTCTTTGTGCCCATATCATATTTATTTGTGCTTCAACATCCTTCTCTCCCTTGGAATTTAGTAGGTTTTTTCCGAAGAATGTCAAGATTAGAGAGCTTGAATTGATAATCTTCCATAAGTGAAACAATAAGCACAATAGGATACCTATCAATACTATGAAGAGTGTAAATATACAATCACCAACCTTGCATATACAGGCAAGGTAGATGAGGTAGGAAGCTAGGATTGAACAAATGACTAACCCTCAAAATGTGCAATACTTGTGAGCTCACTGAAAAGTGTGTGAGAAAGTGTAAAGTGTGCATGCAATAGGTGTCTCAAGTGATGAGGACACATGTCTCAATGCTATGAAGCTATACAAAACTATAAAACCTAAGTAAACTTAAACTATGAGTGTGAATAAGTCAATCTTAGAAAGGTGATATCATATATAGATGGATAAAGACACTATTTACACTAACACCCCCCTTAAGTGCAACTTAGGGAGTAATGTATGCAAGATGATGAGTCTCGACTACTAGGCCATGCTAGGTACTCACATATAAACTTTTCATAAAGTAGAGAAAGGGAGAAAACCTAGTGGGAAATAAAACTCCTCTCTAAAAGAGAAATGCAATGCAATGAAATGTATGAGTGAAGAAGATAAGTGATATATGGAGAACTCATCATGACCCCCAAGGACTACTTCTAGCATAATTTACAATGAATTTTCCCCCCATAGGGGAGAAAAGAGAGAAGGTCTATGTGACCCCCCAAAAAAATGTTAAGTAATGAACTCCATGTGAGGAAATGCTTTCTCCAATAATTGATAGGAGAAGAGAAACCATGCAAACTCCCCTCAAGATGATGCATGTAGTGTTGGTAAATGCTCGACACCGGATGTTAAAGATGATTCATGATCGTTGAACAACATTTCTCCACTTGGGAAGAAACAACACCACAATGTGTGCAAGATGACTTCCCATTCCTAATAGGAATATGCAAGAAGTAAGATGAAATTATTTGAATTATGCATATGATCTAAAGACTGAAATGATGCCAATGATGCCTTTGAATGATGCTCAATGATCTCCATGCCAATTCTGATGTATGACAAATGTGGATAAGATGTATTAGGTACCATATAAGATTTAGGAATAGGGATAATGGATGTATGGTGACAATTGGACCAATGTGAATCTAGTATTGTCACAAAGGATGCCAATATAAATGATGATTGAGTCAGATTGGACTCATAAATATTTGCAAAATATGTCATAATAGAAGTTGATATAGGCAAGACAAGAGCAAGATCCAAAGATGGTAATGGTGATGCAATTTCATCAAAGCTGACATCATAGAGGAGATGAATGTCCTCAATGGTGTCATCTTAATCTATAAGGTGGGATTCTACAAACATAGATGTGATGTCTGATAGATATGCATCCCAGTGTAGTGGATATGGAAAAATAATAACAATGTCTTGATGCAATGAATCACTAGAACTCATGGATGAGTCAACATCAGATTTAGATGTAGCAACAAGTGATTCAAGATTTGTGATCTTGAAAAGGAGTTGGATGAGAGAATGTGAGGTATGAGGACAAAAATCATCCACATGTTGATTATTCCCTTAATATATGCAATTCAATTTATTAATTTTTAGACATGGTCTAATTATTAGCAAATATCAATGTGAAATGCAAGTATACCCCATAGAATGATTAGTGTTAAAACATAGCCCCAAAAATTTGACACTTTATAGTTTAGTATTTTTTGCAATTCAAATAATTCCAATGGATTACAAACGAAAAATGAACTTTTGAAGAAAACAACACTCAATTTCGAGTTACTGATCAAAACTTATTACAATATTTTACTTTTTCCATCAATAATAGCTTGGACACCTTTGGTTTAATTTTTGCAAAATTTGCTTGCTATATGTAAAATCTAACATGTACTTCTTTTTTTTGGCATTGTAATCAAAACCTTGAAAATGTTTTTCTTTCTAGCTTGCTAAAGATGCAATTTGATAAAAAAAACTTACATATGTAGGAAAAATGATCATGCCATGCTATTTTGATAGTATTTTTCAAGATTTAATTATTATATGCAAAAAACTAACACATACCCAAATAGTTGATAGGCTACATATAGTGTGGGATTTGAGAATAAAACAAGTCTCATGCTTGCAAACCATTGTTGAGTTGTCGAAAAACAAGTTTTGATTATCGTTTAATGGTAGACTAGCTGTCACTTAATGGTAAAAGCCTCCAAAATATCAGGTAAAGCCTCCAAAATCTCAATTATCACATAAAAGCTAGATAAATATTGATTTGACAACTAGATGAGAATATTCAATTATGACAACTTTTTTCTTTTCATTTGCATTTCTTTATGTTTTAAATCTATATATAAATATTTCATAATCAAATAATACTCAATTTCTTTAAAGAAAAAATCTAGATTTGTCTAAGTTTATTTCATTCCATTATTTAGCATTTATTATTAATTGTTTAATCCAACCACATGTAATTAAAATTTGCAAGCATAAACATACACTCTCTAATATATTAACATACGTATAGTTTTCTATGGGTGTAATCTTTGAATCCCCTTTAGATGCAAGTGCTAGTGCTTTTATCAATTTTAATGTGATTATAATGCATACTATTCTAGTCACATCTAGATCTCAATTTGATTATTAAATTAATATTATTTGTCAAGCAAAATTTTGGTGACATCAAATTTTGATTGTGTTATAAAAATATAAAATTAGACATAATCATAATGTCATCAAATTTAAAACTTGATCCCATTAATCTTAATTTTTTTATATTACAAAATAAACTCTATAATTACAATATCTCTAAATTAAATAACATCTGTTTATTTCATTTTATTTTTTAATTAACTGATATGACATTCAAATTGTCTGTCCAACAATCTGAATACACATCTAACCATATTTATTAATTAATTGAAAATCAAAATCATATTACTATCACACTATACATTTTTCCAAATTTCTAACGTAAGATTTGAATAGAATCCACAATTTTACAATACAATTAGAAACTTCGAGGGTGGTAGGAAAAGGACGCTGGCCCGAACTGTGTTCGTTCTTTTTCTTTATGTACACTTCTATTAAATAAAAATGTACTGCCTGCTAATTTACCCATACAATTGTGTCAGAGCTGCTTATCCATGTGTGCCAAGATAAATTAAATGAAATGATCCATGGCTGCATTTCTAATGTACTTTGTGCTGGCTGTAGTGGTAACTCTGCTCTTTTTATCATGCACATCTTCTCAATACACACGCCCCTGTCGTCCGCAGTTGGGTGGGGGAAGGAGAGTGACATATATTTACACAGAAACAACTTATTATTCCTGAATTCGTTCCACTCTTCCATCATTTTTCTAAAACAGAAGAAGCAGAAAAACAACATTGTCAAATATGCGAGAGTGGCAGTCCATCCTATTTCTGCCGTGCGTTCAGGTAACTGATAATGTCACAGTTGCATTACTAATAATGGCATTTTTACAATTCTCTCTGTTTATAACGTTCTTTTCTTCAAAAAGAATATTATGGGCCTGCTTATAATATTTTTGTTTTGATTGTGGAGATTTGGTCGAACTGGTTTATGAATCGGGGTTCTTGTGGGCTCGAGTTTCATTGTGCTTTTGTTAAAGCTTAATGGGGCATCTTTCTAGGTCAAGGAGCCTAGCCTTTATGACAACTCTTCGTATGCCAGCATGTCGCCTGCCCCCAGTGATGTAATTGAATTAGCTTATTGGGGCCATTTTTGTTTTAAGTGGGTGCAAGGTTTAGGGTTTATGGTCTTAAGGATAAGAAGGGACTAATCTGAGATGTGAAATGTACCCAATGATGTAATTAACCTGGTTTGAAACCAGGATTCTTATGGGTTTTAATTTTCATTGTTTTTCTATTGAAGGCTTAGCTGAGGCATCATTCTAAGCAATGTAATCTAGGCTTTCTAGTAAAATTAAGTATGCTACAGCATCTTGCCCTTCCTTTTGTTGGCTTTGCTGTTTTTGAGTTGGTTTCAAAGATGCAAACTAGTTTATCTGTCCAGGATTTGGTGTAATGCATTTATCCTATCAGTTTTGATGATTCAGTGCTCAACCTGGCTTTCACTGCATAGAGAATCATGAATCTCGTAAGTTTGGAGCACTTATTGTCTATCGATATTTAATCTATGGTCGTGCTCTTTAAGTTCATATTACTTTCATGGTAATTATAGTCATAGAGCTTCAGGATGAAAACCCACTCCAGTTTAACTGTATGTAGTTAATTCGTTTATTTTCTTCAATTATTTCAAATTTTAGTCTCTTAGGTATATGGCAAAGTTAGTGAAACTAAGATTATGAATGTAGAATAGTTGGATTTAAAGATCGAGAATGCCTTGTTTGAATTACAGTCTATAGTATTTTTCTCCCCGTGTAAACTCAGAAATATTTGACCAACAGATTTCCAAGCAGGGCAATGTTTGAGTGCTCTGATACATTCAGTAAGTCTTAAGGTTTTATCATTAATGCTCATATCCATTATAGCATATTGGACCCTATAATTTTGTGAGGGAAGTGGCTATCTAGGCAGTTTGTGGGCTTAGTAGTGAAACTGTGTACCATATCATGTACTTTCTGCAGAATATCTTGTCATCCAATAGAGAGAATATGACCTCTCGAGAAAAGTTCTATCATCTAATGTTTACCAATTCTTACTTTTTTCCCTATTATTCAAAAAATAGATTGGGCAATGTACAAAATCTCCTAAAAACATTAGTGAGATATCTATAAAAATTTGCCCGTATTTATCATATAGGGCAAAGTTTAGAACTTCTAATTGTGGAATTTTATACTCTTTAAATCAGATTTTAAAAGCATCTATATATATTATTGTATTTTTATAAAGTTAAAAGAACTTTAATTTCACCTAAATTGACTATTGAATATAACTTGAAAGAACATTAAGGAATTGTTGAGTGGAGGATGGTTCTGTTTCTAATGTTTTACTAGTTCTTTTGTAATGAAATTTTTTCCTAAGGTATCATACACCTCTTTGGTGGGACTACTTCTGTTGAAGAGCCGATGCCATGTTTTATGCTTGAAATATGTCAGAGAGGCATATGCCCTGTAATTATTTCACTTTTCTTCCCAGCAGCATCTTCTTATATAGCTCGAAGAGGAATGCAGACAGTGTGTGCACATTTTGTTCACCATGATCCATTTCTGCCTTCGATTTTGTTAGCATGTTGTCTATTGGGTAATTTGTACGGGAATTGATTTTCATTTGATTTAAATATTAATGGGATTGGCTTTTCCCTTCTTTTTTCTCTGAGTAGAGATGTTACGATATATCTGTTTTATGAATGCAGGTATGATGGCCAAGCAAGATGCAGAGGATAAGAATTCTCACGGGTCTACTGAAAGGGATTTGCTTGTTGTAGGACCTGGTGTTCTTGGTCGACTAGTAGCAGAAAAATGGCTACAGGTTCTTTGCTTTAAGATTTATATGCAGTTTTGCAGGGTGGTCAGTTTCCTATTCTGGTAGACATTTTTCTTGCTTACATATACAGCTAAGATGATATATGGCCTTTTTCACAACTAACTATGAAAAAAGGGTAAAAATTATGATTGCAGATCACCTATTTGTTGGTAAAGGAAGTCTTTCTTTGTGTTTAATGTAGGGTTTTGTTAGTATTAGGGCCTTGTCATTTGCTATGGATCTATGCTGTATGTCTTGTTCCAAATTAGCATATTCTCATTTTATTCCTAAATTGCCATATGGTGTCAACAGTGCCTCAGTTCATCAATTCAATTAGAAATCCGGGAACTCACCAATTTCATTGCTATTCGTGTTCTTATAAAAATCTTGTTCATCGTGCTTGTATGAAGTAATATAGAAAATGACTGAACTTGGAGCATCAGGATTGGGATCTAGGGAAAAGGATAAATGCTATAGTACATTTCTGTTACAGATAACCATCATAAACCTGTGAAGAGACACAAGGTAAACAGGTATGAAGTGTATTGAATTGTGTGAACAGTTATTTTTCAATGCAGAACTTACAAAATTGGACATAATCAGGCCATTCCTTAAATAGGCAATTCTTAAAGTCCACCAGGGAATATCTCAGCCAGACAATTCCTCAGAGGCAGTTCTGATGTGAATGAATGACAAGAGCAATCATTTGTAGCCTTGATCAAGGTGCATTGATGTTGGATTATTTTGCAAAATGGTAAGTTTAAACACTTTAAATGCTCGCTTAATACATAAATTGCATGGTGAGGCCTCCTCATGAATGTTGAGTAAACCATGAGGGCATTAATAGTAATAAACATTCATGTTATAGAAATGCTGAGATCCCCTTATCCATGTTTTTGATTAGATAAGCAAGGTTAGTGCCCTGATCCCGTACAATAAACCAACAACTAAGCTGTAGAGCTCAACAGAGCAGACTGGAGAAACACAACAACCAGTCAGAAACAACAAAGATTGGAACAGCATCAGAAACCCATCAAAAGGACTACATACCAATATTAATATTTGCACCAGGTTACACAACCCACTTATCCAGATAAAAAATCATTCTCGACAATACTTATAGAACCACCAGCTATTAGGCAGTATTTAAAATACTATGCAAAGTCTTACTATATAACCATAATAAACTAAGAAACTAAGCCAGTCCATGTCTAAAACAGCATTACTAAAGACCATACAAAGACTGGCACTACAGCTAGAGAGATTTAAACAGAGCCCGAGCATAGAAACAGGCAGCACATTAGGAGTCTTTAATAAGACTTCAATTCCCTTGGAGGTCCTCCTCAACATCCGACCAACAACCCTTGAGCTCCTTGTTCTTAGACTTATCAGCTTCATTCTTGCGACCCTTTTTCTTCTATTGCTTCAGAATCTTCCCTTGTCCAGAAATAGTGCCCATCACTGCTTTTTTCACGATGCCGTCTACCACACTATAGATGTTTTTATGGCCTCTTCCATAACGTGGAACTTCTTTGAGCTGTAAACCTCTCCAAGCTGACTTTCAATTTGAACCATCCGGGCATTTAGGACTTCAATTTTAGAGTTTAGGTTATAATCCCCATTCTTGGTAATTTCTTGTATTTGAGAGTTCTGAATAGTGGTAACCTGCTCTTAGGGCTCTCATTATTTGCCTCAACCTCATCATCTTGTTGGAAATTTTTCTCCTCTCTATCCTCGTTTCCTCCTTCCATCTCATTATACTCCTCTTCCTAATCTTGAAACTCCTCCTCCCTCACTTCATAATCCGAAGCATCATTTTCCTCCAAACACTCAGTCTCACCCAAACTATCAGGGACAAACTCCTCCTCAGAAGTTTCAAGACCCTTCTCAACAACCTTTTTACCTTTTTTATCCTCATCCTTCACCTTGGAAGCAGCTTTTGCAAGTCTTACCGACCTTCTACCTTCAGAAGGAGCATAACCACTATTTGGACTGGCACCCTTATCATCAGAGATAGTGATAGTGAGGTTTTTTTGATTCACAACCTTAGGGTCCACCTTCCTTTGTTTAGCCCGTCGTGGGGAAATGGGGGAGGTTTTCCTTTTTTCAGGGGTGATTTTTAAGAGGTCTTCAACGAAAGGGTCAACATTGGGAAGAGAGGAATTTTTATTCTTAATCAACTTAGGCACTCTACAGGGAGAATGGTTTGCTATCAATTAGCTCTATTTGCACAGAGCTCTTAGGGGCCGGGATATTCTTAAGAAGATTGACAGTTGGATTCCTTTAGGGGGTAGTAGCTAAAGCCTAAAACATACTTATAAATTGCTCTAATAAGCCCCTGATGTAAGAGAGGGTTTGCACCATTCTCCATATTTTGCTGGAGAGAAGAAAACAGGAAAAAGGGAAGGTTTATCTTCTCAAGATGTCGAGCATGGTTTAAAATAGGAAAATGATATCCATGTACAGACATAAAATGCCCCTGAAGAGTGAAGTACCTCAAAATATGTATACAAACATTATGATAGGGAGGGGGAAGTTTTAACCTTGCATACCCATTTTGGAATCTTTTAGGCCCCTCCTTGTCTTCAAAGAACTTGTTGATAAATTCCTGATAGTTACCTGAACTCTTTTTGACAATCTTTTTTCCTTCATACTTGAGACCCGTACCTTGAGTAATTAGCTTTGCCATGACAGTAAAGTGTAGACCAGCAATGTTAACTCGATCATCGCTCTAAGAATTGGTAAAGTTATAGGTAAGGGTGTTGTTGTATGCCTCCATAGATTGAAAGAAGGGAGTGAAACCCGCCCTTTCAAAGAGACCCCACAACTCCTCATTCTGCTTTGGGGAATCACAGTTCCCTGGTTCTGTTCATTTTTTGGGACCCCCCATAGAACCCACACCAACCAGATAGTCCCTACGAAGCAAAATAAAATCTTCACCAAAGCCCTTCTCGTCAGCCAAGGAGATCACTGGTAGAGTAAACTCTTCAGAATTCAAACTGAAACTAGCAGCATGCATTTAAAGAGGCTTCCACTTAAACTTGCCAACAATTATGAAAAAAGACAAAGATTTAGAAGGATCTCAAAGATGAGGTTTCGCATGTCACAAATGCCCGTTGAGGAAACGATTAAATTGAGATCATTTAGAGGGATTTTTAACAAGTACTCTGTTTGTACAAAGAAGCGAGCCAAGACAACTAAGCCGAGGACACATCCAAGAACCACCAAATGATTATTCAAATGTCTTAGCAGAGATAATAATATCCCCTATCACCTTAAGATACTAACCTATATCTTCCATCCACAAAATAGCATTATCATTACTACCCTTCATCATTATTTTAATTTCTGCAGCTAAATATTTGGAGACACTTGTGTTATCATTTATTTGAAACATCATAACTGTACTCACCTTAACTCCTAGATTAATCATGATCAGATTAATACTTTCCCCTTTTTGGTAGCCTTGATTATTCATCTTGTTGTCATACATTATAGAAGAAATATTAACCCATAAATCACCTCTTGTCCCTCAACATGTAGTTATAAGCTGATTCATATTTTTTCTTGTTGACAATATCTTTTATGTGACGTGGCAGTAAAGGAAACTCCCAATAGGTCCAATTATTATGCTTTAGAGCTTCATTAGCCATAGCATCCGCAACAAAATTGCCCTCTCTATACAATTGGTGAATTTTATAGTGTTGAAAGGTCTTAAGGATTCTCTTGCAATCATCCAACACGTCCCTAATCTCCCAAGGCACTGCTGCTTCCCCCTTCAGGTTGTCTATAATTAATTTAGAGTCACCTTCAATGATCACTTTGTGTATCCTTTCTCCTTCAGCTGATTTAATCCTGCCCAAACAGCCATAGCCTCAACTACATTATTAGAACTGATTCCTAAGCTTTTTCCATATCCTTCTATTAGATTCCCTTGGTGATTCCTGATTACCCCCCCAGCTACAGCTAAGCCTGGGTTACCCTTAGAACAACCATCGAAATTGCATTTGATCCAGCCCACCTCAAGAGGAGACCAAATAGTGCTTTTTCTGATAATATGTTTTATTCAATTGAATTTTGTGAGATCCTATTTTAATCTTGACATTTGTTTTATTCAGATTTATTTATAAGAGGGGCTGTACTTTGAAGGAGCATAGTTCCCAGCATTTCTGTTCTCCTGAATCTGATGCCTAATAGCCATAAAAAGATCTTTGCTGTTTCTTGCAGATTCCCTGAAAATCCTATTATTTCGCTGCTTTGATAAACCCCAGGCGATAAAAGGTGGAGATTTTCTCCATAGATCAACAATTATATTATGGGAATAGGGGCAAACACTCCAATTATCCAAAAACTGCTTTATTGAGGAAGGAAAGACCCATTCAGTCATTAAAATAGGGAGAAAGAATGACCAAACCTCTCTTGAGTAAGAACAGTGGAAGAACATATACATTATTGTCTCATCTTCATTGCAAAGGTAGCATCTATTAGAAAATTGGAACCCTCTTTTATTTAGGTTATCAGTGGTTAGAATCTTTCCATGGGCAACAACCCACCAAAAACAATTCACTATGGGAATCAAGTTTTTATCAAGACAATGTTCCAATGAAAATCTTCCTTAGTGATCAAAATTTTCTCCATAACTTCGTAAGCAGACTTCACCGAAAGGCTACATGAAGGACTTTTTGCCCAAATCCATTCATCTTTTCTATCCTTTGAAAAAAAGTCACCCTCAACAATCTTCTGAAGCAGGTTTGCAAGGCTGCATCCCAATTTTGTTGTCTCCCTCCCCAGAGATTTGCTCCAGTTAACTGATTTTTGAAATTTATCCATTGAGGCTTCAATTCATCCTAGATAATATACCCAACAACCTGCTTACCAAAATTTCTAACGAGCCTTTGTTTAATTTGGAGGAGATGGTTGATGGAAGAGAGGGGGGAGCCATTAATGCAGACACCATCCAAAAATTCAGTATCTTTATCATTTCCCATTTGTTTTTAACCCCATTTTTAGCACACTTCTTATTTGAAGGAGATTGTTCCAGAAAACAAAACCATAAGGAAGCTCTAAAGCACTTAGAAAGCAGCCCTGCTCTCTATTTCTCAGGTATTTAGCTCTTAAGATTTTAACCCAATATTTTGCTCCTTCCAAAAGACACTAGCCCATTTTTGCAACAAGAGCTTTATTAAAAAGATTCTGTCTTCTAATACCAAGACCGCATGCCCTTTTTGGAGCACACGCCTTTCCCAACCCACTAAAGCCATTCTGTATTTCTCCTTAGTACCAGACCACAAAAATCTCCTTTGAATCTGTTCTATCTTTTCTGCAATAAAGACAGGGATATTAAAAAGGGAAAGCTAATAAACCGGGATGTTTTGCAGTGAAGCTTTAAGCAATTGTAGTTTCCCAGCTTGACTTAGGAGTTCCCCTTCCAACTAGCTATTTGTTTTTGAATTCTTTCCAAGTTGTAATTCCAGTAGTTGTTGCTCAGTTTGTTAGAAATAAGAGGAAGGCCAAGGTAAGCAATTGGGAGAACAATATCCTGGCAACCAAGAATGCGCATAACTCTATCTTTAACAATCTGTTCTGAATTGTAGAAGTATATCTTACTTTTGTTATTTAATGTTGACCCGAAGCCTTAGCATAATCATTGAGGATGGATTTCCAGTGGAAAGCTTCATCAACTGAGGCTTCACCCATAAGAATAGTGTCATCCGCAAAATGCTGATGAGTAGCCGGAGGAAGAGAGGAAGCAGCCTTGAACCCTTTTAGCAACTTCATATCCAAAATCTTTTGAATGTTTCTTCCTAAGATTGCAGCCACAATTATAAAGAGGTAGGGAGAAAGAGGATCACCTTGCCTTAAACCACGATCACAAGAGAAAAACCCCTTGGGAACACCATTCGCCAAAACTGAACATTTAGGAGTAGTAAGACACGAAGTGATTAACTTGAAAAACCTTCCATTAAACCCAAACTGTTTAAGGACAGCAAAAAGGAAGGGCCAAGACACCCTATAATAGGCTTTAGAGATGTCCAATTTCAAAGCCATTCCCGGTTTCTTGCTGAGCTCCATTGAGTGGAAAACTTCGTGGGTATAGATTGCAACATTCAAAATATCTCTCCCTCGAACAAATCCTTTTTGGCTTTCAACAATCATTTTGTTCAAAACCGCCTTCAGTCTATTCACAATTATCTTAGAAAAAATCTTATATGTGGTGTTGCAAAGACTTGTAGGCCTGAAATCTTGCATGGAGGAGGCATCTTCCTTTTTAGGGATGAGAGCAATAAATGTGGAATTGAGTTGGTTTAAAAGTCTACCTGATTGAAAGAAATCACGAGCAACATTTAAGAGATCTTCAAAACTGATGTCCCAAAAATCCTAAAAAAAGCAGGAGGAAACCCATCTGGTCTCGGGGCTTTACAAGCTCCAAAAGAGAAAATCGCAGACTTGACTTCTTGAAGGGAAACAACTTTAGTCAGATCTTTAAGATCTTGATCTAAAATAACTTGGGGGATCACATGGAGAAGGCTTTCAAACCCAATAGGGGCAACACCAAACTCCTTCTGAAAATTTGAGAAAAAGGAAATAGCCTCTTCAGCAATTTCCTTTTCCGAGTTAAGAATAGAATCATCTTCTTTTATTATAAATTTAATCTTGTTTCTGCTTCTGTGTTTCATTGTTGATTTATGAAAAAATTTCATGTTTCTATCACCCTCAGAAAGCCATTGAATCCTAGATTTCTATTTCCAGAAGATCTCTTCCTGCTTGTTAACTTTAAACCATTGAGCCCTAAGATCCCATTCCTTGTTGCAAGTGGCCTCATCAACAACTCCTTCCTCCATCAAATTCTGCACCTCTTTTATGCTGTCTCCAATAGACTTCTTAATGTGGAAAGTGTTACCAAAAGAAAACTTATTCCAACCTATAACTCTTTCTTTGACTTTCTTTAGTTTATTCGTCAAACAGTACATTGGGGTTCCAACACAAGGTTCATTCCACCATCCATCCACAAGAGCTTTAAAATCAGGGTGGTGAGTCCACATGATTTCATATCTAAAAGGGTACGGTCCCTTGACAACATTATCCTCTCGACAAAGAAGAGGAGCATTGTGGTCCAAGCCAGTTGTAGGAAGAGCTAATAAGGTAAGAGTCGGAAGGATGTTCCAATTTGAGGAAATAAGAAACTGGTCTAGCTTGACTTGGATAAGGTGATTACCTTGATGCCTATTAGACAAGGTAAACAAGGTACCATGTAAGGGAACATCAAAGAGACCAACAAAGTTGAGAAACCTAGCCAGATCCATCATGTTGTCAGAAAAGTCCTCCAAGCCTCCCAACTTTTTAGACTGAGACAACGGAGAGTTGAAATCCCCTCCAAGCATCCACAAGTCCCTTTTGTTGCTGCTTATATGGTTCTCTAAAAAGCCCCATAGGGCAATCTTGTCAAGGTGAGAATTAACACCATAAATGTCCATTTTTCAGAAGAGATAAGATCTTCAAAAGAGACCATCAAGTAGTTCTTACTAAAAAAACCCAATTGTGCCCTTTAATCTGGTAGGGTTCCACAAAGTAGCTATATCCCCCAAAACTCCTTCAACATCACTAACAACATAATTGGCAGTAGGCCATAAATTCTTAACTACCTTGTCAAAGGTATCCTTTTTCATTTTTTGTTTCTTGGATCAATAAGACATTTGCTTTATAATCTGCCTGGCCATACAAGTCTTAACCAAGTGCTGTTTATAGGGACTGTTTAGGCCCCTAATATTCCAAGAGATTAGCTTCATATCAAAAACTGAGCTAAAAATAACACCACCTTGATACTGCAAGGAGGGGGAGACCATTCCCCCTTCTTTTTTGACTTAGTTCTTGAGAGAGAGTCAAGAGTCTTCTGCTTCCCTGAAGCAACATCTCGAACAATGTCTTTATTTCTGGAGTCCTTCTAGTCTTATATTTTTCATTCTATCTCTCACACTTTCTTCTAAAATAGATTAGAATTGCTCTTCATTTTTCTGCCTCTTATTTATCTTTACATCTGATTTTAAACTCAAAAATTATTCATTGAATTGTTGCTTTTTGATTCCCCCTTCAACCTTTATTTATGTCATTTTATTTTGTCAAAGGATATGTTTGTTTGAAAAGTGACAACTTAGACAACTTATTAAATGGATGTCTTTTAAATTCTGTAAGGATCGAGACCCAATTCAATCTCACAAAAATGATCAATAACTCAATAACTCATACGCATGGAATATAAAAGAAACAAATTCATTAAGTAATTAAATTTCATAATACATCCTCATATGTGTAGTGCATAATTCAGGTAACAACACATAATATCTGATATACAAAAATACAATTCAGGCTCTCATGCCATGAAAACAACTGAAGATACAGTATGGAAGTACATTTACATATAATGAAACAAAAATAATGTAAGGACATATACGATACAGTCTCCGATCGCCACCGACCCTCATAGTCATCCACAAGTCAAGAGATGAGAACATGGCTCAAACGCTTTTCCGCCCAACCACAAAGCTTACACTTCCCCAAAATTCTTCCTAACACAAAGAATACTCGACCCTGCACAAAGTACCTAGCAACCTGGAAATAAAAGGTGTAATGTCCCCTTCTAGCTAGACATTGACACATCTGCATGATTAGCCTATTAGTGGTTCTCGTAGGCTAGTAGGGCATGATTAGAGGGTCTTCCCGGCAGTTACCCAGATGGCAGTTGGCTTCTTTTGGAGTTTCATTATTTTTCTAGAGGTTTTCTAATGAATTATTGAAATGTTTCTAATTTTAGAAACCTCATGTTATAAAGTAATGTTATGTTTGTACTTTATGTTATAATTCATTATCTTAATTATAAAGTGCAAATATAAAATATAAGGGGGGAAGCTAATAATAAAATATTATGAACTTCTAGAAGATTCCCAAGTGAGGGAAATAAAAAGTATAAAATAGGGTGTGGGCTGCCATTGTGAGGCATCCAGTTAATTATCTTTGATATTGATTTCCATTATGGAGCTTGGGTTTCTGCAGTAAAGGTCTTTGGGAATGATCATTCCCATTGATAGCATAATTGAGGGAGTGGAATATCTCTTGAAGGGTTGCAGTTTGGAGGTGATACATCAGTCATCTCAGCTAGGGCAAAATTTGTGGCCATTGGCCAATTTTGGCTACATCGATTTGAAGATATTGATTGTAATTGTGTTGGAAGTCATTGCTAATCATTTTTGCATCATTGATTGGCATCTTTTGAGGGATTCAACTTGAAGAAGGAGGCCTTGTTTTCAAAGCAGCAAAGTAATATTTATATCAGACAAGGAGGATGCCCCTTGGAGGCACGATTTAGCTTTCTAAGTCACATTTTGGCATCGATTGACTCTCTTGCTTGTTGCACCCTCATCCTAGGAGCATGGCAATGGGTTTTGAAGCCTGAGTCTGCTGGAATATATTGCACACTATTTTATTTATCACATCAGACCAGAATAGGGGTGATTTTGAAGAAAAAATCGATTTGGTTTCCTTGAGGCAGCTTGGGGTTGGAAATTGGTTGCTACATCATCAAGCATCAAGGGCGCCATTATTTCTTCAGGTTTCTTAGTTTATATTTATCATTTCTTTGCATATCGAATATAATTGTTGGCAGCCATAGCTGTATATTGATTTTTCAGTCAGTCATTTTTTGTTAGAGCCAAGAGTTTTGGCCATTTTGAATAGATATTGTAATGATCATGCATTTGCAAATCAAGGAGAAATAAGTGGTTGATGAAATCATTATTTTAGCAAGCATTTCAAATCATATAGCACTTAGTTTAGAATGCATGCCAATTGTTTGACGAAATGTCCATTGGTTGTAGATGATTAGTTTGATTAGTAAATTCATCCATATGCATAGAAAAGAACAAAAAGAAGTCATCATTGCATCTAGAGTTTAGTATTATCATTCTTGCATCGTTCAATAAGCATTTGGGGTATTTATTTATCTTTCAAACAAGCAATCAGACTGAAACTCAAAACCAGCAAACAAACACTTTGCATTCAAATTGTTTGACAAAATTACAAGGCAGCAAATTGGGATAATTAAGGTCAGATTGAGTAAGGCTCATTACAGTGGTATCAGAGCCAAGATCTTGCCATCCTGTGCTTGATGAGTGAAAGAGATATCAGATATTATAACAGGGAACAAATAAGACAGCAGTATCAAACCCTACTAGTGCCAGAAGCAGACACATTTTTAGAGGCTTTAAGACAAATAGGCAAAGCAGTTGAAGGACTGGAAGAAACAATTGAAAACATGTCAGATAGTAACAGGCAGAATATAGATGAAAGAGAAGCATGGATTGAAAAGAAGTTGGATGGGATGATTGACGTGATGTCAGGCTTGCTAGCAAGAATGGACCAGCAAGTGATTCCGAATCAGAATCACTTTCAAAACAATCATACAGGAGAAAATAGCGGTGTTAATGGAAATAACACCGAGGTCAATGGGAGAGATAGAGCAACTAACACTAGAGGATCAGCCTCTAGACCTCTCTTCCCTACTTTCACATCGAGGGAAGAACAACAAGGTGAGGTTGCAACACCTTTTGCAAACGATGCTAGACAAGCATACATGGAATATTCTACATTACCTCCTGATCTCAGAGAGCAGTGGACCTTTGATCAATTCATGAACCAAAAGAATAGAAGAAATGGTGGGAGGAATGATCACCGTCCTCTTGTAGTTCCTAGAATTGATTATCAGCAGGCTCTTGGGAAGGTGACATTGGCTCATTTTGATGGAAGCGGTGAATGTACAACTAGGTCTTGGGTGCAAAAGCTAGATAACTACCTCTCTTTAAGACCAATGCCTGAGGAAGATGCCATCAAGTTTGCCACACTACATTTGGAGGGAGTTGCTCACGAATGGTGGTACCATGGTTTGGTCACTCTTGGTCATAACCTTGTCAATACTTATGAGGAGTTCACTAATAGACTGATAGACACATTTGATAGCAAGGATCCTGAGGTGACATTTAGAGAGCAAGCACAATTGAAGCAGCATGGAACATTGGAAGCATATATCGCAGATTTTCAGAGGTTGTCAGTGATGGTACCCAATATCAATGAAAGAAGGTTGGTAGTTTTGTTCACTGAAGGATTAATGGAACCATTGAAGGGTTGGTTAAAAGCTTTTGATCCGCCAACACTATAGGAGGCAATGAAAAAGGCTAGAAGCATGGAACTTGTAGCCCCACAAAGAAAGTTCTCATCGAAGGGATCTTCATATCGAGACAACAAATCTTTCTCTAAGAAGAAGAACAAACCAAAGTTTAAGGGAAAATCAACAAGACCTCTTGATTGCAAGACACTCAATGATTTGCGTAAAAAGAAGTTGTGTTTTTACTGCAAGGGACCCTACGATGCAAACCATGATCGTCCCTTGAGACCTAAGGGCAAAGCTAATAGAGCAATGTGGGCATACTTTGAGGATTCCGAGTTTGAGAAATCAGACCAGCAATCAGATTCAGAGGATTCAGGTGATGATCGTGATGAAGAGAAACCTAAAAATGATGGGGAACATGAAAGGGCAGCGAGGTGACATGATGCACACCTTACCAGCATCCAACAGAAGGGATCATTTAGGATGCGTGGAGTTTTAGCAAGGCAGAAAATTATCACTCTTCTTGACATTGGAGCTACACATAATTTTATTGATGCCAGATTGGTTGAGAGGCGTGGAATCAAGACGGAAGAATTTGAGGGGATCAGAGTTAAGGTTGCAGATGGATACACCCTTAAATGCGAAAGGATGATCCCAGACTTACCTATGCGCTTGAACAATTATGAGTTCAAGACTGATTTCTATGTGGTAAATATGGGGGATAGAGATATGGTTCTTGGCATGAGATGGTTGCATGATATTGGGAAATTCACCCTTGACCTCAAGGAGATGGAGATGACATTCCCGGTGGATGGGAAAACTCATATCCTTAAGGCCATCCGAGATTCTAGTTTCAGGATGATCTCATTCAGGAGGATGGAAAGGCTTAGAAGACATGATATGATTGAGTGGGAAACAAAATGTGTGTTGATGCCTACACAGGGAGAGCAACATAAGTCAGAATACCATCCAGACATTCAGGAGTTGAGGATTAAGCACACGAAGGTATTCAGTGAAATTCCTCTAGGTAGACCTCCAAATAGAGGGATTGAGCATATCATTGAGTTGGAGGAGGGCGCCAAGCCCGTGATAGTCACTCCCTATAGGCATCCCAAGCGACTCAAGGATGAAATCGAGAAAACAATTAAGGAGTTGCTTGCTATAGACCTAGTAAGTCACCTTTTGCATCATCCGTGGTTTTGGTCAAAAAGAAGGATGGTACTTTGCGGATGTGTATAGACTACAGGTTGTTGAGTAAGAGGACTATAAAAAATAGATACCCCATACCCTGGATTGATGAGCTGATAGATGAGCTTCATGGTGCCCAATATTTTTCAAAGATAGACTTGAGATCGGGGTATCATCAACTTCGAGTCAAGGAGCAGGACATTGAAAAGACAGCCTTCAGGTGTCATTGTGGGCATTTTGAGTTTGTGGTTATGCCATTTGGGCTAACCAATGCACCTGTGACATTCCAGTCCACGATGAACAGGGTCTTCCATTCACAGTTGCGGCAGTTTGTGCTAGTATTCTTTGATGATATCTTGGTGTACAGTAAAACATGGGAGGATCACATTGCTCATCTTGACATAGTTTTGGGTATTCTTGGAGAGGAGTCCTTGTATGCCAAGGAATCCAAATGTGACTTGGGTATGATAGAATTATTGTATCTTGGCCACATCATCAGTGCAGGGGGAGTACGTATGGATCCTAAGAAGATCAAGGCTATCATCGAGTGGCCTACACCAGAGAATCTCACTCAGCTTAGAGGGTTTTTGGGATTATGTGGCTTCTACTGCAGATTTGGTAATGGGTGTTCACGGCATGTGGCACCACTCACAAATTTGACAAAGAAAGGGGCATTCTTTTGGACTCCGGAGGTGCAGGATTGCTTTGAGATGTTCAAAATAATCATGACTTCGTGCCCAGTGCTTGCATTGCCAGATTTTTCAAAGCCCTTTGAGCTACAATGTGATGCTTCAGGCGAGGGAATAGGTGCAGTCCTCATGCAGAACAAACATCCGATTGCTTTTGAGAGTCGGAAGCTTCGTGGTCCAGAGAGGGGTTACAACATATATGATAAGGAGATGTTGGCCATTATGCATGCATTGGCCAAGTTTAGGCAGTATTCGGTGGGCATGTTATTTGTAGTGAAGATAGACCATAACAGCTCGAGACATTCCCTTGGGCAACGAGACCTTAATGATCGTCAACAGAAGTGGGTGAGCAAGTTGCAATCATATGACTTCAATATTTCCTTTGTCAAAGGAACACAAAATGTTGTTGCTGATGCTTTATCTCGTTGCCCACACTTGAGCTCCATGGCTGGGATTGCGGAGGATTGGAGGCATCTGATAGTGGCAGAGTATACCAAGGACAGTTGGGCTTCCGGAGTTGTTGAGGGGTCAGTGCAGGATGACAAATACATTTAGAAGGGGAGAATCTATTTGACCCCAGGATTGGAGATGAAGAACAAAATTTTGAGGACCTTTCATGATGCAACCATGGTAGGACATCCCGGATATTTCAAGACCTACAAACAGATACGGGAGAGATTCACCTGGAAGGGCCTTAAATTAGATGTCTATGATATGTCAGAGAATGCCCTGTTTGTTAGCAGAATAAACAGGAGCACACACACCCTGCAGGCTTACTTCAGCCACTTCCGATTCTTGATAGGAAGTGGGAGTGTTTGTCGATGGATTTCATTACTGGTTTGCCAAGAGCCTATGGTCAGGATTGCATTTATGTGGTTGTAGATCGTTTGACTAAGTATGCTCACTTCTTTTTGATCACATCTACATATTCAACTACATAGGTAGCAAAGCTGTTTTTCCATGAGGTATTCAGGTTGCATGGGTTGCTGCGGAGCATCGTCAGTGACAGAGATAGCCGGTTTATGAGTCATTTTTGGTAGGAGCTATTTAGGCTATGTGGGGCGGAGCTCACTCCGAGTACTAGTTATCACCCGCAGATAGATGGTTAGACGGAGATAGTTAATAAGTGGGTGGAAGGGTACCTCAAAAATTACATCGCAGGGTAGCAGAAGGGTTGGGTCAAGTGGTTATATCTTTGTGAATATTGCTACAATATCACTTACCATCTCTCCATTCAAATGACACCATTCATGGCTTTGTATGGGTATGATGCACTGAGCTTTCTGGACCTATTGTTGAGTGACAATCATGTGCCTAGTGCTGGTGATCCATTACAAGAGAACCAGGATATTATGAGGGATCTATGAGAGAATATACAAAAGGCTCATAACCAACCGAAACAGTATGCGGATCAGAAGAGGGTTGAGCGCTCTTTTGAGGTGGGAGATATGGTGTACTTGATGTTGCAGCCGTATAGACAATCCTCTCTTAAGAGGAGTGGTGCAAAGAAACTTAAGCCTCGCTACTATGGACCATTCAGGATTATCAGGAGAGTGGGAGAGGTGGCTTATGAGTTGGAGTTGCCTGCAGATTGCCGAGTACATAATGTGTTTCATGTGTCATGCCTCAAAAAGGCGTTAGGACATCGTGTGGTTTCTTCCATGATTTTGCCACCCTTGGATGACAAGGGGAAACTAATTTTGGTGCCCGAGGCTATTTTGGATGTTAGGTAGGGACATTTGCGTTGTAGAGTTATCAGAGAATATTTGATCAAGTGGAGAGATTTGCTAGTCGAGGATGCTACTTGGGAGAGTGAGGAGATTCTACAGCATCTCGATTTGAGATTGCTTGCGGACAAGCAATTTCAGGAGGGACGGACTGTAATGTCCCCTTCTAGCTAGAGGTTGACACATCTGGATGATTAGCCTATCAGTGGCCCTTGTAGGCTAATAGGGCATGGTTAGAGGGTCTTCCTGGTAGTTACCAGATGGCAGTTGGCTTCTTTTTGGAGTTTCATTATTCTTCTAGAGGTTTTCTAATGAATTATTGAAATGTTTCTAATTTTAGAAACCTCATGTCATAAAGTAATGTTATGTTTGTACTTTATGTTATATTTCATTATCTTAATTATAAAGTGCAAATATAAAATATAAGGGGGGAAGCTAATAATAAAATATTATGAGCTTCTAGAAGATTCCCAAGTGAGGGAAAGAAAAAGTATAAAAGAGGGTGTGGGCTGCCATTGTGAGGCATCCAGTTAATTATCTTTGATATTGATTTCCATTATGGAGCTTGGGTTTTTGCATAAGGGTCTTTGGGAACGATCATTCCCATTGATAGCATAACTAAGGGAGTGGAATATCTCTTGAAGGGTTGCAGTTTGGAGGTGATACATTAGTCATCTCAGCTAGGGCAAATTTGTGGCCATTGGCCAATTTTGGCTAAATCAATTTGAAGATATTGATTGTAATTGTGTTGGGAGTTATTTGCTAATCATTTTTGCATCATTGATTGGCATCTTTTGAGGGATTCGACTTGAAGAAGGAGGCCTCGTTTTCAAAGCAGCAAAGCAATATTTATATTAGACAATGACGCCCCTTGGAGGCACGATTTAGCTTGCTAAGTCACATTTTGGCATCGATTGACTCTCTTGCTTGGTGCACCCTCATCCTAGGAGCATGGCAATGGGTTTTGAAGCTTGAGGCCGCTGGAATATATTGCACACTATTTTATTTATCACATCAGACCAGAACAGGGGCGATTTTGAAGAAAAAATCGATTTGGTTTCCTTGAGGCAGCTTGGGGTTGGAAATTGGTTGCTACATCATCAAGCATCAAGGGTGCCATTATTCCTTCAGGTTCCTTAGTTTATATTTATCATTTCTTTGCATATCGAATGTAATTGTTGGCAGCCATAGCTATATATTGATTTTTCAGTCATAGTCATTTTTTGTTAGAGCCAAGAGTCTTGGCCATCTTGAATAGATATTGTAATGATCATGCATTTGCAAATCAAGGAGAAATAAGTGGTTGATGAAATCATTATTTTAGCAAGCATTTCAAATCATATAGCACTTAGTTTAGAATGCATGCCAATTGTTTGACGAAATGCCATTGGTTGTAGATGATTAGTTTGATTAGTAAATTCATCCATATGCATAGAAAAGAACAAAAAGAAGTCATCATTGCATCTAGAGTTTAGTATTATCATTCCTGCATCATTCAATAAGCATTTGGAGTATTTATTTATCTTTCAAACAAGCAATCAGACTGAAACTCAAAACCAGCAAACAAACACTTTGCATTCAAACTGTTTGACAAAATTGGGATAATTAAGGTCAGATTGAGTAAGGCTCATTAGAAAAGGAGGGAATCTTGGTGCAAACCTGATGTATATACATGCATTTCTAAACATGAACATGCAATGTCCCACGAATAGGATATGGCAGAGAAATATATATATATGTATATATATAAATTTGCTAGGTAATTTCATCTATTGCAATGAACTCATGGCTTATTAAAGTAATTTTTTATCTTGTAATGGTCAATTAGCTTTTAGGATAGAGTTTAGGAATATTCTTTAATAAATTCATGTTGACTTTAGATATTTTTCCTATGAGTTCTCATTCTTTTCCTTTGTGGATAAGATTTACCTTTTTGCTTTATGAGTTGTCAATCTTATGCTATGAGTTGTCATCCTTATCCTTTGTGGATAAGATATTTGTCATCCATATCCTCTGTGGATAGGATATTTGTAATCATATATAAGGATGCTTTTGCTCCTTATTTCTTAAGAGATTATTGTGCAATCTTGGTTAACTTTCTGTGTGCTGTTTTTGTAATATGGTATCATAGTTTGGGTTTTGTAAATTCTCGAAATTGGTGAACACGTGAATTCTATGGAGTGTGGCAGTGACGAATTGCACGCAAGAGACACAAAAAAACGTGCCAAAGGAATCTGTATGGATTCGCACAGGTTTTTGCAGATTTTTTCTGGAATTTTTTGCACTTTTTCTGGAAGTTTTTGCAAATCTTTTTTCTAGAATTTTTCATTATTTTTCTTGGAATTTTTGTAGAATTTTGCTGATTTTTTTTATAAAATCGCGGGTTCTTTACTTTGCTGCTTAGGTTGGGGACAAAGGTTTTTCTAATAGTAGCTTCTTCGTTTTCTGTGATTTTGAATTGCGGGAGGGATGGCTTCATTACCCAACATCATGTTGGAAGGCAGTCAACGTTTTACTGGGGCGAATTACAACACCTGGAAGCAGTGCATGCTAACAATCTTGGAGTATCGATGCCTCGAAAAGATCGTCTTTGGTATCACCACCTGACCAACGGTTGCAGGTAAAGACCAAGACAATTTTGATGAACATGACAGAGAATTAGTCATGTTGATTAGATTATCTATGACCGATGCCATGCTTCCTGAAGTCCAAATAGGGACTTTTTATGTGAGATTTGGAAGCATGTATGTGACCTTCATGAAACTTTAGATAAAGGTAGGGCCTTCTTTCTGAAGAATATGCGTTTTTCGATCACAATGGATGAGAAAATGTCCTTGTAGGAGCATTTACTCAAGATCAAGGACATCAAGGATTAGTTGTCAGCCATTGGTCGAAAAATGGAATAAGAGAACATGGTGGTAATCACATTGAAAAGATTACCACGTCGTTATGAGCATTTCATTGAGACACTCAATATCATTGCTACGGATGTTGACCTGAAGTTTGAAGAGCTATGCAATAAGCTCTTACAACAAGACAGATGGAAGAAACAGTTTGGTAGTAGTAGTGAAATAATAAGTGTGGAACAAGCATTTGCAGCCAATGACAAAGGTATAGGCAAATGGTCACACAAGAAAGGATAAGGTCACAATGAGGATGCAACAAAGAATTTGAAAAACATCACATGTCATTATTGTGGTAAGTTGGGTCATATGAAGAAATATTGCAGAAAGAGGTTGGCCGAACAAAAATCCAACTAAGGAAGGCCTTAGCAGAATGCTCATGTCATAGAGCATTGAAAAGAGAAGGCATCAACTTTCTATGCCTTCATGGCTCGATGACCAGTAGATCATTTAGAGTCATCTACATGGTACATCGATTCAAGAGCATTGTGTCACTTCACCAATAGGCGAGATTAGTTCATAGAGTACACTGCTTTCTCTGATTCAGTGATCTTTGGTGGTGGTGAGAAGTACACGGTTGAAGGTACAGGGATTTTGCAGCTAATCTCTTGAGGGAAAAAGTTAACTTTTACTCAATGTGTGCTACGTACTTAGAATGGAGCTCAATCTACTTTCAGGAAGTCAGATTATGCGACATAGTCCTAATTTAGATGTCATTTTCAGCAAACATAAATGCAGTATCATTGACAAGGATACCAAGAAGACTATTGCTCTTGGTATAGAAGATCATGGAATTTATAGATTAGTTGAAAATGGATAGGTCAAGGAACATGCATTGGCATCCAAGAGTGTATTAGCCATTACTATTTGGCATCAATGGTATAGACACCTCAATTTGTCCTACCTCTCTCAATTAGTTCAAGAGAACTTGGTATATGGCATTCTTGACATTCAACAACAGACATAGGGTGTGTGCGGGGCTTGCCAAGCTAGGAAGCAACATAGAACACCCTTTGATGATGGACAAGCTTGGAGAGCCAAGAGAGTCCTACAAATGGTTCATGCAGATCTTTGTGGACCAATGAACACGACATAAGTCACTGGGTACAGGTATTTTATTTTGTTTGTTGATGATCTTAGTAGAAAAATTGGGGTATATTTTCTAAAATTAAAATCCGAGGTGTTTAATGAGTTTCAAAAGTTTATGGCCTTAGTAGAAATAGAGTCTGGTTGTGCCATAACCAATCTTAGATTTGATAATGGAGGTGAATTTTGTTCTAAAGAATTCCACAACTTTTGCACTAAACACGACATCAAAAGACAGTTTACCACACCCTACACTCCACAACAGAATGGAGTAGTTGAGAGACGAAACCGTACTATCATAGAGATGGATCGATTTATGATGGAGAACAAGAATGTTTCCAAGAAATTTTGGGCTGAGGCAGTATATACTGCAGTTTATTTGCTCAATAGGTCTCCCACACAAGTACTGAAACATCAGACCGCAGAGGAAGCATGGTCTGGGAGGAAACCGACAGTTAGTCATCTTAAGGTTTTTGGTTCTATTGCATATGTCTAGATTCTAGATGAAAAGCGAACCAAACTAGATCCTAAGAGTAAGAAGTTAATGCTTATAGGGTACAGTGAAAATCATAAGGCCTACAGGTTGATTGATGTTGACACTGACCGCTTGACTTTTAGTAGAGATGTTGTGATTGATGAGGAAGCAAGACCTTTTTTGACATCTTCTAAGATCGAGATTATTTATAACCAGCCTATTCTTCCTCAGGATCTAGGTATTCAGCTTCAGGAAGCTCCACCTGAAGGGAGGGATTCAGGGCACGAGGGAATAAACCTAGTTTTATTGATGATAACCTAGATCAGCATCCAAATGACATAGCAATAGGAAGCCCAAGTAATAATAACAACGCTGATTTGGATGAAAGGGTTTCTATAAAGAGACCTAAGTGGTGGGAAAAACTCATTGGTGATGTTCGAGATGAAGAAATGGTTGAGGGTCGATCATACAAAGGCAAGAGCAAGCAAAACATAGTTAACTTTGCTCTTATGGCGAATATTTAGGGAGTGTATGAACCACAAATGTTTGCTGAGGCAAAAGATAAACCTAAATGGGAAAAGGCCATGGAAATCGAACATCAAAGTCATATGAAAAATAAGACTTGGGATCTTTAAGATCTTTCACCAGGGAAGAAACCCATTGGCTACAAATGGAGGTACAAACTCAAGTACAAAGCTGATGGTGCATTTGACAAGTACAAAGCACAGTTGGTGGTTGAAGGGTTCTCGTAGAGAGAAGGTATTGACTATGAGGAACCTTTGCTCCTACGACAAAGATGAGCACCATCCGATTAGTTCTAGCCATGGCAACACAGTTTGGCTGGAAAGTCCATCAAATGGACGTGAAGAGTGCCTTCTTCAATGGTGACTTAGAGGAAGAAGTGTACATGACTCAGCCTTAGGGTTTTCAGGTTGCAAGAAAGGAGCATCAGGTATGCATATTGACGAAGGCTCATTATGGCTTGAAGCAGGCACCCAAGGCATGGTACATAAAGATAGATATGTATTTGGATCAACAAGGATTCCATCGAAGTCTTTAAGAACCAAATTTATACGTCAAAAGCATAGGTAATGAAGTCATCCTTCTGGTCATTTATGTGGATGATATCATCATTACAGGTAGTGAGGCACATTTGATTGAAGAAATCAAATGTAATTTGTGTAAGGCTTTTGACATGACAGACTTAGGCCTCCTACATTATTGCCTAGGTGTAGAGGTTTGGCAGACAAATGGTGGTATTTTTATTTCTCAACCGAAATATGCCCGAAATTTGCCAGACAAATTTAGAATGATAGATTGCAAAATCTTGGCTACACCTATGGAGAAAGGGTTGAAGCTTTCAGCCAAAACTGACTCAAAAGTAATCAATGAGTCGGCATTTAGACAACTAGTGGGCAGCCTTATCTATCTTACAACCACTAGACCTGATTTGAGTTATGTAGTGAGTTACATTTCTTGTTTTATGACAGTCGTAAAGGCAAAACATTGGGTTGCAACGAAGCGGGTACTAAGATATGGGAAAGGGACATTTGACTTTGGCATTCTGTATAGTAGAAGAAAAGATCCTAGGTTGGTTGGGTTCATAGATTTAGATTGGGCAGGTTCTGTTGATGACAGGAAGTCCACTTCCAAATATGTTTTTAGTCTTGGTATGGGTGTAGTCACATGGACTAGTAAGAAGCAGTAGGCGGTAGCTCTTTCCTCAACAAAAGTAGAGTACCGGGGAATAGTCTAAGCAACATGTGAGGTAGTATGGCTTCAGAGGATGATTTCAGACATGCAAATGTCTCAAGTAGGGCCTTCACCCTTGTTTTGTGATAATCAAGGGATGCTAAAGCTTGCCAAGGATTCAGTCTTCCACGAGCGTACCAAACATGTGGAGCATCATTGTCATTTCATCAGGCAACTTGTAGAAGATGGATCGGTGATGTTGGAGTATTGTCCAACTAAGGACCATACTGCAGACATTCTTACCAAGTCCTTGAGTCCTGTCAAATTTGTAAAATTTCGAGATAAACTTGGTGTAGTTAGTAGAATGACCATTAAGGGAGGGTATTAAAGTAATGTTTTATCTTGTAATGGTCAATTAGCTTTTAGGATAGACTTTAAGAATCTTCTTTAATAAAGTCATGTCGACTTTAGATATTTTTCCTATGAGTTGTCATCCTTATCCTTTGTGGATAAGATATTTGTAATCCTATATAAGGATGCTTTTGCTCCTTATTTCTTAAGAGATTATTATGCAATCTTGGTTAACTTTCTATGTGCTGTTTTTGTAATATGGCTTTGGCCAAAGCACTAGAAGTATCCAATAGATCTTGAAAAGAGGATTGACCTTATCTGTTAACCCATATTCGACACCCTATCCTAGAAGATAAACCCAATACACGCATAGAACACAATAACATGCAGCATAATTATAAATTAAATAAATGCTTTTTTCCTTTCATGCTATTGATAATTTGAGCTACATTCATCATTTCATCTTTCCATGCATTATAAACGGTAAATCAACATGCAATTCATTATATTTTACATGCATCCGAATATCCTTTTTACATATTTTCTATTTTCATGGTCATGCATAATTTTAATGAAAATATAATACTACTTGTATCTTTATACAATAATTAACTAATCTCAACATCTTGTAAGTTTAATTCATTAAAAAGAAGCCTGTAACATACAATGCACATTTACTCTGTTATAACAAAATATAACTATGAGTCCCTTAGATTGATATGTAGATGGAATTAAAGAAACCATCTCTTATAGGGGAAATTTTTTACTACAAAGATACAACTGCTACTAGTATAATACAAATTGTTAATTGCATATTTCATTGGTTTACAACAGCAAAAGGTGATTCTCAAAATAGCACATAGGTTAGGCGGTTTACATAATCAAGGCACAAGAACTCAAGAAATACATGCTATTGATTCATGTGACCCCTGCTGAAACTAAGTCGACCTTGTTTCCTAACTGGCAAAATCTTTAAAGAAACCTGGCGCAATTCCCTATGTTTTAAGCGTTGTAACAAAGATTTATAAGCTCAATTGATAGATATGGGCACATTTGGATATTTTGCTGGTGTATTAGAAGAGTGGTATGGTGTGAACGGTCATGAAAATGTCTACTAATAATGGAGAAATGAGCTAAAACCTATCTCTCTACAGCTGTTGCAATAATCCATTGAAAAGAAAACTAAAGAAGATCTACAAAAAAATGTTCTGAATGAGACTAATTGAACAAAAAGTGTAATATGCCAAAAGTTCATTGAAGTAAATTTCCTAAGTTTTCACTATGTGAGTAAAATAAACTATGTAACAAGGCATTGCAATAAATTTTTTTCCTTTCTTTATTGAGAATATATGAACAAAGATGCTATACAACATACAATAAGGATTTCCATTCCATTACAATATTTCACAAAGTACAATATTCCAAGAAAGTACAAAACTACATACATAGCTCTTCCGAGCTTCATAGCATAAGATATAGATGGTCCAGGAATCCGCCCTTCAAAACCTTGGTCTTCTGTCGCTAGCTGAGGAGGAGAAGCATCACTCAAGCGCTTTTCTGCCAACCACAGACTCATGTGTGGTTCCCTGCACATCTATCAATGATAGATGGCCCTACCCTTAGACGAAGGTATTGGTTGGGTAACCCCGTATGACGTACCACTCTAAGTTTAGTGTTGTGCCCTAAATGACTAGGATTTATAGCCTACACTAGGTAGCCCTTATGCATTTAAATGGACACAATGAACTGATAGTGGAGCCCCGGACAATCACACTACTTTGGCCAAAGTGTTCTCACTCAGTATAATTGAGCTATGGTCTACCATTCACTTACACTATAGCAAGCTTGTTTTGACTTAAGGCCATTATATCTATGCTTAGACAATTCCTCTCCATGGGCAAGCTACTCCCCAGGATAACCTATCTCTTTAACAACTTAAGGAAACACAACTCATAAAGCAAAGTACTAGTTCCCTCCCTTCACTAGACAATATTCCCAGGAGTAACCTACTAGCCCTCTAGCATAGTTAAATATCTAGTTATGAGTATCCCTTAAGCTGTCTATGTTTGGTCATATCTAGTATAATAACAATACTTATGACAAACAATCTCTTCTACCCATGTTTAATCACATCTGGGGTAATAACAATACATATGACAAACAATTTCTTCTACCCATGTTTAATCACATCTAGTATAATAACTATACCTATGACAAATAGTCTTTCCTATCATGGAGTAATTACAAACATTACATAAATAGAGTAAATAGTTTCCACCTTTCTATCAAAAAAAAATTACTTTTCCCTATATGCAAGTAACTATAATAGACTAGTTTAAACATTCAAGAAGCAAATCATTCAACACTAATACAAACAAGGGAAGAATATCCTCATGCCTGTGATAAGCTTTCCAATTAATTGGTTGTAGTCACAACACTTCCAAATCAACAACTAGCTTGGTATAGATCCTTCAACAAAGACTCAATAACCACTATCTCACAAGCTGGCAAATACTTCTCTCAATAATAATAATAAACTCTCTCTAATACTCAAGGTTCTCACTCACTGTACTTGGCAGAATATTGCAGACATAAATGTAGATAAAATGTAGAGACTTTCTCAAAGAATAATGCATCCAAACAAATGAAAAGCCCACTATTTATAAAGCAATCTGGTAACTATTCAGCCTATAGTTTAGGCATGAGTTTTGACAGTAGCAAGCATGCACAACAACACATCTATGTCAGCTAAAAGGTGGCAAACATGTAAGCACATACTTAGCTTAAACAACTACATATCAACTTAGTTAAATGACAACAATTAGAGACCAATTCAAATCTCCACATGATAGAATTCGATTTGCATTTCATAATAGACATCTACAGGTATAAGGATTCAAAGGTGGCGCCAAAACTTCATATTGACATACAGAGTTGGCACGATTTCCTTTACATCTGAAACAGTCAACATTAGATTTGCAACACCAAGCTTATATCGACTTAGTCTTGGTGTGAGTCGATTCACATAATAAATCGATTTGACAAAGTGATTAGCTGGTTAACACGCCTTTACAAATGTTGGTCGATACTTAAAAACATGGTTAATAGAGTTTACTAAGTCCACGACTCTCTACAAAAGGGCGTTGACTTATTCTATCATCATTCATCAACTTAATGATTGCTCAATGTTTGTAGATTATAAACTCTTCTTTCGCAGACAGCAAGAGTAAAATGCAGCTAAAGAATATAGTCATTACTATCTGTAAATGTAATCAAATCTTCAATCAAATTTGGGAGCCTAAAGGTTTTTATGAAATTCTAAGTGTAAGAATTCTACTCAAAATTCTAAGTCAGATTTAAATTTCCAGATTTAAATTACTTATGCTGAATGTGTTGATTGCAGAACATTTATAGATTTCAATGTTTGCATATCACCAAATGAACTACCATATATATCTTTGAGACACGCCTTCACAAGAGATGCGTCTCATGAGAGGACGTGTCCCTTGGGCGCGCGCGGGTCTCAAGCAAGACCGAAACTAATTCGGTTAACACATATTAATATACGTGTGAGTAGTAGTATGAAATCCGATTTATATCAAATGCAGATTTTAAACATCATTTATTAATTCAAATTTTATACATGCATAATAAATTCGATTTTACTTATTTCCAGAAATATAAATATGAAGAGTAATCTGATCTTATATAAATGAAGATGATGCTTATAGCAATCATCATTTATATTTGACCTAAGCTATCTTTCATCAACACTCCCTCTTAGCTAGGGAAGATATTTCAAATCAAATAAGTAGAGATATCACCTTCACACGTGATATCTAAGATATGGTATGATTTCTCAATTTTGTCAAGTCACATGACATTCTTCATAACACATCTTCATTATGGTATGTGCATTGACATCAAGTCACATGATGTCTACCATAATTCATGGCATGTCCACGGATATAAATATCCACCATGATTTATCTCTTAAGGATCACAATGATCTTCAAATGATATCAAGTCTCATGATATCCATCAAAGTATCCAAGAGACACTATCATGACATGTCCACAGATATCAAGTCACATGATATCTATCATGATAGTTTAACTCATCATTGTAGAGTCGTCACTTTACAATGTCTCATACAAGTGTTCATTATTAGAAAGATCATCACCTTTCAATAATGTACACAGGGGGAGTAGGCCCATAAGGTCATGGAGTCACGCCCATGACAAAAGAATTTACACATTTAAACATCTTTATATATTAGTACAATTTATAAACAATTTGTTTTTCAAACATAAATAGAAAATTACATTTCAACCATACCAAGTTTCTTCTTGAAGTGCTCTACCTTGATTCGGGATAGGCTTGGTGAGAATGTCTGCAGTTTGATCATTTGTACTAATATACTCCAACTGGATCACTTTCCTTTCCACCATATCTCTTACATAATGATAGGGGATCTCAATGTGCTTAGATCTATCATGAAAGACAAGATTTACAGAGAGTTTGATGCAACTCTGATTATCACAATGAATAATTGTAGGATTTAAGGGCTCACCAAAGAGTCCCACAAGCAATTTACGAAGCCAAACTGCTTCTCTTGCTCCCATAGAGGCTCCAATGTATTCAACTTCCGTTGAGGTCTGTGAAACTGAAGATTGTTTTCTACAAATCCAGGAGATCATAGCCGATCCTAAACTGAAGCAACATCTTGATGTGCTTTTTCGATCGGTTACACTTCCAGCCCAATCTGAATTAGAGTACCCATGTAGATCTAGTTGATCATTCTTGTAAAGAAGACCATATCCAATAGTGCCTTGAAGATATCTCAAAACATGTTTCATAGCCATTAAGTGAATTTCCTTTGGCTCACACATGAATTGGCTGAGAACATTCACTGCATAGCAAATATTAGGTCTGGTGTTAACTAGATACATCAAGGATCCAATCATCTGTCTATAAAGGGTTCGATCTTTACACTTGGATTCTGCTGCTGCTTCTTTTAATTTGTGAAGGTTGGTTTCCATAGGTGTAGACATCGGTCTACAATCCTGTTGGTGTGTGTTTTGAATACGCCACCATACACAGAATAAAATGCCCAAGGACACTTTATCCTCTCTTGAAAAGTAATTGCAAATACCTAGAAGATAATACAATGACTCCAATGTTTCTTTTGGCCAGGTTATGACATATGGACAAGGTCAGTGGGCGTTGTGATTTGCTGGTAATCACAAGGGGACTTACGTAAAATTCATTTCGCGAGTTGAGGACTTAGGCGGTTTTATCGTTGAAGCTCTTTCGATGGGTATTTCAGATATTCCAAAAAAAAGGCAAAAGGATAAGGGTTTAGAGATCTAAACTACGCCTAAGAATTCAAGAGACAGCAGCGATTAGACAAAATGGGTAACCACACTTCGTTTCGCCTCCTTCGGACAACTACGCGAAGCGGGTGCAATCTTCAACGGAGGTGATAATGGTTTTCATGTTCGAATTGATAATCAAAACAAACAGAAGTTAAGCATCCACGATTTAATGGCTCAGACTAACTTTACACGTCGAGTGCAAATCATCCACTCGACAAAAGTATGAGCAAAATTTTATCCGGCACTGCGATCAAATCTATCATTCATCTAACCAACATGTAAATGAAATGCTATTCTAATTCTACTCTAAGTGTTGAAGGAGAAATATTAAACCTTGCATACTACTTGAAAATAAAAGTTGTTCTTAGCAAATCATGCACAAGAGCTTTTATAAACGGAAATAGTTTCGTCGCAACAATTTTTTATTACTCACTTCACAAATTACAAATGAGGGTCCAAGAGTTTATATAGAGTTCCATAAATTGAATAAATGGCTCAGATTAAACACGAGCCGACGGTCAAGATTTAACAAACGAAACCCTAATTAGGGTTTCCCAAAATGACTTCAGTTAAGTGGCAATGAACAGCAATGAGTTGGCATTCGGAGCTATTTTCAAGGGACTACATCCTGATCCTCTCGAGCCACTGTATATTCACCGAATCTGGACACGATCAAGGCAACTTCGTCCATGGTAACCTGTGGAAGCATGCCGATTCTAAATTCCAGCCCATCCATGCTCTCAGCGCATCTGGCGAAGGTCTCTTGCCACTCTGGTTCAGTCTTTTCAAAGGACTCCCGGATACTCAGGAAGTTTGCCAATTTGGCCCAGTCCTGCCTCAAGATGGGTCCAGTGATGCCAAAGATATTTTCCTGGACACTTTCCTTCAAAACTTCCAATTGCAGGTCATTCTCTCGCAGAGCCTCTTTATCCAGGATATCAGCAATTATGTTGAGGATTTTGGTCCAAACTTCCTTGACCTGTTCCTCCAATCTGATGCCGTCAACCTTTACCCTCTCCAAGACTTCACCTCGTGCTGTCAAGGCCCAATACCAAGTGTGGAAGTCATAGGCTGCTCCCGCTGCGATGACGCCTCCCTCTATCAATTCTTGCTTAGGAACTCCTTTCAGAATCCTAATGCAAGGGATTATCCTATCTTGCGTGTCCGGAAGGTTGTCCCATACTTCTGCCAAGGAGGCTAGCCTAGAAAGTAAGGCAGTGGCCTGACCATAAACCAAAGTTAATCTTTCTATGAATGTCTCAGCTTCAATCCCCTTGGCTGCTATCCATTCTTTGGCCTTCTGAACCGTGAGCCTGTTTTCTTCTATCTCTTTAACGGCCTCTTGTGAAGAGTTGGGAAGTAGAGGAGCAGCCGTAATATCTTGATCAAGTGGCTTGATCAAGTGCTGGATGTACTCTCTTAAGCGCTCAATTTCCAATTGGCACTCCTTTCTTTTGGCTACCTCCTTCGCCAACCTTGATTTGATGGCAGACACAGAATTATCCAAATCTTCCATTTCTTGGCCCTTAGTGGTTGGACCCAAGTCAATGGTTGTGATGGCGTAATCCTGTGGAGCCATATCCTCCTACGGCTTGTCCGCTGTAGGCACGGCAATCTGTACTGTCCTATTGCCGGCCTCGTCTCTCTGTATGCTGGAGAATTTCTTCGCCGGCTTTTTAGCCACGGTTTGAGACAGTCTGGCCAAAAAGTCTACCGTATCATCTTCTTCTAGTTCATCTGCCGGCACTTGTACCTTTAGCCTTTCCTTCAGCCAATCCGGGATCGTAAGTTGCTCAACACCGTCCTCCTTCGGCACGCCTTCTCTGTTAGGAACATCCACAATTCCCCTAAGGGCTGAAATCATCCCTTCCTGGAAATCCTCATCTTGGGCGCCCACATCATCGTCATCTGACTCCAATATTTCAGTGCCCGTGGGAGAAGGCGGTGCATCGTCATCTGGCTGAGGCTCTGTGTTGTCTTCAGGAACCGGAGAAGGATCCCTCATGTCTGCCAGTGAAGCATCGGCAGTAGCTAATATCTCCTCAATATTCCTAGAGGCGGCCGATTGAGAAGGTTTTATCCTGGCCTGCTTCTGGACTGGCTCCTTTCCTGCAGCTATTTCTTTCCTCTTCCTAGAAGTGGTGGTCTCCGTCACTTGTACGTCCTGGGATGCGCCCGCGTTGGAAGAATAAGACTCTGCCTCGCTTAGCATGTCATAGGTCAGGGTTATCTTTTGGCGCCTTAATTCTTGAACTCGTTGATCAACCCACCATTGAGTGAACTTGATGACAGGCCTCATCAAGATGTTCAAGTCAGCATGCTCTGCTTCTGACCATCGGACAGCGGGCAAAGCCGAACTCTCATCAAAGCGCGACTGCATCCGATTTTCGTCCTCTTCCAACTGATCTGGCACGTGACAAAATTCTGTTGCCCTGATCAAGCTGAGCGGCAATTTGGACCACATCTTCCGTCTGACCTCAAATTCATCCGCAGCATTTGCCCAAAAGTCCTCCAGTTCGACCCTATGCTTGTATCTCCTTCCATCCACCATCTTGATGTGGTGATGGGGGTCGTAGTGATTTCTGGCCGGATATGGGGAAAAAGGGTAATGCTGTATTTCGATTCTGGCACTGTCAGCTGCCTGTGATGATGGGCAAGACTCCAGCATGTTCCCTATAAAGAAGGGAAAAGTTACTGCCGCCTTTTGCTTCACCCTTTGAAGACCTTGGAACTCTTCTAACTGCCTCAGCACTTCGAGTAGGACCATCTTATTTGTGGGGAAGATGGGTAGACGGTACGGGCTCCCGGTGAATCCCTGGATTCTGATGTACGTAAATCTGGGATACTGGATAAACCATGACCCATATTTACCAATCAGCTTCTTGGCCTCAGGAGTCAGCCGTTGATGCGTCCCTCCCTGGAGTATTCTGGTGATATACACGAGGAAAGTGTCATGAGCCCGCCGGAAGTGCGCCTTTTCTTTCAACTGCAATTGTGGATAGCAGTCGTATGCCTTCAGCTCATTTGACCCACCGCCGACCGTGCCCTTGCATATCAAGCCTGCATACTTGTAAGTTCTAGCCAACATATAGATGACATAAGAACTCATATAAAACGTTTTGGTTTTCTCTAGGTTGATAAGCTGGTGGTGAAGATTATTGCTTATCATTCTCGCCTAGTTGAACATCTTGACACCTTCTGTGAGGTCCTCAATGAAGTAATACATCCACGACTCGAAGGGTGCTCCTGAGGGATTGCCTGCCACTCTGTTCAGCAAGATAATAATATCTACATAGTCTTCCTTGAAGTCTGTGCGCAGCAACTTCTTGGGCATCCTCTTGACCGATGGCCTAGGCTTATCCAGCCACGACTTGTTAATGTTGGCGGCACAAAGGCCAGGGCTTTCATCATATAACTTCTGAGCATCTTCCTTGGTCTTGTAGACAGTTTTAGGATATGCTGGAATGCCGAAGGCCTCCTGAATGGCCAACTCTGTCAGATGTGCCAACACTCTCCCATCGGGTGCCACAATCCGCCTCAACTCAGCATCATAGTGAAGTGCGCACTCCACCATAAGTTCAACACAGCCAAGCGCAGGTGGGAATCCGGCAGCTTGAAATATGCCATTTCTCACCATCCTTCTAGCGGCAGGCATTGGCAAAGGTCCATTATGCCCATATATTCTCTTCTTAAATTCTTCAAGGTCAATGTGGCCAAGGTCAGTGTCCGAGACATCTTTCCACTTTGACTTTATTCTGGTTTTCGGCTGAGATCCTTTTCTTGCAAACTTCATCTGTGCCTGCCTGGATGTTTCCCTTTGATCGATCGTCAACCTGCAAGCACAAAATTCTTAACATTAATACAAGATCATTTAAAATTAACTTGTTCCGGGGTGTAGCTTGGACAAAAATCGCACTTTCAGCCTATTGAATTAAAATTTCTGTCAAAAAGCAAGCTGAAAGTAATTAAATTCGCCTATCAATGAATGAAATTTGTGTTGGAAACGAAGTAGAAGATAGAAACACAGTGCAAACACATTGTTGATTAACTTCCAAACCTCGAAGATCGTGTTCTAGCTGCGAATGAATTTAAAAATTCAAAAATCTGCCAGAAGAGGTGCGCCAATATGCTGAAAGTATGATTTCAGCAAAGAAATAAATTACTTCTCTCAAAAAAATCACACCTGTCAACAAGAAAATGCTACCTTGATTCTCACAACAGTGTTATTCTTATAAATTTCTCCTCTGTGAATGATTTCCTGAAGATTCGAGAGAGATAGCTACTTCTCAGCCGGAATTGTGAAGAAATGAGTCGCTGAAACTCATTTTATGGCTGAGAAGTGCGATTTTCTTCAAGGCATTGTTTTCTTTCCTCTAATTTTCTTCCAATTTTTAGAAACGTTTTCTTCTCAGATTGGCAAACTTCTAATTTCACTTTCAGTTATCGAGGCAAGTTTCTAATTTTCACCTTTGTGCCATCTCTGCTTGAGATTTTCGATTTTTCTCAAAAATTGCCTAAGTGTTGGAAAAGATATTAAATTAATCGTTTAAAATTAATTTTCCAACGCATTCTAAATCTTCGAATCATGGCAAAGTTAAATTTATCTAAGGTAGAATAGTTTAATCTTCCAAATAATCTCTGGTTTTTGAAATTTTTAATTAAAATTCCCTAAGTGTCAGGGAAATAATTAAAAATATTAAAATATTAAATTTCAACCCGTTAAAAATTGATACATGGCTAAATTCGTTTGTCAGAGGCAAAATATCTTTTTTTCAAATTGTCTGCCTAGCCAAAATGTGCTCAATAGCTTATCTGCCAAATTTTAATTCTCTAGGCGAAGTTCTGACCTCTCTGGACATTTTTATTTAGCCAAACGATTCATCTTCTGGGTTGGGCGAAACTGGAGATCTTTGCCACTTTGCCATTTTTTTACCAGTGCCTTAGGAATTTTCCAAGCTGAGAGGGGCGGACTTCATGCTTGCTCTGCCAAACACTCTTCATTTTGTGCCAACGAATTTCATTCCGTTGTGCTGAGGATGGTTTTGTGTGCCGGCTAAACTTCTTCTTCTTCTAGACATTTCTCCGTTTTTCATGCCTTAGAATAATTTTCCCTCCAAAGTTGGACGAATTTCTTATAATCTCCTGCCTATGGCGTATTTTATTCTCCATTTGTCTTACACTTTCCTTGCCATGGCGAATTTTATTCGTGCCTTGTCCCATGGCAAATTTCACTTGTTTCGACCATTTAATCCAATTTCCAATGAATTCCCTTGTAATTTCACCCCTTTCCAAACATCTTGGAGCGCATCTCTTCATATTTTACCTTTCTCCACACTTCTTGGGGCGGACTTCATGTGTCTCTTGCCATTTTTTTTTCTAGGCTGGGCGGACTTCATGAGTTTCATGCCATCTTTCTCTAGGGGCGGACTTTATGTGCCTCTTGCCAAGGGCGGACTTGGCAACCTTCATGCCTATGGCGGACTTTAGCTTCCTCATGCCAAGGGCGGACTTGGCAACATTCATGCCAAGGGCGGACTTGGCAACCTTCATGCCATGGCGGACTTTGGAGACCACCTTGCCTATGGCGGACTTGGCAACCTTCATGCCAGTGCCTATCTTTGGCATGCCAAAGGTAGGGCGGACTTTGAACTTTCCATGCCGTCTTCTTTCTTGAGGGCGCCATTCTCAGACTTAAGCATTTTCCCAAAATTTTCGCCATTTTTCAAACCTTTTTCACTTTACCTTAATTTTCCTGATTTCTGGAGACATGTTGATTTTCTGCTCTGTAGGATCCAAAAATGGAAACTTTCCAAAAATAGAAAAAGCAAAAAGCATCCCTAAAAAATAGGAACTCCAGAATGGCCTAAAAATGCCAAAAATCAAAAAAGCAAAAAGCAAACAAGCAGAATCCCTAAAAAATAGGAAGTGTCAGAAAAGACCGAAAGCAATGGCGATCTTCGTCTACCGGGTCTTCTAAGCACTTCCATGACGTTAAGACACACAAACGGGTTCGAAATCTCAACTTAGCCGGACTGACTTTCAAAATTTACCCAAATTAAAGACTCTAAACTGGCGATTCAGAGGGCGACATCAAAACTTGGGGGTCCCCATTTGCAATGGGGCGATGTGTGAAATAGGTCACAACAAGTCCAACATTCCAAATCTCTTCAGAATATCAATAGTATACTTCCCTTGGTTTAGTATAATGCACTCTGATTTCTGCCATACTTCTAAACCTAGGAAGTAGTGTAGAATGCCCAAGTCTTTCATGTCAAATTCAGAAATTAGATCCCGCTTTCCTTGAGCAATGAGGTGATCTTCTCCTGTTATAAGCAGGTCATCAACATATAAAATAATTATTAGCATATCACCTTTGATTACCTTGAAGTAGAGATTGGAGTCAACATCATTCTTGGAAAATCCTAGTCCCAAGAGATAGTTGTCAATTCTTTCATACTAGACCCTAGGAGCTTGTTTATGTCCATGGAGGGCTTTCTTCAGTCTGCATACATGTGAGTCAGGTTTATGTATCACAAAGCCTTCAGGCTGTTCCAGATAGACTTCCTCTTCAATGGTTCCATTCAGGAAGGCAGTTTTCACATCCATTTGATGGATCTTCCAGCCTTTAGCTGTTGCAATGGCTAACACTGCTCTCACTGATGTGTAACGGGCAACAGGTGCAAATGTTTCTTCATAATCAATGCCTTCCTTTTGAGAAAAACCTTTTGCCACAAAACGTGCTTTATGTTTTTCTATACTGCCATCAACAGCATGCTTGATTTTGAAGAGCCATTTGGAAGAGACAACAAATTTCTCTTTTGGTCTAGGCACTATATCCCATACATCATTTTTTAGAATAGATTGATATTCCTCTGTCATTGCATCCTTCCATGCTTGATGTCGGAAAGCTTCTGTAATATTGACAGGTTCTGAGTTTCTGATGTTGTTCATTAGAGCAACATAGCTAGAGAAACGTTTGGGTCTTTTACTCTCCTTGAACGTTCCTTTGGGTGCTGCATGATCCGCTGCTTCTTTGATCATCTTCCTGGCCCAAATTGGTCTCTTTCTGCCGATGTCATTTGTATTCTCATTTGAAGTGGAAGGAAGTTCATGTGGCATTTCCTCAGGATGCTCCCTCTGAATCTCAGGAGCAGGTTCCATTTCAGGTACTCTAGGGAAATAGGTTTTTGTCTCACTAGAACTTCTTGCCCTTTGGAATGCAATGTCTTCTTCAAAGGTGACATCTCTGCTCAACTCAATTTGTTTCTGCCTGGGTATGAATATCCTGTATGCTTTGGAGGTTTCACTATAACCCACAAATACTCCCTTCTTTCCAGAAGGTTCTAGTTTGAATCTCTTCTCTTTGGGCACATGAATATAGATAGGACAGCCAAAAATCCTAAAATGACTAATGTCAGGTTTTATGCCGGTAAAGGCTTCTTCAGGAGTTTTGTTATCAAGATGAGAATGAGGACATCTATTTTGGATATAGACAGCAGTCCTAGAGGCTTTTGCCCAGAAAGAAGTTTCAATGTTTTGGTCAAACAGCATTGCCTTAGTAGCTTCTACAATGGTTCTGTTTTTTCTTTTAGCAACCCCATTTTGTTGAGGATTGTAGGCAACTGTGAACTCCCTCTTAATTCCAGCACTCATGTAAAATTCCTTAAAAATCTCAGAGGTGTATTCTTTCCCATTGTCTGTCCTTAAGGTTTTTATTTTCTTTCCGAAGAAATTTTCAGTAAGGGCTTTGAATTCTTTGAACCTTCTAAGGATTTCTATTGACTCTTTGCACTTAAGGAAATAGATCCAGGTTTTCCTAGAGAAGTCATCTACAAATATGACATAGTAAAGAAATCAAGCTTTAGAGGGTACACACATGGGTCCACATAGGTCTGAGTGAACTAGTTCTAATACATTTAGAGTTTTGCTCAAACTATTGGGAAAGGATCCCTTTGTATTCTTTCCTAAGGCACAACCTTCACAAATTCCTTCATGAGATGGTTTTAACTTAGGTAAGCCTGTTACAAGTTTTTCCACAGAAGGTAGGGCACGGAAATGAAGGTGTCCTAATCTTCTATGCCAAATCTCATTTGAGTCAAAGGTGTCAAGGGTAAGGGCTTGTTTAACTTCAGTGCATAGTTTGTAAAGGTACCCTTGTCTTACACTTATGGTATGGGCTTTCTTGATAGTTGAGTTCTTAGGCCATGCTAGAACTTTCCCATCCATAAAGGTAATTCTATATCAATTGTCTTCAAGGGCAGAGATGGATATAAGATTCCTCTTTATTCCAGATACAAATAAGACTCCAGTGAGTTGAAGAGAAAGCCCAGATTTCAGTTTGATGGAGCAAGTTCCAACCCCTTTTACAGGGTGTGCAGAATCATCCCCAATGGTTACTTCTTCATCAGACTTCTCAGTCATAGTGTCTAGGTGTTCTCTGAATCCTGTGATATGTCTAGAAGAACCACTATCAATTGCCCAGTTGTGGGTGTTGCTAGATACTTGACTAGATAAGGCTGTATAGAACACAAAGTTCTCAGATTCATGATCTAAATTTGTCTTTCCTACTTTGGCAAAAGATGCTTGTTGCTTTGATCTGTCAGGGCACTTCATTGCATAGTGGCCATATTGATCACATCTAAAGCATTGCACTTGAGAGATGTCTTTTTTCTTTGAAGATCCCTTTCCATTGGAATTTCTCTTTCTTTTAAAAGATCCTCTCTTGTAGGAGTTTTTCTTGTTCCTTTTATTAGATGTTGTGTTGAGTACATGAATGTCTTCATCTATGTTCTTCTGTTTATTTTCTTTAGTGAAGAATCTTATTTCTTCTTGAAGGCAGTCAGTTCTTAGCCTATCAAACTTGGGGAGTTTAGATCTCGCACTAATTCCCTGAACAAATGACTCCCATTTGATAGGTAGGCCTCCTAGAGCAATTAGAGTTAACTCTTTGCTATCAATCTGATATCCAATTGTGGATAATTGATCCCTTAGTTCAATGATCCTTATGAAGTATGCATTAATTGACTCTCCTTTGTTTATTTGAGCATTGTTGATTTGCCTTTTTAATGCAAGAGTACTACTGGTGTTGTTGATCTCATAGGTACTCTGAAGAGATTTGAACATATGATATGCAGTTTCATGTTTTGCTAAGATGGGCACTATATGATCCCTAATTGCATCTACTAGGATTTTCATGGCTTTTTCATTGTTTTCAATCCATTGAGTTTTCCCAGGATCAACCTCTGGTTCGCTTTTATTTTCTCTCACAAGTGAGTCTAGCTTATTCTCTTTAAGGATCATCATGATTCTAAATTTCCATGATGTGAAATTGTCTGCTCCTGCAAGACGATCGTCAAATCTGATCACACTTGACATTATGAAGAATGTGATGTGAATTCGATTTTGGAAAATACGAATTTTTCTAGAGCAAACCGATTTTAGATTTGATTTGGATTCACACAACTTGGCTCTGATACCATGTAAATGTAATCAAATCTTCAATCAAATTTGGGAGCCTAAAGGTTTTTATGAAATTCTAAGTGTAAGAATTCTACTCAAAATTCTAAGTCAGATTTAAATTAGTTATGCTAAATGTGCTGATTGCAGAATATTTATAGATTTCGATGTTTGCATATCACCAAATGAACTACGATATATATCTTTGAGACACGCCTTCACAAGAGACGCGTCTCATGAGAGGACGTATCTCCACAAAGTGGAGACACGTCCGCTCATGGGACGTCTCCCTTGGGCGCACGCGAGTCTCAAGCAAGACCGAAACTTATTCGGTTAACGCATATTAATATACGTGTGAGTAGTAGTATGAAATCCGATTTATATCAAATGCAGATTTTAAACATCATTTATTAATTCGAATTTTATACATGCATTATAAATTCGATTTTACTTATTTCCAGAAATATAAATATGAAGAGTAATCTGATCTTATATAAATGAAGATGATGCTTATAGCAATCATCATTTATATCTGACCTAAGCTATCTTTCATCAACACTATCTCATAGTTCGGCCGTGATTTAATTATAAGTCAGCTGATAATCATTGCTTTAGATTGTTGATCTTAAAGCAAATGTCATTTATATATATATATAATATATACGGATATATATACTTACATATATATATGTATACGTATATATGTATATGTTAGTATATATCCATATTTATCATATGTCAATAAAACATGTATATATAATCAATATACAAATGAATACATCAATATAGCAATCACATTGTTATATTAATATATCGGTTGTGTATACATATACATATATATATTTATATATATGCCTCTATGTACATGTATACATATGTATACATGTATTGATACATTCGTATGGGCATGTCCATTTGGCACCATACGTTTATATGGATACATATATACATATGGATATATGTATATACATTATATATATATATATATATATATATATATATATACACACACATTTGATTCCTACACCAAAATCACATACAATTATTATGGTATTGATAAGAGCCTACGAGCGATATATCTATACGTATACATATACATGCCATGAGATCCATCAGATAGTTCCATGCGCATAAGCAACTCGTGCATGAGTGTGCATAGATATGTCTACCTATGTACCCTCATGTATGTGTTCCTTCGTGCATATATTCTATCATTGGCATGCATGTGTGTGCGCATACATATTCCTCATATGTTCCACATATCAATACAAGCATAGTAACAAGGAAATAACTCACAAGCTCAAACAGATAAACATCACCCAATAATGCACTCAAAAAGTAAACAAGACTCTTACTAATGGAAACATATTGACTAAGGATGACTTACCAACTTCCCATTTAATAACCCAACTCAATTACTCTATTGTGGTGTGTGTAAGCTCAGATAGGTTACGTTATTGGTTACCTGACCAAGACCTTCTCCTGAGTGATACTTCCCCTCTGCTTGGAGGAATTGAACATATACCTGCAACCACTAACACATGCACACGACAATCAACTGTTCACAAAACATGCAGTGTACATAATACATCTTCAAAGTTAGAATACCAACTCAATATTCATCCAATCACATAAATGCATTCCTTCATACAACATTAAATGAGATGACATTCATTCATAAAGTAGTGATAAAAAATTGCAAGTGCATTTATTCATCCACCGAATTCACATTACATTCACATTTTACCCTACATAGTAATAGTAAATAGTAATTACACAATTGGGGTGTAACAAAAAGACTACAGCTGTGGCTTTAATTTATTCATTTTAAACAAACAAAAGATCTAAAAGCATGGAATTTAAAATGCGGCTAGAAATGAAGTTTGGCACAACTAAACTTTGGAGCTTGGTGCAAGTCAATTTGTTTTCAAATGTTTGTAAATTCTAATATTATTTCCTTTGAAACTCATGCATGATACTCTGTAAAATTTGTCAGCTATGTCAAGTAAGGGAAGACATAAATTTGATTTATAGCTACTTAACTTGCTCAGGCAATATTAAATCCTTCCCGAAATCATTAAAACTTGAACTAGCTTGCAATCCTTACGTTCCAGCAGTTGTGTGTGTCCTTGAAGTCTTCTCTCCATCCTTTATTCTTGTTTTTCCTATTGAGTGACTAATAGAGCTGCTGAGTCTAGATTTATCAGTATCTAGTTTATGCAGAGGGATTTTGGTAGAGCATTTTACATGCTTATTTGGGATCCTAGTATTTAGGTGACCAGCTAGGGTGTTTAGGTGAGGATTGCTTGGGTAGGGCGAACTCTAATGTCCCCTTTTCCTAGGAAGTCATTAGCTACTGAGGTTAGTCTATCACTTGGTCCCTGTGGACTAACAGGATGGTTAGGGGGCCCATCTGAGGGTGTTTGTGATTGGTTAGTCAACCATTTGTGCACAATTGGTTTTTCCTAGCTCAGTGTTTTCAAGGTTATTGTTGTGTACTATTCGGAGCATGATTTGGACACTTTGTCCATACTATTTTTAGTAAGTCACAAGGTGGTTAGCGTCTTGGTCAGATGGTAGTATTTCTATATTAGGAAAGTTGGCAGGTTTTCACCATGGATTTATCTTGACATTTATCATGGTCCTGGTGTATTAAGTTTAAATAACGTTAATAATAAAGTTAAATTAAAATATTTAACTTTATGCGTTATTTATATATATATTTAAAGTGACTTTATAATAAGGAGTTATAAGGAGGTTTAAAATGATAATTTTATATTATAAAGTTGGCACCAACTTAAAGGAGATATAAGGCAGGAAATAATTTAGATAAAATAATTTTAAATTGCCAACTTGGGCATGGGAATCAGAGGGAGATATAAAATCCAATTTGTGAGCTCATTTATACATTCATGTTCTGGAAAAAGATTGATAAGGGTTTGCTGGTTGGATTGGAAAGTCTGAAAGGTCTTGGCTTCTTTAGGACGAAAACCCTCATGAGGAACAGTATGCTATAGGAGTGAAAGATCTCCCAAGGCTACTTTTTGATAGCTCCATTTAGGGGTTATGCATTGCACATTAACGTTGACAAGAAAAGCTTGAAGATCAGGGTTTGAAGATTTCATTGGTGTTGGACGTTTGCAAAAGGTTCATTCATACTACTGGTCGATGGACATGAAGAATTTCATTTTGCTGATGAGTGTGAAGATCTTTTTACCTGGGTGTAGGGTATGAAGAGGTTCTTTGTTGCTGGGCGAATTTATTCTTTACATTCTTGGTCTGGCGTGTGTATTCCTGAGTTTATGGCAGCTACTAATCTGGTGTAGCATTTATCCATCTTAGTGGAGGCGACATACTAAGTATTGTGGAGACATGGAGCCATTTGACTGAGATGTGGGAATATTGTCAAGTTGTGTGGGTTATTGGAGGTTGTGGGTTACTTTGGCACAGTCACAATCTTCCTTGCTGGTCGTGATCACTGTGCAGGTATATTTGCGTGTGTTGGGCGCCCTTTTCTGTGGATTAAGACATTTACATTAGTGGCCATATCTTTCCTACAGCCGTGGAGACTTCATACTAGGCGAGGTTTCATACAGGGAACTAATAAAGTTTGCGAAATGGTATTTATATGTCCAATTCTATTATCTTAGAAGACTGAATGTAATGTCATGATATTTTTGAGATTATATTGCTGTTGATAGTATATATTTATGTTGTTTGGATGAATGCATAAAGTGAAGAAATGCAACGTTTGGGGCAGTTATCTTCTATGTAGTAATCTGGGATAAATTGGTGAAATATATTGCATGATATTCTTGTATCTCCTAAACAGTGGTATTACTTCCATTTGTTATGCATGTTAAATGTTTGACAAAATGTCTCATATGTCAAACTAAGCAAAATTGCAAAGGGTTGTTCCAACTAGGGTGGGACATTATAGTTGTTAATACAACTCACATAGAGATTTAGAAGTGAAAATAGGAGGGAGAGAATAAAGATAGTTGAACAACCCATCTAGATTTAGTGTGAGAAGTTAGTGGAGTTGTTATAGGAGTTAGATAACTCATCTTATATATTTGTAATATCTTATTCAACGTGAAGTGTGATAGAAGCATAATATTATAAATTTATATGTGTGCAATTTTTTTATTTTAGATTCTATAATCTACGCCCAAATTTTCTTGTAGTCACTAGATCTTATCTTATCTCTTGGCATTTAATTCTAGTGTCCTAGGTCATTTAATAATTGATGAGGTAGTTGTCTCATTGTATAGTATTAAGACACATGTCATGATCTTATCTAATCCTATCTCTCAACCTTGTCTTTATAAGCAAGGCATCTCATGTACATTTTATATTCAATCAATCAATCTTGCATCATATCAAGCAAGTTATTATCTTGCCATACTCTCTTGTGGAAGGTTATCTTTTGTTTTGCAAGTGATTTTGGGGTGTGAGCTAATTTTCAGCTCCTACAATAGTGTCTCCATATAATATTAGAATAGTATTATAAGACTTTCTTTGTCCCTAGGCTTTGACTTTTTGAGGTTTGTTGTGATCTTCCCAATCGGATTTGGGAATTTTATAAATCTCTTTTTCACAGTTATGCGCACACATGCACACATGGGAACATGTGCATGCACGCTCACACATGCCACATATGCATACATGGGCATCCACACTCCAATGGACAACCATCCATATATACATGTGCACACACACAAGCACACCATACACCCACATGCACACACACACACACATGCACCCATACACCCCCACACAAGCTTGTACGCACATGCACACACTCAGACAAGCACACCCCTCATGCATAGACCCCCATACACATGTATCACCACACAACCACCCACTCAACCACTGATCCACAGGCACACATGCCTCCTGACTGATCCACCCACACCCACACCCACATCCACACACTCACTCATCCACGTACTCACACACACACATAGAATACACTTTTCTTTTATCAAAAACAGATAATGAATGATAAAAAGACTAAGATGCATGGTGAGACTCTGCCAGGAGCAGATTTATTTTCCAACAGCTTGGAAAATATCAAAATATTTAAACATCACAAGTTGTTCTTTCTGTATTGTTCTAAAAGTCATTGTGTCAAAAAATATAAAATATCTGCCTATGGAATTTGAAGGACCTATAAGGACATTAAAGTGAACATGCATGTTATAGAAATATTAATAAACACAAATGATGATGGACAGTAAATGAAATGAGAAACAAGATGTTTTATAAGTAAGTATTGGCAGGATATTGTGGGTTGGTGAAGAGGGAGTTGGCTTGTGGGGCTGTGGTCCTTCCAGTAGGAGATTGATTTTTCATTAGAATATATTTTGGTGGAAAACCTGTTCTAAACTTTGAGGAGGTCAAACCTCTGGTTTTTTCATAAGCAGAGCTGCATGGAAATAGATAGAGTATCTGATATGGGTGCTGGATATGAATATGATAAATTTTTTTAGACCCATGATATGGATATGGCTGAATACAAATTTATATACATGCATGCATGCACACACACATATAATACATCAAAAGACATAGAGCATAATGTAAAAACTTAAAAAGTATTTGTTGTATTTTTATAGATTATTTATAAATGTTATTTGTAGTTTTTGTGGTCCTTCCAGTAGGAGATTGATTTTTCATTAGAATATATTTTGGTGGAAAACCTGTTCTAAACTTTGAGGAGGTCAAACCTCTGGTTTTTTCATAAGCAGAGTTGCATGGAAATAGATAGAGTATCTGATATGGGTGCTGGATATGAATATGATAAATTTTTTAAACCCATGATATGGATATGGCTGAATACAAATTTATATACATGCATGCATGCACACACACACATATAATTCATCAAAAGACAGAGCATAATGTAAAAACTTAAAAAGTATTTGTTGTATTTTTATAGATTATTTATAAATGTTATTTGTAGTTTTTGTAATATATATATAGAGAGAGAAAAAAATCATTTCTTTTAAATTTTACATTATTATTATTTATTTTTTTTGCAGTTTTTGAATTTTTTGATAACTCTAAACTAAATTCAGATCTGGACAGCATGGTACAGTATCTGGGTATCAGATATGGCACAGATATGGGCTCACATTTTGATGGTTCTTGATGTCTAGCATTCGATATGCAGATGTGTTTATTGTTAGGGGAGGCAAAGTATCCAGCCGCTTTGATCATATTCCAGAAATCTGCCCTTTCTGCTTTGTCATGCATGGTCTTCCTTTACCAGACTATAATTCCATGTCAAATATCATTGGCAGATTAAACAGAGATGAACTTGCAGGGATTCCATCCTTGCTATTATTTTGATAACTTTATAGCAGATAAGTTGTAAAAAAATTATTTACAATTTTAAAATATTATGACATGATATCAGTCTTGTGTCACTGAACTGAAATCTATATGATACCAGTGTTTGCTTGCAAGTTTGCAACATTACTAATACTATTCTCATGTGTTTGACTTTGACTAGTGTGGGTTTCTTTAAGTCAATAAGATAAATGAATCTTTAGGATGTAAATAGGTCTATTCAATTTGATTCCATTGAGTATATAGAATGTCTGACAAGGCTTCATGGCAGGAGAGCCCATCTTGTCAAGTTTTTGGCCTGACAAGGACAACAAATCATCATGAGGAGCTACGTAGCCTTGGCATTAAAACAATCATTAGAGGGTCTGAGTTGAGGAAAGATTTTCCATTTGTTATTTTCTGCGCTCCACCATCTGGAAATGAAGATTACTCTTCTGAAATCAGGTTACCAATTCTCTTAAATTTGAGGTGGTTAAGTTCTTTGGATAATGTACCGATTTTCTTTACATTGTTACATTTAGTGTGTTATATATTCTCTATATGAGTTTCATTGACTTACAGTTGATAACATGTTATTGGATCTTTATTATTTGATTGATTAGCTTACCATTCAGGCTATGGCATAGTAATTTCCTGGTTTGCTGTGAAGGAGTTACACCCACTTTGAGCATCCTTTTTTGATAATGATTTCAAAATAGCTACCAATGTTGCTCTCTTGCTTTCTCATTAAGTATCTTTTTAGTTGACTTTCTTGAATGTCTAAGTTTTTAAATGGCACCTTTGTGAATTTTTCATCCATTCTTTTAGTGTGTGGGTAGTATCGATGGCATGCCAATGACTGATAAACTTCTTCTGTGTCTCTTCTGTACGGGTGGTGAATTGTTACAATCCACTTTACATTTACTTCTTTATTTGTGTCATTCTATCTATACTACTCCAATGCTTTTTTGGATTTGATACCTGTTCACATGCAGGGTTTTCTTTGTTTATCTTTTAGGATTAAAATGACTGCGTTTCACAAATAATAATGCTTTTAATTTCCTTTGCTTGACTATTTACTAAAAGAAAGTATATGATTTTCAGGGCAGCAATAATGCAATGGAGTGGAGAAGGGTCATTTTTGTTTACATCAAGCTCAGCTGTGTATGATTGCTTTGACAATGGCTTGTGTGGTGAGGTAATCATGTTAACTCTATGTAAATACTGATGTTTTATCAATACCATTGGTGTTGTCTTTAAGTATATATATGGTATATTTATGCGAGGTATTAATACATTATTTGGTTTTACAGTGCCAAAGTGTTTACTAATTAATGAATATTTAAGAAGTGTATAATAAGGGCATCTATGCTAGTGATCAAAAACCAAAATCCTACAAGATCAGATTTTTAATCTGGATAATGTAATTTTTTTGAAGAATAAATTCTGGATTTGTACAATGTCAGTTTGGATACCTCTAAAAAAGAGGGAAATGGTCTGTAATTGCAATTTTCCTCCTTGTGGAATGTGATTTGAATTAAGAATTGTTTTACGCCAGGCACCATGCCTTAGACCAAGTCGCCATGCATTTCACAGTGAAAATTCAGATCTGTTACAACTGTGTTTGCAGTCCCCAACAATGATTGCAAGGACTGATTGTGAATGACTTTCATAATGGTTTATATTTTTCTTTTTTGTATAATCCAATTATATGTTTTTCTCTTGAGGGAGGATTACAGGGATGTGTAGGTAACTTAATTCCCTTTGTACTTTATATTATCCTATAGGTCAGTGGTAGCTTATAAGTGTTTCTTTTTACACTTCCTCCTACCTTGTCAAAGCAGCATCCCTTCAATTATAGTGCTTCTTTTCGTTTTGAACCTACTTTCATGCACTGCCTTTAGACAAGTTGGACTAAATGTTAGCTTGCCATGCACTTAGTTTTTAGTTTTAAGGCTGTAATGCTCATTATCATTGAGCTTGTATAATTGTGTATGCCTTCCTTAATTGAAGGGTAAAGCTTGTTAACCAAGGTAATATAAACATCAAATGGAAGCTTGTTACCAAGGTAATATAAATATTTGATATAAGGAATGAATGAAAGGCTTCAAACATTGCTGTTGTGGGTCCTGTTGGGGATGTGCGGGGTTCTACCCTTAGGACAAGAGAAAACCTGAAGCTGTGACTAAGTGTCTGTTGGTTGTGCATGGCTCCTCTTTGAAAAAAGGCAGGAGGGCCCATTTGGGTCAGGCTTTGACTCCACTTGAGATTTCTTTGGCAAGGTTTGGTTTTAAACCTCCATGGTTGTTGTCATGGCTGTCCTTTTTCTGTGGCATTGCTGCCTGTTTCTCAGGGCCTCTCTGGTTTTAAGGCATGTTTCTTTGTTGTTGTTGGTTCTTGTCTCCGTGTTTTAGTCTCACGAGGTTGTTGCCTGTTCTTATTGTACAAGGTTTTGGGGCCTTTGAAAACCCTTTTCTGGTTCATAGCTCTGGTCAAAAGCGTTAATCTAATAAAAAACATCAGATGGAAGCTTAAGGAGCATTAAGATGGATAGGAGATAAAGTTCCACACAAAGGGGATGTTTACCTTTTTAGAAGATCAATCTTGAAACCACTTTCTTAATATCAACTGTCTAAAAGCAGTGGCGGCTGTACATTATGATTATTTGTAGATGTAATTCCTCGATGTCAATTGGATATCTTGTAACTCTAGATGTATATCCAATATGTTTATGGAAAAATATGATATTCGTAATAAGATACACATTTGATTTGATTCATTATTTGGTTGTAATCTGTTCTTTTTATTTTGAGTCAAACTATAATTCATGATTTTGTAGGAGTGTCCTACAGTGCCTATGGGAAGGAGTGCTCGTACAGATATTTTGCTTATGGCAGAGGCAGAAGCACTGAAAGCTGGTGGCAATGTTATTCGGCTGGCAGGGTTATATATATCCTTTATGTGATTGTTATTTATTGAAAGTCCAATAAGAAATTTTTCTTTTAAAATAATATGTAAGGCAGCCATTTAGCTAAATTATGTAATGGAGGACAAGAAATGTTGATGCCCAGTTGAACCATTTTTTCTTGACTTAAATTTGCACAAGCTAGATAGAGGTGCTCATACGTATTATCTAAAGAAGGGAAGTGTTGATGCAAACTCAGAACACATGATTAATCTTATTCATTATGAGGTTATTTTTATCTTTATCTCAAATAAAATTCTAGGTTCATGATCATTATAATTATAAAAGCTTCCTATTAAACTCTTGTATATCTATGAAATTCATGTTTTTAAGATTATTTTGATTATTTTTTGAAGATAATATAGATAACTTATTCTAAACAATGCATATGGCACATCAACCTTCTAGAGACATGGGGGAGTTCTTCAATTATATTTCAGATATCCAAAGAGATGGCATATCTTCCCATTATACTATTGATTATTTTTGTACTAAGCATTCATATTTTATATACTGTGTTTTCTCATAAATTATTTATTGGGTTTCTTTCCAATCTATTGCATTGTTAATGAATCTTATTATGCAATGTCACATCTTAAACACTTCTCACAAGAAAAAAATATAGTTTTGGGGAGTACAAGAGTACCCTTTTATGATTGTGGACTAGAAAGAAAGAAAGACAGACAGACAGAAAGAAAGAAAGAAATTATATTTATGTCCACGGATGATCAGAAGAGGAGGTCAATTGGACTGAAGAGAACAACTCTATGCAATAGATAATTCTAGGAAGAGAAACCTAGAAGTCCCACCAGTGGGAAGAACAAAGGTATAAAGATAGAAAATACAAAACCATAGGGACCACCAAGACAAGTGGTCAGGAAGTAGGTACAAATAGGCCAAGAAAGGGGAACAAAAATCCTAAAGAGCAGAGAGCAAGCATAGAGAAAAACTGAAGATCATCAAGTATCACTCTCAAAGATGATAGTCATGTGAGGAGCCTATTCTTGTCCTAGATGGCTAGCTTTGTCCTCATGCCTATATTTATAAGAGTGCATGGGATATTAGTCGGAAAGGAGCCAATCACGTCAAATCACATGGATTACTAAGAAATTATTGTGACCATTGATCACTTATGGATAAGGACAAACACGATCCTTAATCCTTGGATCATGTAATGGCAAAATAAATAACAAAATATTGACCTAAGTTGTTTTGAATATCCAAGATACTGAGAAGGGGGGGGGGGACAGGGGTGAATCAGTATCTTCACACATTTATTGAACAAACATCATCCAATTACTCCAATGCATATAGTAGTAAAGATAAGCAAAAACATTCAATAGGACATGAAATCACACATCACATGAACACCAAAATTTTACGTGGAAAACCCAATGAGGGAAAAACCACAGTGAGGATTAGCTCACTATATAATGTAGTTCCAAAACTAGATACAAAAGAGGCTCACTGCTAGATACAAAAGCTCACTGCTTACAAGTAGGACTCACTGTCCAAACAAAGACTCACTGTCTAGAATGAGAGGTTCACTGCCTACAAAAGATTATAAAACAGAAATGGCTTCACAACCAGAATATGAACTAGTAAGAGTGCACCTAACAAGTGCTGATTCAGTTCCTTTGATGCTCAATAAACAAACTTCACACACTTCATCAGTTTCACATACTTCGCTTCACATTCACACCATACTTAGTATTTTCTTCGATCTCAATTCATTGATGCGCCTTCCAATCTCAAAACCATCCAATATATATACCTAACTTATTCGCAGGCATCAATTAGGTCGGCCTAATTGGATGCAATCTTTATTTATCAAAAAGATTAACTGTTAGCTCCAAGTTAGTACAAAATTTCTCCAAAAATAATTCAACCATGTAGTGTGCTATATCATGTCCGCTTGGACCAAAGATAGGTCGCTCATCTATTCGCAACAAAAAATATTCTATTATACCATCTACTGTTTATTAGGTCGGCTATGGATAGACCTAATAACAAAATGTAACACCGGAGCAAAGTCAACTTGCCATACGAGCATATGAGCACACAAAATTGCATACTTACAAACATTTATGAACCATTTCTAAAATCCGCGAACAACGATGAACACTGGAGAGGAATTGCAGACCAAAATACCAGACCAAAAATACCGGAGGATGTGAACTTGTTCTTCATACCGGTTCAGAGTATCGGATCAAATTGACACCTTAACCAACATGGTGACATCAATGACAACACAGAGTTTGATCTTCATTCTTTCAACAATCTCCCCTTTTGTCATTGATGGCAACATGTGCCAAAAATCCTCACACAGTTCTTCATTCTGTTCATTCCAAATCTCTCCAAATCTCTCCCCCTTTGACATCAATGGCAAAGGGCGACCAAAAACAAAAGGGTATAAGTGTATGTACATGGTGACATTGTATTTCTCAAAGTTCCAAAACTCCAACACTTCCAAAACTCAAAACTTAAAACTTTCAAAACTCCCCCTTTGTCCAACAATTCAATTCTTCTTGTTTTTGGTTTTTGTTTTCATATTTTTTCATTTTTCTCCTCCTTTGTCATCAAAGGAAAGAGCCAAAAATTCGAATATCCAAAAACTCAAGTAAAAATAACACTTTTCACCTGAAACACTTTCTTGTATCTCTCTCTCACAGTTGGAAGAATCCTTTTCAAGCAAGCACTACATAATCCATTCGGGTACACATGATGTCCAACAAAGCCAACAACATGAATGAGGATGACCAATCCGTAGACGAGCACTGATGTTCACAATCTTCTGCATCATAAAGTATTCCGAAGAGATGATCCAACCGGACCTCAACAATTTCTTTAACAAGCCAGAAAGTTCTCACCACATCTTCCCTTTGTCTCTGAACTGTCAACAATTCAACTTGCAATTCTCCGACTCTTATTCTTTGTTTTCCTTCTTTGTCTTTAAAGAAATCAAAATTCTTTCCAATGTTATTCATTTCAGATTCAATGGCTTCAATTTTGCTTCTAAAATTGTTAACTGCAACAGGTCACCGGAGACAATACTTGTAAATGTCAGACATCTCTTTAATGCATTTTCTTGTCTTGCTAATGTGTTCGGATAACTTCTGCTTAGCGTTGACACATCTTTTCTCAACCATGGCTTCGAAATTATGTCCTTCTGGTCCTTCCAAAAGCATTCTCTCTTCAACAACTTCAACGAGATTATCCGTTAATGAATTAGAAACACTTGAAATACCAATACCTTTCTTGAGCAGATACTCAACCAGAGCATCATCGATTTTAAGTCTATACACCGAAGAGTAAGCACTCCACATTTCACCAATCTTCTTCATCTCACCCTTTTCTAACATCGTCTGAATATCATCTAGATCAGAAGATTCAGATCCAGGCAGGGACTCTTCTTCATTCTCCTTTTCTTCCAGAATAATGATGACATCTTTTGTGATAATTTTCCTCTTTTTAGATTCCGGAGGGGAATCACCAATAACAACTTCCAATTCGTTTGTACCAGAGGATGAACCCACCTCAAACCGACTAGACACAGGCATACTGGAGCACAGATCCTTCGGCAAGGATAAGAAAAAGACTTTACAAGCACTTACATTATCCTCCATACCTTCCAAATATCTGTAAACTTGTTTTCCAACAGGGACCCCAGATTCCCACTTAACATTCTCTTTTCCTGGTAGCGAACTTAGAAAGTAAAATACCAAGCACATAAGTAAAGATCCAAATAGGAAAGGATATCACTCGACCAAAGACATTCTTACATTCTCAATTAGATTTTCTAGAATGAGACTACATAAGTCAAACTGCTTGTTCTCCTTTACCATCATGTGTGCAAGATATACGGCAATAGCCGAAGTGGGGCCTTCATGATTTCTAAAATAGATTTTGTAAGAAATACCATACGCAACATACCTTACGGCAGGGTTGACAATAGTATTTATCAGCAAGGCTCGGGGGTCTTTGTTGATTCCATTTAATTCCTCTACCTCTTTGTATTTCACTGTTTTTTTTCCAGGGAGGTCGCCAACACCACACAACCCTGTAATAGCTTCAATTGCTTCCTTTGTGATCGGGTAGGGTCTGTCCAAGATAATGCTGCCATTCTTGATTTGACTCAACAGGGACAAGATGGACTCTTTATCTGCAAACCAAGGAAATTCTCCCCATAAATCCAAACCTAGGGTTTTTACGTTTTGCAATTCGTTGGTCTTTAGCCCTAGTTCCATTTCCTTCATTATTTGATGATCAAATTCTTCCAATTCAACTCGTTTCAGCCTTAGTGGAATATTGTCACTCGATCTTCTGTCCATAGATTCCATTTTCGCACTTAACTTCTTTAGATTCTTTCCTTTGATTGCGAGAGATGATTTTGAAAACTTCCGTCACTTGTTCTTAAATATTTACAATGATTTTTCTAGATTACCTCAGAATCGCTCCAAATTGCTTAAGAATCGCTTCAAGTTTGCTCCAACTTGTTCTACGAATTCTTCAAATGCACAAGTGATCAAAATGACTTATGCTTTTCACTTTATACACCATCGTGCTGACCTAATTCGCATTAAATGCAATAAGCTTCAAAAAGCTGATAAAAACTTTCTTTCACTGCACTGAGAAACCCTAATTTGCTCCGCAAATGCACATGCTTGCATTTTTTCTTCCGGTTTGTTTTGCATAACCTCTATCTATTCGTTCCTTAAAACATATCCTTGTGCCAACATTTGACACGCCATATTTCCAAGGGGTTCAAACAATTTTCTGTTAATACTCCCCCTAAGACCATGCTAGGTCTAATTCCCGAAGAAATTGTCTACACCGGATGAGTGCACATACACATTTTTCGTCTCTGGTTCTTCTTTCCTCTTCCATATCTTGTTCATTTCTTGCTTAACCTCATCTTTGTCAATTTTCTTCACCAGCTCATTCTCCTTTACCGGAGTAGACTGCTTTCCCTTTTTACTTCTGCAAACTCTTGAAATATGTCTTGGTTTGTTGCAATTGTAGCATACAACATTTCTCTGATTTGTTTGTCCTCCTTTAACAACTGATCTGCACTAATTTGCTTTGTGTCCAAACTTGTTACATGTATGGCAGTAGCCAACAAAAGACTGATTCATTCTACCTCCATAAAACCAGTACATCATCTGAGTTTTGCATTCACTTGCTCTATGTCCAATCTTTTTACATGCATAACATTGTCCGGAGAAGGAACCAAAAAACTGATTCATCCTACTTTTGCACTTAGTTGCCCTGTGACCAAATTTATTGCATGAAAAACAAACACCATTGAAGGATGAATACCTTTGAGCATTTGGTTGTCTGATAGGTGGTCTTCTAGCAAAGTTTCTTGGATTTCTCTTTTGCTTCCCTTTATCTCGAGTCTTTTGATCATCCATTGGATTTGAGTTCTGCACATTCTTAGAGTTTTCACCGGCTTCATTTCCCAAGCCACCTTTGTCTTTAGAAGGTCTCTGTGCTACAATCAATTCATCAAGCTTGGTGGAGCTTGTCTTGAAATTATCTTCATAGAGTTTTGCTTTCTCCAGATCTGCTTTCAGGTTCATCACTTCTTGTTCAAGCCTTGAGCATACATCAAACTTACTTCGCACCACTGTATTCAAACACTCTTCAATTCTCTTCTTTTCTTCCACTTGCACCTTTAATCTGGTAATCTCTTCATTTGCTCACTCACTTCTCTATGTCTTTCTTTGAATTTCGTCAATTGGTCTTTCAATTTTCGGATGCATTCATTTTCCTCATCAAGATTTTCTTTTAGATCGCTGTTTTCATTTTCAGCCTTGTCAAGATCTTCAAGAGCAGCCCGAAGCTCTTCTTTATCCATTTGTCAATCTACAAAATCTTCCTCAAGTTGTTAGGCTTTTCTAGAGGAACCAGAGCTTTGATACCAATTGTTGAATATCGAAGATACTGAGTGTAATGACCCCTTTCTAGTGGAAGCACTTAATCCCAAAGTCTCGCATTCAAAATGTTTCTCAAGGAGACATTAGGAGCATTAGAGATCGATAAATTTCAGTCATGACATCTAATAAGATCAAAGATGATATAATTATTTCATTCTTGACAAAGGATTATGCATTTCCTTTATTCCTTTCTTATTCTCCTAATCCATAATTCATATTCAGCATTAATTGCTAATTCAGCAATATACAGATATACATACTGCTTATTACCAAACTAATAAATATTGTACTTTCTATACTTTATATACAATAGTTTAAGGCCTAAACCGTTTACCTACAGATTGTGATACATTTACCAAATATTAAACGCAGACATACCTAAATATATAGATACAAGCTATTCATGTTTATATTAAGGAAAGTCATAATTACTTATATGGCTCAATAAACACTATAAGCATCATTATTGCATATTTGTATATAATTCCCATATGCACACATACCTATACTTATACACACACACATATATATATAATTATTCCCCCCTTATTAATATTCACATATAATTATTCTTTACTTATATTAATATTTGTATATATATACGGGTTTATATAATTATTCTTTAATTATATTAGTGTTCATATATATATTCCTTACTTATATTGCCTAGCATTCATATTCATACCTTCACATGACTAATTAATGTCATATATGCTGCTTTTCTGATATGCGGATCTCCTTTTCTTTACTTTCTTGATCACACCTTTCACCTCTTTTTCTCATACTCTTTTCTTTTCTATCTTCCCCTCTACCTCTGCTGTAGACGTCCTTTCTTCTTTAATATCCCTTGCAAGGACAAATGACACAACCTTTCTTCAAGGGGCGTGACTTTTAATATTAATCGTAACTCTTTAAGAGGTATGCTTTTTGCTAACCAATGCACTTTTTACCATGATAAAGTAGGCGATCATATTTGCTGAGTCAAGGATGCTTGACCAATGCCTTTTTGAATGCACCCCTTCACTTTTGATGATTGTTGCCTTAGACATCGCTGGTCTTAGAGGTTCGATAGCCTTGGTTATGTATTTATTAATAATAGTTATACATATTTTCTGTGTTTCATAATCAGCATTTTAATTGTAATACTATTATTTTAATAACATGCTCATAATCATGGCTATAATTATAATTTTAACATTGTTACTGATTATTATCATTATAATTGTAATTCAGATTATATTTACTTATATTTACATTAGTTATTTGATTATTTAGATTTCTTTATGAGTATTATATTATCCATTATATTTATAATTGTAATTATCTTATTATTTTATGTTTATATTTTATATTAATTTTATATACTTTAATATCTATTATATCATAATAATATTTATGATGTTATTTATAATATTCATAATTATAATATTGTTTTGAACAATTACAATGGTGAAATATCAAATGGTTACTATTTTAATTATGTTTCTTAATTATCTAAATGTCCAATTTCGGGGACATGACACTGAGAGGGGGGAGGGGAGGTTGGGGGTGAATCAGTATCTTCACATACTTATTGAACAAACATCATCCAATTACTCCAATCCATATAGTAGTAAAGATAAGCAAAAAGATTCAATAGAACATGAAATCACACATCACATGAACACCTGAATTTTACATGGAAAGCCCAATGAGGGAAAAACCACGGTGAGGATTAGCTCACTATATAATGTAGTAACAAAACTGGATACAAAAGAGGCTCATTGGTAGATACGAAAGCTCACTGCTTACAAGTAGGACTCACTGTCCAAACAAGGAATCACTGTCCAGAATGAGAGGCTCATTGCCTACAAAAGATTATAAAACAGAAATGGCTTCACAGCCAGAATATGAACTGGTAAGAGGGCACCTAACAAGTGTTGATTCAGTTCCTTTGATGCTCAATAAACAGACTTCACACACTTCATTAGTTTCGCATACTTCGCTTCACATTCACACCATACTTCATATTTTCTTCGATCTCAATTCATTGATGTGCCTTCCAATCTCAAAACTATCCAGTATATATACTTGACTTATCCGCAAGCATCAATTAGGTCGGCCTAATTGAATGCAATCTTTATTCATCAAAAATATTAATTGTCAGCTCCAAGTTAGTACAAAACTTCTCCAAAAATAATTCAATCGTGTAATGTGCTATATCATGTTGGCTTGGACCAAAGATAGGTCGCTCATCTATTCGCAACACAAATTATTCTATTATACCATCAACTGTTTATTAAGTCGTACATGGATAGACCTAATAACAAAATGTATCACCGGAGCAAAGCCAACTCGTCATATGAGCAAATGAGCACACAAAATTGCATACTTACAAGCTTCCAACATTCATGAACCATTTCCAAAATCCGCGAACAACGATGAACACCGGAGAGGAATTGCGGACCAAAAATACCGGAACAAGAATACCGAAGGATGTGAAGTTGTTCATACTGGTTCAGAGTATCGGATCAAACTGACACTTTAACCGACATGGTTGACATCAATGACAACATAGAGTCTGATCTTCTTCATTCTTTCAACAAGCTGGGCTTACATTTAAGTTGGAATGCACTTAGTGAACTGTGTACATTAACATGCACATGTAAGATTAACTTAGTGAAGGGAGGTTGGAAGAAGTTACATGCTATTGTAAGGCGGGTCATAATTGGAAGAGGAACACACTCTGGATCGAGAGCAACAGGCGAAACTATATCATTGAATTGAAGAACTATGCTGTGAGCGAAGAATTGGCTTCCTCCGGATCAAAATCAGACGGAGGTGAGTCGGATGTCAATGAAGGGAGGAGAGCTATGGAACCAAATGCTGATGGCGTACTTGAACTCAAGAGTTGCTCAGAGGACGAGATAAGCTCACTGAACGAGCTGTTTCATAGGCAAATGGAGGATTACGAGGTGTTCCACCCAGAATGCAACATTTAACAAGTCAGAGAGGGAGAGGAGGAAGAAGACAAGTCAAACATTCCCTCCAAAGTACGGAGAATACAAAGATGGTGTAGCAGAATTGGACGAGATGCCAGCCCACAAGTTCGAAAGGGACAAACTGATCAAGTATGAGGAACCAACACTAAAGAAGGTGAATCTCGAAGAGGAAGACAAGCCAAAGATAATCCTTGTTAGTGATGACTAGGATCTCGTACTGAAGGTGGCGACGTTCAAGATTTTTATGGAGTACAAGGATGCATTCGCTTGGACGTACAAGGACCTAAAAGGTGTACCACCAGAATTGTGCATACATAGGATCCCTCCCTCTCGTACTGGGAGCACAACTCGTATGGAAGAGACCCTATAGGATGAACAAGAATTATGTCGCCAAGGTACAAGACAAGATTGAAATGATGTTGGAAGTGGGCATTATATTCAAGGTGGAAGTTAGTGATTGGGTGTCACCAATCCTCATCTCGTTGAAGGAGTCAGAGTAGATTCGGATATGTGTGGAGAAGGCAATAACAATCAAGGACCTGTTTCCAATCCTGTTCACTGACACGATCTTGGAGGAGGTAGCTGGACGTGAAATGCACTCATTTATGGATGGGTTCTCGGGATGTAACCAAATAAGCATTGTCGAAGAAGACAAATTGAAGACAACGTTCATGGTCGAAGATGGAGTGTATGTGTACAACTGAATGCCGTTTAGATTGTGTAACGCCCCGACCACCTTTCTAAGAATCATCCTGCACATTTTTGACAAGATGTCAGTCGACAACTTTAAGGCATTTTTGGACGATTGGTCAATCTACATTGATAAGGAGAAACATTTGAAGACACTCAGGGAATGTATGGAGAGGTGCAGGGCAGCCCGTCTAGCCCTAAATCCGAAGAAGTGTCGATTCATGGTATCACAAGGAAAGTTATTGGGAGACATTGTTTGTAAAAGCTGGATTGAAGATGGACTCGGACAAGATAAGGGTCATCATATAGATGGAGGCCCCATAGAACGTCACCGGAGTGAAATCTTTTCTCGGGCACGTGGGTTACCATCGGAGATTCATCAAGAATTTTGCATAGATTTCTTACCCACTCAACTACTCACGAGGAAAGGATAATCGTTCATGTGGGAGGACGAGCAAGAGAAGGCATTTAATGAGCCAAAGGTATGGTTGATCAGTTCACCTATATTGGCGTACCTTGATTGGAATAAAGAGTTCTACGTACACATAGATGCCTCAAATTATGCAATCCAGGTGACATTGGCGCAAGTGGGCCTACATGGGCTAGACCATCCAATATTCTTCACTAGTCGTCTGTTATCAAAGGCAGAGAAGATCGCTGAATTTAATTAATTCAAAATATGGGGCATTCGGATCTTATTTTGACATTGGGCATCACCTTTGAATATTGATATGTAATCGCAGCTTTACATAAATTAAATACCACTGCCTTGTCTTAACTTCAAACACTACCTTTTTAACTTCTGAATCGTAGCTTTTTAGCTGTCTTTTTCATTTTTGTCTGATTCTAATTTTGTCTTTTTCTGGTTTTGTCTTATTTGATTTGATTTTATTCCTTTTTAAATTTAATCGCTGCCTTCTTTTTATGTCTTATTTAATTTAATAATATATCTGGGTGCTGCTGTCCAAGCATTCTTGCCCATCGCTGGAATAGCTGTTCTAAATAAACATAATCGTTGATTTATCAATCATCTTTTATCAATCATAATCTTTAATTGCTGCTTTTGCACTTAACCCTTATGATAATCGCTACTATTGAATAATTGCTGCTCTAAACATACAGTTAATGCTGCCATTTAATTTATTCTCACACTCATACTTGGGTGATTACAGTGGCCTTTGACCTTAATACAATTATTGATTTTCTCCTTGAACCAATGATAATAATCATCTCATCTTTGACACTAATATCTTTCCTTTGACATCAATGAATTAGGCTTTGACATCAATGACAACATTTCCAACATAACTAATTGGGGCTTAATTACCTGAACAACATGTTACATTTATTACATGAAATATTTGCATTGTGACTATAGTTTTATTAAACATAATTAACTACGGCGACTACGGCCGACTATGACTATGACCGTCTACATACCTAAGTTGGGCTTATATTTAAGTTGGAATGCACTTAGTGAACTGTGTACTTTAACATGCACATGTAAGATTAACTTAGTGAAGGGAGGCTGGAAGGAGTTACATGCTATTGTCATTGGATGACAATTTACTTTGTCTCTAACAAAGAACTCCAATAAACAACTATTTTTTGTGTCATAGGTTCTGCATGAAGAGCACACAGAAGATATTGAGAGGGGTCGTGAGGGGGGCGGATGGGGGAGGGGGTGTGGGGTTGGGGGTGAATCAGTATCTTAAAACTTTAAACCTTAAAACCATGTGAATCAGAAATCAAAACAGTAAGAGCAAATGTAGAAAAAGATGAACATTGATTTCACATGGAAAACCCTTTTGGGTGAGAAACCATGAGAAAACCATGCTTTTATTATCTTCAAAGGACACCAACCCAAATTACACAAGTGAGCACCGACTCATTGAGAGCACCAAATCTCTCGAAGCACCAACTTCAAATAGCTGAGGCACCAATTTCAGCGTGAGCCCCAACTAACAGAAAATTATTCCAATAATCCAACTCTGATTCTTGATACAAAATATAGACACTCAAACACAGGACTCCTTAGACTAAGCACAATCATAAGCTGAACACAATCTCTGTAATAACCCCAAAATGAAGTTGACCTTAAATGAATGATAGAAAAATTGATTGCTGGTCTGGTAAAGATCAGATTTCTGTGCACAAATTCAAACATACATGCTCAGCACCTCACAAATTCAAACATACATGCTCAGCACTTCTCCAATTCAATATTAGTACATATAGTGCCAACAGATTTTCTTGGATCCCTTAACTCCATTTACTCAATATGCAATCTCAGAATATACTCCATAATGAATAACGCAGAGGATATCTTTTTGCAAAACGAAGACAGTATTCACACTGTATGAAGAGAAAGATCATTCATATGAAATGTTACTGTAGTCTTCAAAAAGAAAGGACTGCCACATAAATGTGGATGGCATTGAAAATTAAACGCTCAATCTAATGAACACAACAATCCTTTCATACTGACAGCTTCTTTAGTAATCAAAGAATGAAGACTCCCTTATTTGAATCTCACCACATTCAAATTAAAGAATGTACACATTAATGACCACAACATCCATAAAGAGGATAGTGATAGTAAATGAATGTCTAAATGAGCACGATTCCTCCATAATACGACTCCCAAATGAACAACGACTAAAAGGAATGAACGCAAGGCCTTAAACCTGATCCCATATTCAACTTTAGTCACTCCGCATAAGCATTGACTTCTTCGACTTCTACCAAGAATGGAGATCAGATGATTCCAGAAAAACAAGCCCGTAAATACTTATGCATTACTATGCGCAATAACCAAAAGCATGGAGTGAAGAAGTTGAGCCGCCCTTAACCAAAATATTAGAAGCCGTTGCCAGAGTAAGGTCGACATTAAGAATGAAGACATTACGTTCCATTGGCTTATAACCTGTGCCTAGGAAAATAAAGGTGATGCAGATTACCATGAAGACTGCCTTAAAATGTTTTTTTGAACAATATAGAGAGTAGTCTGTGGGAATTTTTAATGCTTCTACGTCCAACAAAGAATATCCGATGAATTTTTAAATGCCAGGAAGGCATCGCTAAACACATCCCACAACAAGTCACCTTCAATAAGCATTAGCTGCCTTTAATACAAACCGATGTTGAATAACCACCTTTAATACAAACTGCAGACCATAAGCATTAGCTGCCTTCAAAACAAACCGATGTTGAAGAACCATGAAAACAAAGGCCGCCATTATAAAGAATCTGCGTAAAAGTCAGGGAGAATAAAGGAGCTGCCACACAAACTTAGCAAGATGTTACATTAAAAACGTGTCAGAGAATCTGCAGATGACATTCAAGTTGTTAGAGAAAAAGACTCGACCAAATTGACTTGACATATGTTGAGTAAGCAGTCCTCCACGGTGGCATTCAAACTTGACATCAATGACAAAAATATCCAACACTGTGAACATGTAAATGATTTGATCTTTTATATGACATTTGATAAAATATTCAATGTATTAACAAAGGAGACGAAGGCTTCTTAAATAGAAAATTACAAGACGATGTTTCTAAGTGAAACGATTGTAAACAACATATGAAAATAGAAACTATCTAACCTAATTAAAGACGACTAAGATGACCATTATATTATTTAATATATTTAATACCCTCCCTTAATGGTCATCGTTCTAACTACCTACATAAACAAAGAACATTCTGCCACCATAGACAAGAGCCTGCCACTGACTCTGCCACTCGAGATGAGTCTGCCACCAACCCTCTTAGAAACTGTAGAATTTCTAGAAATAACCAAAATGGATCACAAACCATCCAACTTGATGTTGGGTAACATAGGTTTCCCTTTGTGGAGCAGAGACCAAAAAAAAACAACTGCCACGATTTTGAAGAAAAATCGGCAAACCCTTCAAACTTTTGCAGATGAGCACGACGCCCCAGAATAGACTACAAGAAACCACGATTTTTGAGGGAAAAATCGCAAAACCCTGAAACTGAAGGTTACAAAGCATCGTTTTTTTTGGAAAAAATGATAAAAACCCTCAAATGAATCCCGCGCATTTCTGCGAATTATAGAAGACCATACAAAACATTGATTTTAAGGAAAAAATAGTAAAACCCTTCCATGATTTTTTAGGAAAAAAATATTAAAAAGCCCTCCATAATTTTTTTCAGAAAAAAATAAAAATTAAAAACCTTCCAAATAATTTTTAAGGAAAAAATTATAAAAACCCATCAAATAATTTTTAAGGACAAAATTATTAACCCATCAAATAATTTTTAAGGAAAAAATTATAAACGCATCAAAAACTGGCACAAATTTGTTGGCACAAAATTCAAGGCACGAAAAATGATGCACTCAGAAAAATCTGAAGACAAGCCAGTTGAGATCTCAAAAAACCCACCAAGAATCTGTAGTCAAATTTTTTTCGCCTTGAACCAGAGGGTCAAAACCCTAGACGAATTTGCAGAAACCTAGGTTGCCATGAAAGCTTAAAATAAAATTGCAGAAAATGCCTGAAATCTATTGAGATCTTAGCACCCAGGTTGCAAAAAACCTAGTTGTCACTGGTATAGGCAAAAAGACCTTTTGAAGCTTAGAAATGACGCGACAAATGCAGATTTTCGAATGCGATTTGAAGATCTTCGAATGCGTGTGTCTGCAAAGGAAAAAAATTCCCGTCAACACTAGAGATTGCAGATGAAAACCCCGAGATTGCGCGATCAAACACGATAAAAAAATCTCGACCAAAGAAAAAAAAACGGGTCTTCTGAATATCACGCGATTAGCAGACGAAAAAAATCCGACGCCCAACAGAGAGATCGTGCGGATCACAATGCAGACAAAGCACAAGTCTCAGATGAAAAAAAAACGTGACCAGGAGATTCGCATCCAATAATCTTGAAATTGCTACCACAAATGCAAAAACGTGTTTTGCAAAAGTTTGCAATTTTTCTCTAGCAAGAAACACAATTTTTTTTGAATTACAGCTAAAAACCCACAATTTTTTTTTTACTTGCAGAAAGCCTTCAATTTTTAACTAAAAAAAACTTTGATTCTCAAAAAAATTTCTAAAATGATTTCTGAAACCCTCCCAAAATCCTGGGCCTCTGTGAGGGAGTCAGACCTAGACCCGCTCTGATACCATGATAAAATATTCAATATATTAACAAAGGAGACAAAGACTCCTTAAATAGAAAATTACAAGATGATGTTTCTAAGTGAAATGATCGTAAACAGCAGATGAAAATAGAAACTATCTAACCTAACTAAAGACGACTAAGATGACCATTATATTTTTTAATATATTTAATAACATTATCTCAAGTGAATCACTTGATTTTGAATAAGCTCTCACATATAGTGCATTAAAATCTCATCGTGCCTAGTGAGCTAGTGATCAACAATATTGTGAGCAATGTGTATAGCAATCTGACTTTTGCACTAAGGACAAGTGGGTTGGTTTTTGTGGAAATCTAAACTCTGAATGGCTTGTAGGAGTCTAAAATGCATCCTGTATGACAAATTGATGGAACTTAAGTAATTTGCTTCAACAAGAGAAAGAATAGTAATAGCTTGTTTCTATAGTCGGTCATAGTCGTAGTTGGCTGTAGTTGGCCGTAGCAGTAGTCGACCGTAGTTGATTGTTATAAAATAAAACTATAGTCAAATAGAAAATAATTCATGCACTTGATGTCACATGTTGTTTCGGGAAACTAAGTCCCGATTAGTAATTTGGTTATTATGAAGTGTCACGACGGTTGGTTTCTCAACCACCGCCTATGACTATATGTCTATTGTAATCGGGACAGCTATGCTATTATGTTGCTGACTTTATGCTATTGTACTTGCTGTTAATTGATGAAGAAATGCAACATCTATTTTATGCACTATGTGTTCATCCCCTTCATAGGTCTTTTTTAGTTTGTTCTACATATATTTCGCCGATGTCCAATGCATCAGTTTGACAAATTCAGATTCCAATAATCCACACAAAATTGTATTCATGTCTTTTGCATTATTTTCACTTTCCTTCTTTCTTTCCGAATCGTTGGTGGAAATGATGGTGTAGTATAACCATTCACAACCGATTGCCAAATATCAAATCCAAGTGCCATTTGGTAGGTGCACATCCTTATACTCCAAAAGGCAAAACTCGTCTCATCAAACAACAAAGCCTTGTTAGACGAGAATCCGTCTTGGCATGCCATTTGTGCTCTTAAGATCTTCCTTCTAACGATTAAGCTATATTATGAAGGAACCAAATCTGATACCAATTGATGAGCACAAGCTTATATTGAGAGAGGGGTGAATTAGTATAAGACTATTTTTAAAATTTCAAATTAACAACCACAATCACTTTAAATGCACAATATAAATAAGTAAGAACACAAGATTTACGTGGAAACCCTTACGGGAGAAAGCCATGGCAAAATATTGCTTTATATAAAAATCTCTTACATATTTTGTAGGCACCAACCTATTGGAGACACCAATCCCCAACATTTGAGCACCAACTCAATATGAAACACCAATCTCCTTTAATAAGAGGCACCAACCTGAATATGAGGCACCGACCTCTTAAAAGATGAAGTATATGTTCTCCTTAATAATCTTTCTTCAAAAATCTCTATATGATGATCTTCAATTATTCTCTCTTCACGAAACTGCTGGTGTATATGTGATTTTTCTATTTATTCTACACACACTTCTCCACATTCCTCATCCTCTATATACATTATATATTTTCACCAAGGGAGGTGAATGCATGAATTTATACATATCATTTCGCTTCAGCACTCCTTATGGAAGTGATCGGATCTTCTTGGACATTCCCTTTGACATCAATGACAATAATCCAATAGTTACGTGACTTGTGTTGGAAGGATATCTAGATTTGTATTAGGTCTGAAAGGTCTCATGTTGCATGTGGGTCAACATGCAAAGGTTGGAAAGCATGGGGTGTGAACACTATGATACAATGTCATTGCATTTAACATTGTCTGTGGATCTTAATCTGCAATCTTACATCTAAAATTATTTACACAAGAGGAATATTTTATTTTTAATTGGAATACAAATGTACCCTTTAACACTATAGACAAAATGTCTCAATGACAAAGCTCACATGAGAAGCCCGACTTCCACCTAAATGATTGATCTTTTCGTCATCCGTATCTATATGAGAATATGGATATTTAATTGTGGATGGAGTTAATCTTGTGAGATTGCATGGATCACTAAGAATTAGTTGCTATCATTGATCACTTTTGATATGAACAAACCACAACTCTTGATCTCAGGGTCATGTAATGAAAACAAGATGTAGACACAAAATAACCCAAATAAAGCTTACACCTAACGTGGATTGTACTTGATAAACTATTTATTCTTACATATATCTGGAAGGTCTCATGAGTCATATGGATCAACATACAAAGGTTGGAAAGTGTACTTGATAATCTATGTATGCTAACATATGTCTATGGATGCCACATGTAGGATAGAAAGACATTAGAGAATGTACTATTCTATATTTGCAAGGTAATTGCAAAGATGAGTAGCAGCTAATTCCAAAGATGCTTCAATTACAAATAACACGGATTGGCACATACATGGTACATATCATTATTTAATGCATAGGGATACTTATATGTAAAAATTTAAAAACAACATTGAATGGAGATACAAAGAATGTGGGTGCCTTTGTCAAACTCAAATGCAATGTACATAGTGTCCACATATTACCAGGTCTTCATGATGGAGAGCCATATAAATCTTCAATAGGTGCACATGGGATGATGCTGTTGTAACGACCCCATCCTTGGGTAATTAAATTTTTTCCAACATTTCACTTCAAAGTTCAAACATATAAAAGTAACAAGTAACAAGATATTACAATAAAATTTTTCCTTTCTTTATTGATAAATACATGCAAGTTACAATATATATTTCCACATGAATTCCATTTTCATTGCAAAAATAAATCAAAGTACAAAAGTAAAACAATTACATACATAGCTCGTAAGCTTTTGCACAAATAGTAGTAAGACGGTCCAGGTTCCCTTCCTTTCAAATCTTGGTGTATCTGTCGCCTGCTGTGGAGGAGAAACATCACTCGGGCGCTTTTCCGCCAAGCACAGACTAATAATGCGGTTACCCGCACATCTATCATTCGATAGATGGCCCTCCTTCTGAACAAAGAGATTGGTAAAGTATCCGGCTGCGACAACCCAACTGAGCATAGTGCCGTGTCCTATACATCTAGAACTTTCTATTTCACAATCCCGAACTAGCATGATGGATCACAATGAATTGACAGTGTAGTCTCAACTATCTCACATTTAAGTGGAAGTCATACATTTCACTACTTTGGCCAAAGTATTCTCATTCAATATTTTGAATGAAAGTCATCTATCATATTCACTACTCAGGGCCGATTTGACTTAAGGCTATCTTACACTACGCATAGGTATCGTCCTTTACTTTTGGATAATCTTTTATCCCAGACTAACCTACAACATTCTACTAAGTAATTTACACAAGATAGGTATATCCTGTTTCAAATTACCCACCTTTAGACAATCTACTTCAAATAGTTACATAAGGGAGGTATATCCTGTTTCAGACAACCTACCTTCAAACAATCTACTTAGAAACGAAACAGTCTACAAGTGTCTTATACCATTCCTCCTAATCAGGAAATCTTTATCCTAGGAGTATTTTAGCTTACCTCAGTTATCCCTATAACTTAAGCTGAAAAGACCTTACTAGACCACTATCTTCATTTCATTCCTAGTATCTAGTATTTACTCACACATATTCTCCTTATATTGAGATCAATTAGTATAGGATACATACACACAAATGCAATCCATCCAAACACATTCCTTGATATAAAAACAAACCCTTTCTTAAATGAAATGAAATAATAGTTTCCCCTTTTTCCCTTATATTTAAATTGCACACAAGACATTCCCTTAAAATGCAGTCAAGCCATTCCTTTTAAAATGTAGACAAACCATTCCCTTTAGTCTATGCAATTATAAACAGGAAATAGAATTTCTCTTTTACTTGGCTGGTCTACTTATACTATAACACAATTCAATGCATAAAGTAAACATATAGTTTCTTCTACTTATGAACTTAAAAACAAAGCTATTAAGGGATGTGACACCTATGCCTGTTTCCTTAAGCTGGCCTCCTTGTTGCTTGTGAATGCTTCTGATTCAGTTAGTGGCAGGCTAGCAGCTCCTTTGTTCCTTTCTTTATTTAATCCCTCTCTCTTACTGTTCCTTCCAGATCCTAACTACTTTAGCTGAAGCTCAGAATGGCTGGAGGATAATTTTTGGTAATGCTGGTTATTACTTCTCTCAAAACTGAATTCTATAGCAGGTGCACACATGTATAAATGCAACAAATGAAAATTCTCAAGGCTTGAACAAAATGGCAATGGTGAATTGTGGCTCTCAAAAGCAAATTCGGAATTAGCAAAGGCAAGTTGTGAATTGGTAAAATGATAAGAAAATGAGCTCAATTTATAGAGTTCGGATTTTTATGCCAAGCTACAGTTTTGGCATGAGAATTGACACCTCTACCTATTTGAAAGTGTCAAACTCATGGTGGCAGCATTACAAAAGCTTATTCATCTTTTAGAAGGTGAGTCAACCTCCATTTGTGAAGAATGATTCAAACATCACATGGTAAAATATGGCTGAGTGACACCTACAGGCTTCCTTTGTAATGGTGCCCAAAACAAGCGGGTTTGTTTCCATAGTAGAAAATGTCCATGAACAGATGCGTCCCACCTAGCCTAGATTTTAGGCTTCATCACGCATTTACAGTATAGCGTTTCACAAGCCCGCGACCTGGTCTCTCCTGTGCGTGCGTATTTGCAGCAACGCATCTTTATTTTCCATTTTCAAAAGTTCACTATATTGATGAATGAAATATTTGCTGTTGGTGTTTTTAATTCCCAGCTTTACCATGGTGAAAGGAATGCCATAAATTTCAATGCAAATCATAGTTTATTTCCCATGGCATAAATATTCGATATTCACCAAATGACTTAAAATGCTAATTCATTTATTTCCAAAGATTTTATACATTTAAAATATATATATAATTTCTTATATACATATATAATGTATTACATTATAAATAGTCTATTATAGTTTTATTTCTCAAAATAAATAAATATATTTAAATGTTTAATATTTAAATATATTTATATATATCTATATATTTATTTTGGTTAGATTATAATAACATATATATTTATATAATATTAAATATATAGATATATATATATCTATATATATTTACACTTAAATATACATATACACATTTGCATAAAATTATTCAAATACGTGTATTGCGAGCCAGTCAACATACTTTCAATATACCTATTTGTGCAAATATGTGTATATATGTTTAACTGTAAATTCAAGGCAATATAATAATGTTATAATTTAAACATCATAGATAGTGTGTATATGTTTATAAACCATTTATGTATCTGTATGTATGCCATGTCGACACATGCGTATGGCATAATAATTTGCCGATCATACATCTGTATCGCCATGTCATACATATTGATACATACATATGAGAGATACATGTATACACATATACACCCTGCCTATGTACATATATCAATTCATGTTCCACATTCAAGGTCATAGAACAGTAAGTCAGGCTAACAAGTAACACCACTCACAAAGCACAAAGAAGTAATCCAAAACTCCTAAGCCAAAGGATGACTTATCAAGATAAATCTATTTGACTCGGTTCCTGTAAACCCTTTGTGAAGTGTGTGTATGCTCAACTGATTTACTTTATCGGTTACTTGACCAAGCTCCTCTCCCGAGTGATATTTCTCCTCCGCCTAGAGGAATGGTTCATGTACCTACACCCATAGACATACAATCTCGATAGTTACTTGTTCACAACATTAACAGTATACCAAACATCTTAAGTTAGAATATTCATTACTCCATAACTTGCATGCAACATTAAACAAGAATTACACCAATAGAAGTATCAATCAAATGAGACAATCATTTAAATAGAACACGTTCATTTTGATTACAAAAACACGTTTTATTCATCTTAATGATTCAAACATTACAATCAATTGCCCTATGCAATAGTAGCTATACAAGCGGGGTGTAACAGCTGTGATAGGGATTATGGTTGGATTCATTGACATTATTGAGTCTTTCAAAGGAGGTGCTCTTACAGCACTGAGATAATTTTGTTTTTGTTTTTTATGGCGAGTGTTTTTGTTTTCTAGTCCTTAGCTAAACATTGAAGGAATCTTGGCTATTGAATTGAAAATTAATTTTACTTTAGATAACTTTGTAACTAGATATATGATTATATGATAAGTAAAGCTCTTTGCTCAGCATTCTTTTTACTCATTTCTTGATATAAATTTTTTGAAATATGTTTTGGAGTAACAGGATGCAGCTTCCTTAAGCAAGGGTATCTTGGAAAAGAGATATCGGGGGCGTGTTTTTATGGGTTGTGATGACTGTCCCCTATCCAGGTTTGTATGAAGACAATCTGCTAAGAATGTTAATTATTAGAGACAATACATAACATTTTCTTTTAAAGGAATAGCACTTTATTCATAAAAAGGGTGGTTTTACAAAAAGAACCTTTTCTTAAAGTAAAAATTATAATATCTAATAATTTGACTAAATACATCTGTTTTACAACTACTTTTGTGTGAGTAAATCCATGTTGCAGTCTTCAAAAACATACGAAACAAGCAAAACTAATATATTCTATTTTTTTTGAAGCTTCCACTAGTTGATATCCTTTGTTAGATTGTCAAATGACATTACTTTTAGGTTAGAGGAACTACCATTATTCTAAAACATTTTCTCTTTTATATGTTCTTTTCCAAAAATTGTTAACATTTATTTTTTGATGGTTGAGCTTGAAGGGAGATTTGTGATTTTCCTTATTGATTGGTGTTATCAGATGCTCTTTCCAACCTAAAACCATGAAACAAGGTACTTGTGGAAAGATTTAGTGTACAGCTGCAAACTATGCATGCCAACATAAGAAAAATTGTCATGTCCCCACCAATAAATGGAATTGCAGCCAGCAGATCGCATTATTTCATAAATGCAGGCCGACCCCCTTATAATATTGCACACATTAAAGATAAAAATAAATATAAATTAAATCCTATATTGGGCTGACTCCTTTATGATTAGCACTAAGGCCAACCTCTATGGAAATAAGAATAAATTAAGGTTAATATATATAAAGGATAAATGGAGGCGATTGAGTATGATAAGGCAGTGATTATTCCATTAAAAACAAAAAGGCAGCAATTAATTTCCAAAGGCTGCAATTCTTTTTACTAAGAGGCAGCAGGCAGCGATTCACATGAAGCAAAGATTATCATTAATGGGCAGCATACATGCAAGAGCAGCGATTATATTGGTAAATGGAAAGTATTTAAGGAGTGATTCTAAGGGCAGTGGTCCCTTGCAAAACAAAATTAAAATTAAATTAAGGTTTCAAACCAGGGATTAAGGGAATAGTTGGGAATCTTCTAAAACGGCATTAATAATGAAGAGGTGTTACTCCCAAGAAATGAAAGATATATAAGGGAGGTCAATTCATTTGGTGATTCATCAATTGGGGGTTAATTAAGCAGATTGGAAACAAAAGAATAAAGATTGGAAATTATAAGAGATCTCTTGGATTAAATATTATTGACAAGAATATATTTGGGAAGTAAGTTTAATATAATTATAAATATATTATATTTATTTATTTAATTAATTTGCTAATTCATCAAGGATCTTATGATTAGTAATTATTCATTTTTTTTTCATATAGCAATCATGCATGGATTAGCAAGGAAACACGATTGGGAGAGGCAGTAGACCGGTTCCCATGATATAAGTAGGCCACCCGATGTTCGATGGACAGGAGTTCCTACCACTTGTGGGCCAAGGGGTGTTATACGACGCTCTTGGGCTTTATTGTGATGAACAGTCTTTGAGCGGCCTATCGTGCTTTCCTCTCCAATCCCTACTATGGTTGGTTATTGGAAATGAAACTATCGATTAGATCCAATTAGGTGATGTTATTTATATTAATTGTTCATTTATTCTTAAGTTCAATAACTTTTATATGATTTAATTTTAGAATACTATTTAAAACAAATTATATTGTTAGAATTGTTAATTTTTGGGCAAAATTAGACATTCCCCAATCAGGCAAAATTGCAAAAATGCTGGTATTTGACTTTGTTTAAGCACAAGTGGAGAAAAATTTATGGCCATCACAAGCCTTCCAGGGAGATAAACTAGAGTGCATATGAGTGTTGGCATAAGTGCATCCAAGCAGTCATGAAAAGTGTGGCACTAAGACACCAGGAACTGATTCTGTCTTAATAGGAACAAATTTTATCCCTACCATCTCTGGTTGGGATTTATGATTACCTATGCAATCCAGTTTGTATGATCTATAAACAGTGTGGATATTGCACTCTTTAATCAACATGAACCTTAGCTATTCCATTCACCACTTGATTGACTGTATTGCTGGGTATAATGCAAAATAATTATAAAGAAGTCCTATTATATCAAATTTATTGCTAAATGCAAACATTTAGAAGGAAAACGATATCAGAGAACAAATAACAAGAACAAGCATGAAAATGGAGTAAAACATGGCATTTGACCTGGAGAAATCTAGTTTGGGAGAAAACTGTGAAGGAGTTAGGGATCTCTTTTTCAAGGCACTAATTCCTTCCTGTTTTACATTAGTTTATTACTTTCTTGAGGCCTTCATGGACACATTACATCTTCAAGAGAATGCCCAAACCTTTATACAACAATGCTACTTCTCTTTAACCTTGTCAATTACACTCCAACATTCATAAGACTGCTTAAAGGATTTAGTTATGTTCATTTACAGTCAATAATAGTTGAAAGGAAACCCTTCTCAGTGTCATACAAGGGGTGATATGACCTAAGAGTCACAAGAGAGCTTCAAAAGAAAGCCCAAACATCTTATAACACCAAGAGAAAAAAATTTAAAAAATTCTAACCAGTTCCTTTGTTTGTGGGCTCTGTCATTTTATCTTTTTTGAGACAGTTTTGGCTATGGATGAAATTATCCTATGTGCGCATGTAATGTCCCCTTGCTAGCCTATTCAATAGCTTGACAGAGTTACCCTATTTAGTTGTTCTCGTAGGCTAACAGAGTGTGGTTAGGGAACTTTGGAGACCGTTTATCCAGCATGGTGAAGTTGGGAGTTTTGTATTGCCCTCTTCTGGAGTGTTTTTGGTGATTTCTACTATACTATTTCAAGTTAGTTTCGGGCATCGAGGGAGCCAATTGTCAATCTTTCTATTTTTAGCCATGTCAGTGGGAGCAATTGATATCAATATTTTAGCGTTTAATGGGTCCAGTGCAATTATTTAAAATAACATAATATTACTAAAGTTAAATTAAATATTTAACTTATTTTATAAAGTTACTTTATTTAAGGGGACCATGGGAGACATAAGTGAAAAATATAAAGTTATAAGTGTTATAACTTAAGTTGGGTGCCTAGGGAGACATAAGGGGGGACTTATAATTTAAAATTAAAATATTTTTAATTCCTTAGAAGGGGTCGTGGGGTTTTGGAGAGGCTTTATAAGAGCTTTTGTGAGCTAATTCTTTCTTTATGTTGGAGGAAATATTGAGATGTTCTTGTTTCTTGGAGTTCATTCTTCTCAGGGTTTGTGAAGACGAAATCGCTTGCAAGCAACATTCTCTACGCTATTTACAGTTTGGAGAATTTGGTGGTGGTTTCATTCAGAGATCACAGTTGGGCTTTAGTGGTGTTCTTCTCTTCTCTTCTTCAGTCATCAGAGCTTCGTATTTCAGAGTTCATTTGTCAAGCCAGATTGGAGAAAGACATTTGGAGTTTATTGCTGTTGTAAACTCCCATTTTGCTAGTTGTACCTCTGCACATGCTGGCCGTACAATCTCAAGGAGGGGTGTGAGGGTTTACAAGCTAGACGTCTAGGGTTTGGAGCTGTTCCTCGTGGGTTTTGTGGTGCCTAGGGCTGAGGAAGACTCAACAACCTCAAGGACAACGAAGACAACATTTTGTGAAGGTCAAGTCAGTCTTTTCATGGCTTCCAGATTGCTGATTTCTACTGCAGCACCTTGACAAAGTTGCAAACTTTTTCTGGGTATGTTAGTCCTAGATTTGCAAACTAGAGTTAAACTAAATATTTAACTTATGTTATTTTATAAAGTTACTTTATTAAGGGGACCATGGGAGACATAAGTGAAAAATATAAAGTTAAAATTTTATAACTTAAGTTGGGTGCCTAGGGAGACATAAGGGGGGAATTATAATTTAAAATTAAAATCTTTTTAATTCCTTAGAAGGGGTCGTGGGGTTTTGGAGAGGCTTTATAAGAGCTTTTGAGAGCTCATTCTTTCTTTATGTTGGAGGAAATATTGAGATGTTCTTGTTTCTTGGAGGAGTTCATTCTTCTCACGATTTGTGACGACGAAATCACTTGCAAGCAGCATTCTCTACGCTGTTGAGAGATACAGTTTGGAGAATTTGGTGGTGGTTTCATTCGGAGATCATAGTTGGGCTTTAGTGGTGTTCTTCTCTTCTCTTCTTCAGTGATCGAAGCTTCATATTTCATAGTTCATTTCTCAAGCCAGATTGGAGGAAGACATTTGGAGTTTATTGCTGTTGTAAACGCCCATTTTGCTAGCTGTACCTCTGCACATGCTGGCCGTACAATCTCAAAGAGGGGTGTGAGGGTTTGCAAGCTGGACGCCTAGGGTTTGGAGCTGTTCCTCGTGGGTTTTGTGGCATCTAGGGCTGAGGAACACTTAGCAACCTCGAGGACAGCAGAGACATCATTTTGCGAAGGTCAAATCGGTCTTTTCATGGCTTCTAGACTGCTGGTTTCTACTCCAGCACCTTAACAAAGTTAAAATATTTTTTTTGGTATGTTAGTCCTAGATATGTGATGATATTTCATGAGATGGGTTGCTATTTTAATCAAGGAAATCTCGATATTTTGATTGTAATAGAAATCTGTAATTTTCGGCTAGTTGTATCATTGAAAGAAGTGAAATTTCTAATTATTTCATTGCTGCAAGTTTGTTATTTTCGGCACTTTATTTCTGTTCAAAAGCATTCAAAAACATAAACAAATCATTCAACAAAAAAGAAAAGAAAAAAAGAGCAAATTGGGCAGCATATTACAGTGGTATTAGGGTAGAGTATCCTACCATCCTGAAGGGGTTTGATGATATAAACTTGTCATGAGTCGGGAAAACATTGAGTATATCACTTATAGAGGAAAATATAGGGGAGCTGAGAACTTGTTTGATTCAGAATCGAAAGAAGAGGAAGAAATGAGTGACACGGTTTTGACCACAGGAAGAACCTAGCACTAGGGACATATTGAATGATTTGGCTAGAGAACAACATGAAGTGCAATTGAGTCTAGTGCAAATGATGAACATAATGAATCAACGATTGTTTAGGGATAACAATAACAATCGAGGGAATAATGCTGGAAACAATGGAGGTATTAATGAGGCCAACGAAGGGCACAACACGAACAATGGCAATGGTGAAGGTTCGGTGAATGATAGAGGCGCAAATCAACAAGGTAGAACTTGAACAATTAATTCCCGACCCTTAATGCCTAACTTCCAACCGAAAGTTTATCCTCGAGTAGAGGACAAGCCCACCCAACAGGAGCTTCAAGATCAGATTTTACAGGATTGGAGTTTTAGGCTGAGATGTCCTTCCGTGATTACATGGACCTCAGGTTGAAGCACCGACCACACAAGGGTGGTAGACAACGTCACAACATCATCAGGAGTTGCAGCAGAAGGTGGGGAAGCTATCCATTCCTTAGTTTGATGGCTCAGAAAAAACCACAGTGAGGGCATGGGTTCAAAAGTTGGACACATACTTCAAGGTCAACCCAATGCAGGAAGATGAAGCTATCAAGTATGCGGCCATACACTTGGACGATAGTGCCCTAGTGTGGTGGCACTAGAACACGATCACCTTGGGTTATGACCAAATTGATTCTTATGTTGAGTTCACAAAGAGGCTCATAGAAAGGTTTGACAGGAAAGGTCTAGAGTTTTTTTCAAGGAGTTGGCTTAGCTCAAACAGTGGGGTTCTGTGGAGGCATATGTGGCAGAGTTTCAAAGACTTTTAGTGTTAGTCACAAAAATTTAAGAGAGGAGGCTTATTGTGCTTTTAATGGATGGACTTTCGGATCCCTTGCGAGGTTGGATTAAGGCCCTCAATCCATCTTCATTGTAGGAGGCCATTAAGAAGGCCAGAGATATGGAGACCTCTACTCTTAGAAGCAAATTTTAGTCTAAGAGTTTTCCCCAGAAGGACAAAGATAATAAATATTTTCAGAAGGAGGTACATCAGCCACGCCATGAGACTAACAGGTTAGATAATGAGCAACTAAATGATCTTTGGAGGAAGAAATTATGTTTTCATTGTAGAGAGCCTTGGGATCCATCGTACAAGTGCCGTGTGAAGGCCAATGCAAAACAAATAGAATATTTTTCTGCTGATGAAATAGCACAGGAAAAATCAGATCAACAATCTGATTTGGAGAGTAGTGATGGGGATAATTCACCAGAAGAGGAGCCAAAGAGAGGTGGTACCATTGCCCAACTCTCTAGCATGCAAAAGGCAGTCACATTCAAAGTTAGGGAGACATTACAAGGGCAGCAAGTCATAGCACTAATTGATACAAGAGCCACTCATAATTTCATTTATGAGGGGTTTGTGAATAGGAGAAGACTACAAACAAAAGAACATGAGGGGTTTAAGGTCATGGTAGTTGATGGGTACAAACTTTTTTGTACTCGTAAGATCTCCAATTTGAGTTTACAATTGGGAGAGTATGAGATGAATGATGAATTCTATGTAGTGAATATTGGAGATACCAGTATGGTGTTGGGAATGCATTGGATGAAGTCCCTTGTGGAGTTATCTTTTAATCTTCAGAAGATGGAAATGAAGTTTGAGGCCAATGGAAAGAATATAGTGCTTAGAGGTGTATCAAATGTGGGGCCTAGAGTAGTGTCCTTCAAAGGGATGGAACGGTTAATTAGACATGAGCTGGTAGAGTGGGTAGCCGAGTGTCTCATCATGCCTATAGTTGTAGATCAACAAAAGAGAAACTACCATCCGGATATCCAAAAGTTGATATCACAACATGTCATGGTATTTGGGAGCATCCCTCTTGGAGTGCCACTAGAGAGAGGGATAGAGCATGCCATAGAGTTGGAAGAAGGTGCCAAACTAGTGATTACTACCCCTTACCGTCAGCCTAAGAGACACAAAGATGAGATAGAAAAGGCAATTAAGGAGTTGTTGGAGATGGGGCATATCAGACACAACAAAAGCCCTTTTGCATCAACAGTGGTGTAGGTGAAGAAAAAGGATGGAACAATCTGGATGTGCATTGATCACAGGGCTTTAAACAAAAAGACAATTAAGAATAGGTATCCCATTCCACTGATAGATGAGTTGATCGACAAGCCACATGGGGCTTGTTACTTTTCCAAGATAGATTTGAGATCTGGGTATCATCAGATCAGGATGAGGAAGGAGGATATAGATAAGATAGCTTTACGATGCCAGTTTGGACACTTTGAGTTTTTGGTGATGCCCTTCGGGTAAACTAATGCGCTTTCCAGAGTTGTATGAAACAGGTGTTTAGGAAGCAATTAAGGAAATTTGTTTTAATATATTTTGATGACATCCTAATATTCAACAAGACTTGGGAAGAACATTTGAGGCATCTTGAGGAAGTCTTGAGTACCTTAGAGAGTGAGTCTCTATATGCAAAGGAGTCCAAGTGTGACTTCGGTATGATAGAGCTTCTGTACTTTGGTCACATCATCAGTGTAGAGGGGGTGAGAGTTGATCTTGAGAAGATCAAGGCCATTGTTGACTGGCCTCCTCTGATGAATCTCATTCAGCTCAAGGGATTCTTTGGTCTGTGCAGATTTTATAGCAGATTTGCTAAGGGGTTTTCACAGACTGCAGCTCCACTCACAAATTTAACGAAGGAGGCATTTGAATGGTCCGATTCATCATAGAAGTGTTTCGAGCATTTCAAATGCCCAGTACTGGCCATACCGGATTTCACCAAACCATTTGAGGCCGAGTGTGATGCTTTAGGAGAGGGCATTGAGGCGGTGTTGATGTAGGAGAAGCACCCTATAGCATTTCAGAGCAGGAAGTTGTAATGTTCCCCTTCTAGCAGTGATCCTGTCATTAGCTCATCAGCCTATCCTGGAATCCTGTAGGCTCGTTGAGATGTTTCAAAGGGTTCCAGTTTTGGAGGTTTTGTGATCTTTCCTCATTATTTACTATTTATAGTAAATACTATTTTTGGCAGTAAGCAGTTGTCAGCCTCCAGTTCATCACATCATTGGAAGCAGTATCTAGTACTAAGCCTTGACTGTTTAAAAATATTGTTCTAATGAATTTCTGCATCAAAGGGGAAATTATTCTAATTTGTAGTTGACCCCTTGGCCTAAGGCATTAACTTAAGTTGTTTTGAAAAAGGGACTTGAGGGTGGCACCACATGAAGAAGCTCAAAGGTTTTCTTTTATTAATTTCTCATTATCTCAAGTGGGGGCATATTTTTGAAGAGTTATTGTCTTTTTTGGAAATTTGAAGAGTCTTGGCTATTGGCGTACCTTCTTGGGGGACTTGAACAGTTTCCTATCTTCCTTTAAAAGTAAGGCTTGTCTCCAACATTAAGACATCCATTATTTTGCTAAAGTTATGCTGTCAAAATGATTTATCATTTTCTACTTCGAGGAATGCTGACCTCCTAGTTCTTCATTCAATTTCGTGTTTGCAAGACAACACCTAGTTGAATTATTGCTACTTATTATCTAGACTAGCAGATTGTGTTTCAAGGAGAAAGTTTGATATATTTTCCAGTTTTACAGTCGCTGTTTGCATACAGCTGATTATTGTTTTTGCTCATGGTTAATTGTACGAATTTTGTATTGTTCTGGGCATTTGATAATAATACTCCTAAGGTCTAGGCGACCATCTCCAAGCAATTTCGGACTTATTTTTGAAGTGTGCATTTTTATATTGAAAATCGCCCCTCTCAAGGGCCGTACCATTCATCTTTGCATTGGGAAGTGTGCCATTAGTGATTGGAGGTATTTGGAGCTGTTTTCTGTGTTTCAACAATAGCGCCTATCTCCCAAATGATCTATGCTTTGATTTCATGCATATCGGAGGTACTTTGAATGAGTTGTGAACAAATTTTGAATTTTCTGTAGTTGCTAATAAACATTTCCAGAATTACAGTTCGCTGATCAGAATTAAAAACAATTGCTGTTTTCTATCTTTCTTCTTCTTTTCTCGTTATATTCTGATAGAGAGATAATGTATGACAAGGTGCTTAAATTTTGGGTGAAATTGGCATTGTAAAATTGCAGCCTTCTCTTTGTACAAGCTGATAACAGTAGTACTGTTTCAGTTTTCTTATTGCTGCTCTAAGTAATTAATTTCACACTAGTACCCTTGGATGGTTTACTGCCAGTGAGGAAAATCTGTTGTAACACTTTTGATACCCACTTCAAGTGGAGAATTCCCACATTCAGTGGATGCCTGCCGCAGCAGAAGAAGTTTAAAGTTGTAATCTTTTCCCCCCATTGTTTGGTGGTAGAGTGGAAAGTCATTGGCTGGTTATCCGCCTTGTAGTTATTTCAATTCAACAATAATATTCCACCATATGTTAGCACCTCGCTCGCAAGGGATCTTGAGTGCACATCCTTGGTGTCGAGTGTTGGCGTAAGAACTAACACCTCTGGAGTGTAAGTTTGTACGAACAACTATGCACACTACATAATGAGTGCTCTTTAAATTAGGAGGGGAAGCTCCCTCGTTGTGCTGGAATGCATGAAATAGAAAACTAAACTAATGTCCTATCTTTTTGTTCTCAGCTGGTAGAGGCACATGGTTAAGAAAACCTAGAACGTTGCAGCTAAGTATTTTCTGGTTTCGCAGATCATCTAAGTACAACTAAGCTAACTTCTTTAAATCTATCCAGTTTCCTCAAGAAACAAAGCATGAGGAAATGGAGCAGGAATGTATTGTACGATAAACTCCAGGTGCGGACTCACAACATGAAGGCAAGGGAGGCGCAACTATTTGCTAATCCAGGAAGAAGTTTATTAAAACAAACAAATAAATGGTAAACTTGGTACAACTTCACAACATGAAGGCAAGGTAGGCACAACTATCTGCTTGGCTGAATGAGTCTACTATAACACACATCAAACAATAAGCTTTAAGTACAGTTTTGCAACATGAAGGCAAGATGGGCACAACTATTTGCTCTTCTGAATAGGCTTATGATAAACAAAACAAAAGGTAAGCAACTAGGACAGTAGATTGTATAGACGCAATACGCATGCAATAACGATCAAACCAGCAACCCCATTTAACTAAGATCAAATAAACACCATGACAATAACATGAAGGCAAGGTAGGCACAACAATTTATTATAACAGCAATCACTCTTTGAACAGATACAATAATAGCAATACTACAGGCAAGGTAGGCGCAACATGTATGCTATCAAGCAAAAGTTCTAATTTACAAGGGTGAACCAATCTTGAGAATAGGTATGTTGCCGAAAACGCAACAATTCTCTATCACCAGGAAAAGCTCATTACAAATGAGCTAGAAGCTCTTATTTATAGACCTCAAGGTGTAGGAAACCCTAAAATCACCTTGAGTCAACTACAGTCTTGCAGTGCATGCAAGATCTTATTCTCTAAACCTAATTGAATGAAACTATACAATTAATTGGCAAACTATCATCAGTTAACTGAAACATCTAAGCTAAATGGACAATGTGCAAGCATGCACGTCCTTATTGAAAGCAAGTCAACTGGAATGCTATCATCAGTCAACTAAAAGATCTAATCTAAGCTCCAAGTGTTTGTAGATGTTTCCAAGAAAGACATGCATGCAATGTGTAACAACCAGTTAACTCGGAAAGAAGCATCGAGTTTAACTCTTGTGTCTAATGTCTATCTTGAAAAAGGTGAGATGCCCTGAACTGAAGTTCATTGGCCCTGATCTCGGGAAATTAACCCCTCCACGAGGTTGGTGACTGCATCATCATTTAGAGGTTGTCACATGTCTCAACTGTCAGTTCACTGCTAGTCAGCAACTCAAGCAAAACCAAAAACCTCTGCATACTTAAACTGGCCCTTCACTGGCTGGTAACTCTGGCGGCTTTGTAAACTGAAGTGATGGCCACTGTTTCTTCTGCAGCTTGATGCTTCTCACGTTTTTCATGTTTTTCTTTATGGAAGAGTGTTGCATGATGAAACTGCGAACTCTTTGGTTGCGAGAAATGCAAATGAACTTGTTGCACAGGCAGAAACCCATCGGTATCAACCCTCTAAATTGGCCTTGGAAGACAATCAGCTATATGAGGCATGAAACCATGTGAACTTGAGTGACTACACTTGTCAACCATTTTGATGCACTTGATACAAATCAATGCCAACTTTTTTGATGAAATCATGAATTAAGACTGACTTGGTCTTGAATTCGATCTGCGTGAACTGCATCCGGAAAAACTTGCTTGTTGACTATGAACATGGCTACATTCTGACAACTTCTCCGGAAAACCAAAAATAACTCCAGATAAGGCTAAAAATAGCCTATCGAAGGACAATTTTCACGAAAAATTCTGAGACGTGGGTTTTGTGCATAATCAAATTCTAAGATGACCGACAACATCAAAAATTCGGAAAAATGTGATTTAGGCCCGCATGCAAAAGGTTTTCAGTTGAGATTTGAACCGACAATTAGGGGCATTGGGGCAATTTTTTCCCATGAAAATCTGGAACATGGGTTTTGTGTAGAAATGAATCTCGAACCCAGATGATGCTTTTCTGAAAAATCTGCCGTTTTCTTTGACATGCAAAGAAAATCTAAGTCTAGAATAGAGGAAAATAAGACAGAAGAATAGAAGTTCTATTTGTTTGTTTTCTCTCTTCTTCTATAAAAGTTCGCCTATGCTTGAAGTAGAACTGATGAAACCTGCATGCGAATGGAAAACGAAGTTTGAAATAATCTTCTCTCAAACAATCTGAATCTGTAGCTACGAAGAACACTGAAATCTGACACCTGTAGCACCGGCAGATCAATTCTATGCTCAAGAAAAGATGTTTCTTGTCAACTCTGATGAAGAATAATGGATGCCATATGCATAATAAACAAGAATTTATCATCAAAGGCGTGTCAAATGCATGCTAAGCATTGGAAATAGCGCTTGAAGTACAATTGGTGCTTCAAAACTCATGCATGGCCTATATTTGGCTTCAAACTCAGTTAATTGGATATACCATAAACCCTAATTAGGGTGCCACTTTGAAAAATTCAGTTAACTGATACATGCAAACTAATTTTAGCCAGTTATGACCAAAAATAGGTTTATTAGAAATAGACTTGAAAAGAGTTCAACTGAAGATCTAAATTTAGTAAACAGAAAACTCTTCTCATGCACACTTCTATTTTTGAATTTAAAATTCAACCTTTGACTTTTAGGCGTCCTTCCATACTTAGACATTTTTTTGAAAATTTGAATCTAGAAACCTCAAATGAAGCTCACGTTCGATCACTGATTCTGATTGACTGCCACGTCAGATCAACTGGCTGACAGTTCCATCGAAGAGCAGGACCAAATCTGACAAGAAGATTCCTTCAGGCGATAATCCAAAATTGATAAATCTGAGGCTTCAAAAAGATGGGCGCCTCTGGCCTGCAGGGGCGCTTTTGACCTCAGTGTTAGAATATTTTCAGGACAGGCAACGGAAAGCTGGAGCTGACACGAACGAGACAAGTATCTGAAATCATCAAACCGATTCCATTAAAGGCTTCAAAACCTTGGGCCAGGGGCGCTTTTGTCCTTTCTGAATAGTCTCTGATCAAGTCTGAAACCTCAAATTTGACCACTGATGATGGCAACACAGCAACTCAGTTTCACCTGCTAACAGATGTGTCGCGGAGCTGGACCAAAAATGGAAACAAACTTCCTGGGTGTCACTTGATCAAAAGACTTCATCTGAAGCCTCAAAAAGATGGGTGCCCTTGGCCTCCAGGGGCGCTTTTGACCTCAAGGTTAATCACTTTTCAATTCCCCTTGATTGGCATTCAATCTCCAGTTTCAGGCGATAGACTTCTCCGTTGGACTAGCTGGCTAGCTCATCGCGAAGCAAACAGGATTTCGGAGAAGACATCTTGGAAGAGACAAGTCATAAAAAGTTGATTTGGATCCCCAAAATCAAGGGAGCCCTTGGCTAACAGGTGCACTTTTGCCTTGGTGATCATCTCTTCAACCTCCATTTTACATGCTCATTCGCTCCACCATTGCTGCCATTTGATAAGTCCTACGAACTGGCTAATAGATTCATTGCAAAGTAGGGCTGAAGTCGAGAAGATCATCTTGGAAATAGTCAATGCAAAAACCGACATTTGATGCCTTGAATTCTTGGGAGCCCCTGGCCTCCAGGCGCGCTTTTCTCCGCCAGTGTTAGCCATTTTTCCAACTAGCTAAAAATCACTTAACTTCCAGCTATAGGCTGCTAACAAATCTTTTGGATTGACTGGTAGGCTCATCGCGAAGCTGGCAGGATTCTGGAGAAGACATCTTGGAAGAGACAAACCTCGAAAAGTTGATCTAAGCCTCCAAAATCAAGGGAGCCCCTAGCTCAGAGTTGCGCTTTTTATTCCAGAGTTAGCCATTTCTTCAGCATTTTCACTTCGTCGAAAATCCCCTCCGAGACGAAGTAACTTTTCAGACAAAACTTGCCATAGAAACATCACCAAAGCGTTTTGAGCTTAGCTTTCGACACCAGGCACCTGGCCATCTGCCAGTGATGAATTTAGAAAACCTAATTTCTCATTTAAAAAAACGAAAACTACCCACCAGGCTTAAACCGAGTCTTAACTGAAATTGACTTCACCACTGTGATCGTGAAGCAAAATAAACCAATCAAAACAAATTTCAGTCAATTCTGACAAGTTTCAATTTTTAGGGTTTTGACCTAAAAATAGGGTCCAAAAACCCTAATTTTCAATTTTTTCAAATTTTGCCAGTATCTCCGTGGCATGACATTGACTCAAAGCCCATACTAGAATTGCCCAAAAACTACGTTTTGACATCATTTTAACAAGGTTTAGACCATTTTAAGCAAAATGCCTTAATGAAGCAAAAATTTTGGTTTGGGTACAACATCGAGTTTAATATTTCTCTTTCAATAGAATCTTGTACTTGTTGATTCAGTAGATCCTAGGGATCCTCTGACGATATGCTCGCCCCTCCTCCTTGAGTGGTTTTAGGGTGCATTCTTGGTTAGAGTTCTTTAATGTATGTTTTGGTTATGCTAACCTTAACGGGTGATTGATTCTATTGTAAATGTTTGGTTTAAAAATAAAAAAAATTGAGAGAGAATATTTCTGAAGTTGAGAGGTGTGGAGAAGAGTTATTCTATATATGATAGAGAGATGTTGGCTGTCATGCTTGCATTAGCCAAATTCAAACCATACTTAGTAGGGGGCAGATTTATCATCGAAACGGATCACAATAGCATCAAGTATTTTATGAACCAGAAGGATCTTAATGATAGGCAACAAAAGTGGGTTAGTAGACTACAGGCATATAATTTTGACATTGTTTATGTTAAGGGGAAGAAAAATGTAGTTGCTGATGCACTTTCTAGGAGGCCACATTTATGTTCTCTTGTGGAGATATCTTCCGATTGGAAAGAGTTGATTTCAGCATAGTATGCTAAGGATTCGTGGGTAGCGGGAATCATAGAGGGTACTACCCATGATGATATGTATACAGTGCTCAATGAGTTGATCATTTACAAGGGGAGGATCTATTTGGCGCCTATGTCACAGCTTAAGGGGAAGATAATAAGGACATTTCATGATGCACCCATGGTTGGGCACCCAAGTTTCTTCAAGACCTACATGCAGATTTGGGAAAGATTCACTTGGATGGGACTTAGGAATGAAGTCCTCAAGTATGTTAGGGAGTGTCCTATTTGCTAGCAAAATAAGAATGAGCATTCCTATCTAGCTGGATTACTTCAGCCCTTGCCCATTCCCAATTAGAAGTGGGAATGTATCTCCATGGATTTCACCACAAGGTTGCCTAAGGTGCAGAATAAGGATTGCATATATGTAGTGGTTGACACGTTAACCAAATTCGCTCATTTTTTTGCTATTTTAGCAATATACACTGCTGCACAGGTGGCTGATTTATTTTTTAGTGAGATTTTCAGATTACACGGGATGCCTAGGAGTATAGTAAGTGATAGGGGCAGCAAGTTCCTATGTCACTTTTGGTAGGAAATCTTCAGGTTGAATGAGATAGAGCTCACTCCTAGCACGAGCTACCACCCATAGACAGATGGGCAAATAGAGATAGTCAACAAATGGGTGGAGGGGTATCTTAGGAACTATGTATCAGGGCAACAGAGAGCTTGGATGAAATGGTCGCATCTTGGCGAATACTGTTATAATTCTACCTATCATATGTCCATCGGGATGACACCTTTCATGGCTCTTTATGGATATGAGGCACCTAACTTTTTGGATTGCTATTTGGAGATAGTAGAGTGCCTAAGGCTAGAGATTTGTTGTAGGAAAGTCAGGATGTCATGAAGTCCTTGAAGAAGAACTTGTAGCAAGCACAAAATCAGCGAAAGTTTTATGCTGATCAACATCGAGTAGAGCATACCTTTGATGTTGGGGACATGGTGTATTTGAGGCTTTAGCCTTACAGACAGTTTTCTCTCAAGAAGAGTGGTGAAGAGAAGCTCAAGCCCAGGTTTTATGGTCCTTTCAAGGTGTCCAGGAGAGTTGGGGAGGTCACCTATGAGCTTAAGTTACCAGCTGACAGCAGGGTCCATAATGTTTTTCATGCATCCAGGCTTAAGAAGGCACTAGGACACAATGTGGTTCCTTCATCAGAGTTGCTGCCCTTGGATGAGGAGGGTAAGCTGATTTTGATTCCAAAGGCCATCGTAGATTCTAGAGAGCGAACTCTTCAGAGGAGGGTCATTAAGGAGTATTTGGTCAAGTGGAGGAACTTACCAGTGGAGGATGTGACGTGGGAAAATGAGCACATTCTACAACATCCATAGTTGAGATTGCTTGAGGACAAGCAATCTTGGGAAGGGCGGATTGTAATGTTCCCTTCCTAGCCTATTCAACAGTTTGGTAGAGTTGGCCTATTCAGTCGTTCCCATAGGCTAACACAGTGTGATTAGTGAACTTTGGAGACCATTTATCTAGCATGTGACGATTCTTCAATGCATGACTGGAGAATGTTTCTGGGTTTTTCAAGACCTTCGCGATGGTCTAACATGCAAGCTAGGTTGAGGACTTTCAGTAAGTTAGGTTTCAAAAGGCTATTTTTAGGGTTTGCATGTAGAGTTTTTCAGTGCATGTCTGGATATTCCTTATGGGTTTTACAAGAGCTTTGCAACGAAATGACATGCAAACAAGATGGATCACTTTTCAGGGACTTACTATTTTTAGCCGATGCTCGTACATGGACCAGTTTTCTGGGTTTTTTGAGATTCCACGGGCAGTTTGACAAGCAGATTTACTATTTTTAGCAGACACACTCTGGGCAACTCCCAATGCTCTAGTTTCACAGGCAGAGCAACATGCAATAGGAACCAAGTTAGACTAGGGTCATTTAAGGCACATGCAAATCAAATTAGGGTTTCCACCTTTATGCCTAAAAATAGGGGGTAAAATACAGGAGTTGTCAGAATAAAGTACCCCATCATGATCAACATCTTTCAGGCTGCTTGCTAGCAAAATTTGAAAGAAATCGGAATACTTTCTATTTTTAGTAAGTCACTTCATGGCTACAAATAGCAAGTCTCTACCAGAGGTAGATGTGAATAGGTCACTTGAAACATCAAGATCACGTGGAACGAATTTTAGGTCAAACGAAGCTGCAGAGGTAAACCAATTTTAGGGTTTGCTAAAAATAGCAGGATGGCTAAAAATAGCAGACAAACCTCAACAACTGGCATAAACAAGGCCACAAGGAACGTACCACACTAGTTCTAGATTCAAAATAGATAAAAGGCCTTGAGGATCCAGACTTCTCTAGATTTACTAAAAATAGAAGGGCAAAGCATGGCTAAGGAGTTGGACATTTACAGATCAAAATTGGCACGAGGCAAGAGGAAATGCGCCCTTATGGAGAAAGCTTGATGAAATTTTCAAGGTACAAGCAAATTCCACCACCCTACCTCAAATGCGCCGAAGGTAGAGACATCACATAAAATATTCAAAGTGTGGGAAATAGAGGTAGCATGGGTGAAATGTGCTCAAAAAATTCCTCCTCACACCTTGAAATGCGCCCACAAGGAGAAGGCATGGCAATAATATTCTAAGGCGTGGAAATTCCTTCCCACCCCCCTAAATATGCCCTCCTAAATGCGCCCTCACTTGGAAGTCCCACATGCTAAATGTGCCCTCAAGTTCCTCCTCCCTATAGCAAATGCTCCCACAAGGAATGAAGAGGGGATAAATTTTCTAAGGCATGAAATTCCTTCACACCCCCCTAAATGCACGCTCATATGGAAGTTAACATGCTAAAATGCTCCCACATGTGTTGAAGTTCCCCCTCATAGGGTGAAATGCGCTCAAAAGTTCCTCTAGCACATGTGAAATGCGCCCACAAGGAGAGGGCTTGGCTATAGAAACACGCAAAGTGTGGAAAATTCCTTCACACACCCCCAAATGCGCCCGAAAGCAAAGAGTGGAAGTTGCGTAGGTAAAACGCGCCCAAGGAATATGTGAAGACAGGGTAAGGTCTACGCATGGGAAATTCCTCCCCACCATGTCAAATGCGCCCAAGGAAGTTCCTTGAAGGAGAAAATGGTTAGGCGAAAGGTAAGTATTCAAGGCGTTGAAGATTTTTTTTTCCTTCTCACCACCCCAAATGCGCCCTTCAAGGATAGGATTAATAAGAATTTAAATGTTTCTAAGGCATTTACAAAGTGAAATTAGAAGATGCGCCTAAGGAGGAGGTGATGTTAAAATTTTCCAAGTCCAAGGTGAAATGCGCCCATGAACAGGAGGGAAATTCTTTAGGAAATCAAGGAAAAATGCCAAGGTAGGAAAATGAAGACCACAGGTGTGAAATACGCCCAAAATTTAAAATGCAATAAACCTTAAGAAATTTTATTATTTTCTCAAAATAATAAAAATTAAACTTACCCCTTCGTCCGGATACACATGAAAACGAAGAGTTCTGAAGGGAAATTTCTTTTGGGTATTGGACATTTCCCAATGGGAGATGATTTAAACTTGTTCCACACCTTGCTCACGTTGTTTTGACAGAGATTGTTGCCTGACGCCCTTTTAATGAATTTCCTAGGCGAAATGAAAATTTCTCTAAGGCAAATAATTAATTTTGCCAGAGTAAAATCAAATGCCTTAGCCAGTTGAAATGAAATTGTTTATGAGAAATACTTGATTTAATATTTCAAAATGCAAACGTGATGAAGAAGGCCTATGTAGGAGTGATGAATTTTTTCAAAGTTCTAGAAGTCAAATATTCCGATGCTCCGAGCAACAAGTGTTGCGACTGGCGGAGGAGGGAAAACATAAATTCAAATATTTGCTAAGATTAGCCTCTTCCAGAATTCGACCTGGCTATAAGAATTCAAATTCTTTTTATACTCCTCACCGATTGCTGAATGCTAAATACTTCTCAGTGTTGAAGTGTACGAATTTGAAAAGAGAAGTTCTAAGTTGCTGAAAAGTGCGAATTTGAGAAGAGTGTTGAAAGTACGAATTTGAGAAGAGTGCTGAAAGTACGAATTTGAGAAGAGAAGTTCTAAATTGCTGAAATGCGAGTTTGCAAAGGAGAAACTTCTTGAGTGTTGGAAGTGCGAACTTAAGAAGAGTGAAGTGTGAACTTGAGAGAAGAAGTTTCAAGTTGCTGAAAGTGAGTTGCTGCAAACAAACATTTCCAAGTACTGGGCGTTGTGTTGCTGCAAGTAGAAACTTCTAAGTGTTGAAGTGAGCAAGGCATTGAGGTTTGCAGTTGGAAATGTCGAAGTGTTGCAGCCTTTTTATTTTCGAAAATCTGCTGGCACTCTCCAAGTGTTATTGTTTTCAAAATCTTATTTTCTAATGACTGCCTTTTATTTCTGGAGGATGGCTGAAACAAGTAGAAGAGCTGCAGGAAGAGGAAATCATGCTGAGTCTAGCAGGGCAAGTGCATTAAGATAGGCTGTAATAAAAAAGTTGAGCAAATCTTTTCTGCCGGAGTCAGAGTTTTCTTCGAGACTGAGCAAATTGAGTGACACAAACCTTGGCTCCTTCAATTTGGAGACTTTCAGAAGACGAATGATGGGAATTGGAGGCCATCATCCGTCAGTCACTTTGCACAATATTGTCAGAAGTGGACTTTATGCAGATGCTGGTTTTCCACCAGCAATCCGGTGCCCAGAGCTGATTATGGAATGTGCAAATTACTACAACACGGAGTAGAGGACTATCATCTCACCTGATGGCAAGCTGGTGGCCAATCTTACGCCTGAAGCAATTGGAATCCCAGTCCACGAGAAGATGATTTACAAAACAAGAGAGAGGGTTGAGAAAATGTATTCATCCACATTTGATCGATGTGCTGACCTGATAAACTCCAGATGGATGAACAAGCCTAAGCCAACTCGAACAAAGCTGCCAAAGCAAATCATCTTGGAGAACTTGAGGCAGGAATTTTTTGACTTGATCATGATGCTTAGCAAAGTTGGAGGGTGCCCCCAAGCGTTCATCTTTGAACCTTGGATGTTCTACTATATCAATCTTGTGCTGGAGGGAAAAGAGTACGTGGACTAGGCGTTGATGATCAGTGATAATCTACATGAGTAGCTTAGAAGTCTACGGAGAACAAAAACATTTTACATGAGCTCATATATTGTCTACATGCTGGCTCGAATGACAAAATATAGGGGGATATCATACAAGGAGCCGATTGGGTGTGGCTTTCAGCAGTTCAAAATTCATGAGGCTTGTCCACAGTTGCATTTGACAAGCACTTCAAATTACAAGAGAGTCAATGATGCCTTTACAATGCATATAACAAGGACGTTGCAGCAAAGGACTCATCACAGAATATCCAAAGAAGTGCAAGAGTTGATTGAAAAATACCGATGCTGGTTCATCCAGTTTCCGAAGTTTACTTACATCAAGCTGCAGGGATTCTCTTCTTACCCATACAGATTGCCTCGGTATCCCACGAACAAAATTGTGATGCTAGAGATATCTAGGCAACTCATTGCCTACGATAAGATTCAGATTCAGAAGAAGAAGGGCGGACTTGGATTCCTTATCACCATGGGGAATTCAGATGAAATTTGTCCATCACTATAGGTAGCTAGAGAAGAAGAAAATGAGCTCCAATTCTTCCACCTATCATATCATACCAGTAGACAACATTATGATCCTCACAGAAATATCAGATGGATACTGTCCGAGGAATTCAAGCATAAGGCACAAATTGAGGACTTCTGGGCGAGTGCAGTGGATGAGGTTGAAGTTAGGAAGAGAATGTTCTCGAGGATACCCCTGGGCATGATTAGGGAATGGGAGATTGTCCTGGTTCTAGATCAGGTTGAGGAAGATATAAATGTGATACAGGCCAATTATGAAATAGTAAGGGACACGCTACTCCCACTTCCAGACTGGTCAGAGTCAGAGATTACAGATTTGGATACGCTCTGCATTCCAGTCTTGACATTTACACGGAGTTGGGTGGAGAGGCGTGTAAACCGGCTCAAGGGTAGGTCAATTCCCCTTACTTACAATTCAATGGGAGATCATAGATCACCGACTGCTAGGCAAGGGAGGCAGGTTGCTCAAGCTCCAATGCCACGAGGAAAGGAACCAGTCCAACCTGAGGCTCAAAGAATTGAAGAGTCCTCACATACACCCTCAAGGGCACATTCTTCGAGCATGCAGGAAGTTTCACTATTTGCTGATCAAAGAGCAAAATTGAATGAAGAACAAAGGATACAAGAAATAAGTCAGCCACCTCGTAGAGAATCAGTTGGCCAAAGCATCAACATGCCTAGAGAAGAAAATCAGCAGGAGACAAAGGAAAGAACAACCACTGATACTCAGTTCCAGCATGAGATTGAGGCAGCTCTTGAGGATGATGCTACCTCGGGGCAAAAGACCCAAAACTCAGGAGATACCGAGCCTATAGAGATTGACGGGCCTCGCTAGGATGAAGGCATACAGGAGGTTCGTGAAGTAGAAGCTAGAAGTGAACAACCCTTGATTATTTCTGAGATGCATCAAGAAGTGCCAGAATGGCTGAGGGACAGGATGAGACATGATCCTGTTGATGAGATTGATCCAGCAGTTGAGATGGAAGAATTGTTGAGTAGAATCAGTGCACCTCCAACGAAGAAGAAGGCCAAAAAGTTTTCTAAGATTTCAACTGATGAGGATGGCTCTCGTACACTTCACGTGGCTGTACCTAGGATAGAGTGTGATCTGGATTAGGCTGTTTCGGAAAACTATGTGATCACTACTATGGAGCTTGGCCGCCCTACTGGGGCATAGGTGATTGAAGAGTGCGATAATTCATATCAGACACTCAAGGATAGATTGCTCCGTACTGAGGGTAAATACAAAAGATTGAAGATGAAACACAAAGCGTTAATTGGCTATGTACAACATTTGTCCCGCCCTTATGGGCAAGAAAATCTGGCAATTGAGCTCCCAGCCGAATTTCCTAGAGAATTAGTCAGTGGATTGGAGGATTTGAGAAGGATGGCACAAGAGGCAGATAAGTGGGTTGCCAATGTTCATACGAAGACATAAAAGTTTATGGAGGATCTTGCACATGCCTATCGGCAGGCCTCCGATATTACGACACAGATGGAAGTAGTTAATCACGCTTGGGGTGAGGTTCGTATCTACCATACCAGGGTTGTTCTTTGCCTAGAGGCTTTGATGCACACGCCTTTGCAGACTTTGATTGAGGGAGGCGTGATTCTGCAAGGTGATAGGTATGACTTCGCCACTTGGTACTCTTCAGTGGTCACGGGCTAGGGATTCTATGATGCAACACAGGCGGATTCGGTCAGGGTAAGAAAGGCCATGACAAATATTTTTGATGGAGTCCTCAACACGCTAGAGGCTATCTTTGCCAGGAGGCTGACTTTTGAGGAAATAATTGCAAACGACTTGAAGAGTAGATTGACACCCTTCTTTTCTGAGGTGAAGGCGTTTGTTCAGGATGATTTTGAGAACACCTCCACCTTCTCCAGCATTGTTCAGAATACCCAGGATGCTCTAGTTGCCTGGAAGAAATCTTGTGCTCGACATGGGCAAACAGTTATGTTGGCATAAGAACTAACACCTCTGGAGTGTAAGTTTGTACGGACAGCTATGCACACTACGTAATGAGTGCTCTTCAAATTAGGAGGGGAAGCTCCCTCGTTGTGCTGGAATGCATGGAATAGAAAAGTAAACTAAATCCTATCTTTTTGTTCTCAGCTTGTAGAGGCACAAGGTTAAGAAAACCTAGAACATTGCAGCTAAGTATTTTCTGGTTTCGCAGATCATCCAACTACAACTAAGCTAACTTATTTAAATCTATCCAGTTTCCTCAAGAAAATAGAGCGTGAGAAAATGGAGCGGGAATGTATTACACGATAAACCTCAGGTGCGGGCTCACACATGAAGGCAAGGTAGGTACAACTATTTGCTTATCCGAGAAGAAGCTTATTAAAACAAACGAATATACAGTAAACCAGGTACAACTTCACAACATGAAGGCAAGGTAGGCGCAACTATCTGCTTGGCTGAATGAGTTTACTATCACACACATCAAACGATAAGCTTTAAGTACAGGTTCACAACGTGAAGGCAAGGTGGGCACAACTATTTGCTCTTTTGAATAGGCTTATTATAAACAAGACATAAGGTAAGCAACTGCGACATCATATTGTATAGACGAAACACGCATGCAATAACGATCAAACCAGCAACCCCATTTAACTAAGATTGAATAAACACCATGATAATAACATGAAGGCAAGGTAGGCACAAATATTTATTATAACAACAATCACTCTTGAATAGATACAATAATAACAATACTACTGGCAAGGTAGGCGCAACATGTATGCTATCAAGCAAAAGTTCTAATTTACAAGGGTGAACCAATCTTGAGAATAGGCATGTTGCCGACAGTGCAACAATTCTTTATCACTAGGAAAAGCTAATTACAAATGAGCTGAAAGCTCTTATTTATAGACATCAAAGGTGTAGGCAACCCTAAAATCACCTTGAGTCAACTACAGTCCTGCAGTGCATGCAAGATCTTATTCATAAACCCTAATTGAATGAAACTATACAGTTAACTAGCAAGCTACCATCAGTTAACTGAAACATCTAATCTAAATGGACAATGTGCAAGCATGCACGTCCTTATTGAAAGCAAGTTAACTGGAATACTATCATCAGTTAAAGCAAAAACCTAAAAGAAACTCCAAGTGTATGTCGATGTTTCCAAGAAAGACATGGCATGCAATATGTAACAAGTTAACTCAGAAAGAGGCATCGAGTTTAACTCTTGTGTCTAATGTCTATCTTGGAAAAGGTGGGACGCCCTGAACTAAAGTTCACTGGCCCTGATCTCGGGCAATTAACCCCTCCACGAGGTTAGTGATTGCATCACCATCTAGAGGTCGTCACATGTCTTAATTGTCAATTCATTGCTTGTCAACAACTCGAGCAAACCTGGAAACCTCTTGGCACTTCACTGACTGATAACTCTGGCGGCTCTGCAATTGAAGTGATGGCCACTGTTTCTTCTATGGCTTGACGCTTCTCACATTTTTGACGCTTTTCTCTGTGAAAGAGTGTTGCATGATGAAACTACAAAGTTTGACTGCGAACACTTTGGTTGTGAGAAATGCAAATGAACTTGTTGCATACGCAGAAACCCAATAGTATCAACCCTCTAAATTGGCCTGGGAAGACAATCAACTATACGAGGCATGAAACCATGCAGACTTGACTGACTACGCCTGTCAACCTTTCTGATGCATTTGATACAAATCGATGTCAGCTTTTCTGATGAAATCATGAATTAAGACCGACTTAGTCTTGAATTCAATCTGTGTGAATTGCATGCTGTAAAACTCGCCTGTTGATTGTGAACACGACTATGTTTTGACAACTTTCTCCGGAAAACCAAAAATCACTCCTGATGAGGCTAAAAATAGCTTGTCGAAGGGCAATTTTCACAGATAATTCTGAGACGTGGGTTTTATGTAGAATCAAATTCTAAGATGACCCTCAATGTCAGAATTGTGAAAAAATGTGATTTAGGGCCACATGCAAAAGGTTTTCAGTTGAGATCTGAGGGGCTGTGAGGGTATTTTTCCTCGATAAAATCTGAGATATGGGTTTTGTCCAAAAGATAAATCTAAGACAACCCACAACATTAGATTTGAAAAATATCAACTTCTACTCCACCATGCAAAGGAATTTCACTTCAGAAAATCAGAGCCTCAAGAATTGATGCTCTGGAACAAATTTTCCCTGAAAATTCTAGCATATGGGTTTTACTGAGGAAGCAATTTTGAATCAACCCAAATGATTTGTTTTGCCAAAAACGCCAATGCTTCAAATATGCGAGAGAATTTAAGACGAGAAGATGGAAGAATTTTAGCTAAGTTACCAATTCGTTTTTGGATTCGAGTATGGGTACGCGAATCCATTACGGGATTCGGTCAAAAAAATTTTTGGGGTTGGGTATGGCTTGGATTTGGCAATACAAAAAACATATAAAAATCAGAAATATATACATATTTGCAGCAGTAATTGAGTTTAGAATACACCACCATATTAATAGTCTAATAACATAGCAAAAATACATCACCACTTTCATAGTCACTAAGTCAAATATTAAAATATTAATGATTACTCGAATGTCATGATATATATTATATATTATAAATTTATAAATTAAAGTTCAAACATAAAATTTCAAGTGTTTACAATCAGCTATTATTGACCAATGATCAATTTGAATCATATGGGTCATAAAAAAAAGCAGCATCATCAGCATCATTAGATGATACATTTTGTGTAGAACCACAAACATCATTAGTGGCACTCGCACAAGCATTGCCACTAGCACTAACACTACCACTCTCATACTCAGTAGCTGCTTCAGGCTCATAGTCATCATCAATATCAAGTGCAGCTAAGTGAGTTGTGGAAGCATCCAAGTCATGCTGCTCTGGCTCAATATCCCACCTCCTTGTGTCTCTTTTTTTGTAAGAACTTTGCTTATGTGTAAGGAGGCACAAGTTTGAATGCACATACACCAAGTCCTCTGCCTTTTTTGAATGTAGCCTATTGCATTTTATTGAGTGGATGAAGGAGTATGTGCTCCAATTCCTCTCAGAAGCCGATGAACTAGCAACCTATTAAGACCAAATTAAATAGTTAAGAGCTACAAAATTAATAAAAATAAAAATAAAAATTACAAAATATAAAACTTACTTGGGATAAAATTTTAATTGCAATAGGTTGGAGGTGCTTGTATTCTTGCCCATGGAAGTACCACCAACTATGAGCATCCACCCTGACCTTGTCTCGAAGAGCATCCATATTTTGATCAACAGTACCGGAGCATGCAAAAGCCATGAACTCAGCCCTCACTCGATCACGTTGGTCACGATCACTGAAGATTCTATGAAGTGCTGCCTTGTACCCTTGAGCCACTTCAACATCCCTATATGGAGCAACTCTTGATGAAGTAGAAAGTATCTCAGGACTATAATATTTGGGACTCAATGCAAAAGCGAGAAGATGCAATGGAGTGGTCATTTTGTTCCATCTATCAACCATGATTTCCTGTAGCTCTTTGAAGAATTTTTCTTTAGGATCTTCCTCTTTTGCATTGATGATGGTTTTCATATTCTTAATCATTGAGTCAATACCATCATATACTTCTCCCAAACAAGGTCTATCCATGTCTGTGTAACGGATCATGCTCAATATAGGCTCAATGAAACTAACCAGGTACTCAAAACGATCCCACCAAATATCATCTAGGATTCTTTGCTTGACCCTATTTGCCCTTTCACTGCTAGATTGCCTCCATATGGACCAATTAGGGCTGATTACCATGGTACAAAGTGCCTCACGAACCTTTATAAGTCGCCTCAACACAATTGTGTTGGAGGCAAAACGGGTCTCAACAACCTGTTTGGAAATCAAAATAAAAATAAAAATATAATTTAAATTTATAAATACTTTACAAAATCAAAATTTAAAATCAAACGAAAATTTAACATTTAAAAATATTGAGAATTAACTTACCTTCAACAATTCCAATTTTGAGAATTGTTTGAATATTCCTTGTGTCATATTGTGGTTGGTGACAAACATTTGGATGTCTTCGCCCTCAACATACAATTGTTTGATCCACTCAATTTTGGATCCAATTTTTTGTAGCATTAGATTGAGGGAGTGGACAGCACAAGGTGTCCAAAAAATGTGGGGATACTTCTCCTCAATCAATAACCCTGCAGCCCTACAATTTTTGGCATTGTCAGTTACAACTTGCACAACATTTTGATGGCCCACTTCTTCAATAGCTTGGCAAAGGATGTTAGCAATAAATGGACCATCTTTCACCTGTCTTTCACAATCCACTGCTCTCAAAAACATTGCCCCTTTAGGGGACATGGCAATAACATTGATCAATGGGCGATTTTTTGCATCTTTCCATCCATCAGAAATGATGGTCACCCCTGTTTCGATCCATGAATCCCTTATGGGCTTCAAAGAGTCTGCTACATGTTTCACCTCTTTCTCCAATAAGATGCAATGCACCTTCTCAAAACCTAGGCCCTTATACTGCTTTGGAGCCTCATTAATAGATCTCACCATTTTTTGCCAATATGGTGAACGAACAACGTTGAATGCCAATCCATTGGCATAGACACATCTTGCTATGTCTTGATCAGCAATATCTCTTGCCTCATTATGAAATGAAGCTTCCAACGGTCCCTTAGATCTTTTATTTGATGAGGGCACGGTTTGCTGTTGAGGGATGTTCATAAATGGATGGCTTTGTGTAGGTGGAATATAAGTAGGTGGTGGTGTAGGGGGTTTCATGGATCGAGATCCTTTCCTCAAAGGATGGCTTGTTTTAAGACTGCTAGCTGTTTGCTCTGATTTTTCTTGCTCGGCAATATATTTCAACACTACATCATCTGGAAGGCCTTTGCCATCACCAGAAGGAGGTCCTGGACAAGGTTTGATGCCATTATCAGGGATCTTACACAAGTGGGCTCTCACTCGACTATATGAGCTCGTATATTGAACTTTGCAATGACTACAAATCCAAATAAATACTCCACCACTTGGACATTGTTGAACCATTTCTACATATTTCCAAAGGGGAGATTGGCCTGAGGAAGAAGTGGATGCCATTGTAATACCTAAAGCACAACAAATTGAAATAATTTTGGTATTGAAATTTGAAACTAAAAAAATTAAAAGAATGAGAACAATCAACAAAACAATAAAAACAAAACAAAATAGTTCATTTGTTAAAAAAAATGTAGGAAAAAAATAAAAAAAACTTCAAAGAAACCTACCTCTTTTGAACAAATCTTGCTCTACAATCTTCTTGGCAACGAATGGACGCTTGCAAGTGCTTAGGAATAGCACAACAATCAACTTTGAACAACCAATGATCAGCCTTCAAGTCTATTCAAGCTTGTGCAAGCAAGAGAGAAAGTTCAGCAATGAAGGCAAAAAAATTTGTTTTTCATTCACAAATTGTTAAATGAGATTGTTTTTACCTATTTAGTGTGTTTGGAGGGACAAATTAGGGTTGCAATGATTATTAAAATATTTAGAAGTCAACATTCAGTCAAAACAATGAACAAAAAATGAAAAAAATCGCTTTTTTCTGCGGACTGGGCGTTTTCATGACTGGATTCGTCGCGGATACATTTTGCTGTATCTTGGATGAATCCGAAGGCACCCGGCGAATCTAGGTCGAATCTGTAGGCAAAAATACGTTTTCTGGGTGAATTTGAGGCGTATCGTACGCGAATTTCGTACTCGATACGTATCGAATCGTATCCAGGGCCGTTTTTAGGCGAATGGTTAACTTAGAATTTTAGAGAAGAAGAAAGATGTTTTTTAATTTTTATTTATTTATTATCTTCTTCTGTCAAAAACGCCACTCTGCCTTGAATTCTGTTGATGAATCTAGACTTGTACCTGCAAAAGAATATTTTTAATGCCTTCACAACTGACTGTTGAAGAAATTCGCCCAACTTTGGAAAGAATTCACCTCTGCTCAAGCTGGATGAATGAAATGATGAATGCCATGTTTTCATAACTAGAGCAAAATCATACCACAAAAGCAAGACTGCAAGCTCAAACCTTAACTGTGAAGGAAGAATTTGATTGGCCCTTCACCAATTGAACTGCCACTGTCTCTGAGTCTTAGATAAAAATAATATTTAATTTAAAACATGCAAACTAAAAAGAGGCACCAATATTTAGCTCTTTGAAGAAATTCGTCACTTTTTAATGCTCTGCATGCAAAAATATTATTTTAATCATTTTGCTAAAAATAGCATCTAAATGTGCCCAACAAACTTTACTGATTATAGAAAGCCAAAATTTGACCTTCTAGGCATCCATTTGCAAGAGTTACGAGATTTTTGAGTATCTCCTACTTTATAGCTGACTGCAAAGTTACAACTGACCATGTTCAGCTCTAATTTCTGGCTGACTGAATGAGCCTGCGACTGTGCTGAGATACCCACTACGAAGCCTGCATGGCAAGGATGAAATGTCTGTTGGGAGTTGCAACTACTAAAACCAACATTTGACACCTTAGAAAATTAGGCGTCTTTGATTAAATTGATGCATTGATTCCAGACTTAGCCATTTCTCTATTTTGCCTTTTGACGCTTCAAACTGCCGTTGACAGTGAATGATGAACCTTGCTGACTGAATAGTAGATTCATTGCGTGACTGGAAGTACTTTGCATCCAATGACTGTATGTAAGGTATTTGAAAACTGAATCAGGAACCCCAAAAGGATGGGCACCCTTGGCTTGTGAAAGCACAAATACCATTTTGACAAAAGTGTGACTTTTATCTGAACACCATACTTTGACCCCTGATACCGGGAGCTGGAATGCTCCGATTTGTGCGTTGACTATCTCTCTGCACAGTTGAGTCAACTTACAAGAGATGTCTTTGGAGATGACGAAGCCAGAAAACAGCTTCTAAGGCCTCAAAGAGAAGGGCGCCTTTTTCAAGGAGATTAGTATTCACCATACTTAGCCATTTTTTAGTTGTCTTCAGTCACTTTCACTTTTCATCATCACCATCTTGACCTTGCACGTATGAGCGTTCGCCAAATCCCAGTGGCTGACGATTGAACTCGTTGAATAGCTGGAGTAATTGCACACAAGTCTTGTGAAGATTGTGAAAGCAAATAACCCCATCTGGCAGGCCTAAAGGCTGGGCGCCCCTAGCCTACACATGTGCAACTTTGTGTAGCTACACTTCACCATCCTCCGTTTTACGTGCTTGGTAGAACCTCTGTCGCGGTCACTTAGAATGCTGGATCGTCTTGTGAACGGGTGCATTACAAAGTAGGACTGAACTGGAAAAGATCTCAGGAAGACCCTATCTGCAAACTCATCCATCTGACAAGTCATATTCAAGGGTGACCCTAGGCTACAGGGGCGCTCAAACCATCTACTGGCAATCTTTGTTCATATGTATCCCACCTGTAGTTTCCACTTCTGACGCTGATAACCAGAGTTCTGCACTAGATACTCCTCTGCTTGATAGCTCGCTGAAAATCTAGACTGATTCTGCAAAGACTGAATCCATTAGCACACACATGCATCCAGATTTGGGCCTTCAAAAAGAAGGGCGCCCCTGGGCTATAGGGGCACAAATCTGCATTTCTAGACTGTCTCCATGTGGAATACACTTGTCGTAACCTCTTCTTCCACCTTCGCTTGCTGGAGTTTTGCAACTCAGATGATCTTGCTCCATAGTTAGTCAGAAAGCTCATTGAAAACAAAAAAGAATGAATGTATTCTCCATCCAAAGCAATCAAATCTTGACCTTCAAATGGAAGGGCACCCCTGGGCTACAGGGGCGCAAATTTGCTTTGAATTCACTAATTTCCACCATTTTGTGTTTTGTAAACACTGTATCCGCTATTGAGGTTGACCACGTCGAAGTGCTGCTACTGCCGAGGTGTGTGTATGACTATACCTCATCATTCTCACATGTACAGACATTGTAAAGTTGATTTGCACGTTGATTGCGCAAGTGTCTCCCACGTTACATAAGGAAAAGTTCCTAGACTAAGAATATTTTAGCACTTTTTACCAATCTGAAAATCCCCTCTGTCAAAAAGCACATTTCTCAACATCTTTTATCGTAGAACGTTCTTCTTTTAGTTTCAGGCTTAGATTTCGACACCTGGTACTGGCCAATTGCCATTGACGACCTCGGAGGTCCTAACTTTTTTCCTGAAAATGTGAAAACTACCCACCAAGCTTAAACTGACTCTTAACTGAAACCGACTTCACCACTGTGATTGTGATGTGAAATAAACCAATCAAAATTAATTTCAGCCAAATCTGACAAGTTCCTATTTTTTAGGGTTTTGACCTAAAAACGGGGTTCAGAAACCCTAATTTTCAAAATTTCCAAATTTTACCAATATCTTCCTGGCATCACACTGACTAAAAGCCCATACTTTATTTGCCCAAAAATTGAGTTTTGACCCCACTTTTACAAGGTTTAGATCATTTTAAGCAAAATGCTTTAATGAAGCAAAAAAATTGGTTTGGGTACAACGAGTTACAGTGTTGGAATTTCAGTTGGATCACATCCCGCCTATTTCTGATCAGGGGGTTGAGGCCGTATTAGCCAGGTTCATTGATTTTGCAGCCAGGGAAAAGGAGAAAGGAAATGCCCTTTTGGATGATGATCTTCTGCAGGAAGATGATGTGCATTGATTGTTGGTAGTGGTTTCGACAGAGGAGTGGAGAATCTTTTGTGCATTCATTGCCCCACTCCTCTCAGTGGCGGTTTTTAGGGCAAAACCCCTAATCAGGGCATATGTGGCTCGATCAGAGCCCTTCATTGTATTGGAATCTAAGCCGTCCGTTGGACTGGGCTTGATATAAAAGGGGCATCCCCCTTCATTTGTAAGATAGTTAGACAAGAATCAGAGATAGAGTTGAGCTAGAGAGAAGGCATATAGTGATTAGTTTAGAAGTTAGCTTAGATTAAGGAGGGAATAAAACTTTCATTTGAAAGTTTTGTAAATGGTTGTTGTGAACACTTTTCATGATATAAAGAGTTTCATTGCTTGGTGATTTCTTCTTTTGTTATGAACAGCTAGCAAGGCCTTTTCATCTTTCCAATTCAAAGTAGATAGAGTACAGTAGATTTTATTTCATGCAAGTAGTTGTTAGTTGTGGAATACGTTGTTTGGCCTAAACAAGTCTTCATTCATCTATACCACTAGCGGGCTCACTGGCGGTGAGTTCGCCTTGTGTGGTCAACTGGAGTATTTGACACTTAACTTCAATTGCGATTCATATGTCCGTATGCATCGTTGTGATGGTATGTGCATGTTGTGTCATAATTTGAATGTCTTTCCCATCCTTTGAAGATTGCACCGATTTTGTAGAAATTGTCCAAAGGGAGGCAAAGCAAAGTTTGGTTCGGAGCTTGTTGAAATTGATCCTCGTATCCCACCTTTAGCGGTAGACTATAGAATCTCTACCCCCTTATCTCCTTTAATTTCAGCATTTTCCGGTTAGTCTAGGAATCAGAGCATCATTGTCAAATCATTCACATCTTAACTGCTTCAAAGTTGAACAATTGTGTAAGTCCCCTTGAAATACCCAGCAATATCACATCAAACCAACTGAGGCTATCCCCTTGCATAAGGAACCTTAGAGTCAAATGTATGATCTTTCTTGCAATCTTAGCATGCAGAACACTTTGATCAAGAGAGGATAGAGTTACCATTGGAAACTTTATTATGTGTTGGTGCGGTCATAAAACACCCGTCAATAGTCAGAATGATGAATTAGATAAAGTTTGGAAGGTGAAACCGAAAGAGAAAAGATCAGAGAAATCCATGATAGCTTAGATTGCTCTACATGCTCAAAAGGAGAAGAATCTATGGATCAATTATAGCGGATGTTCAAGTCACATGATCAGAGAGAAAAGTAAGTTAATGAATTTCAAGAAATTTGATGGAGGACTTGAAACTCTTGGAAACAATTCTATTGCCAAGATTATCGGTAAAAGTACTTTGAATCTTGATCGTGGTAGAACAAAAACTCATGATGTTTTGTATGTTGAAGGATTAAAGCATAATCTTTAGAGTGTAAATCAAATGTGTGATAAAGGTTACAAGCTCTCATTCAGTACTAAAGGTTGTGAAATCCGAAAATCTTGTACCAGAGAGTTGATTGCAGAAGGAAGCATGATTGACAGTGATATATATCATCTCACTGAATTGAATGGACAAAACTGCTTTGCTATATAGAGAGAAGAATTTTTCTCTGGAACATAAGATTGGGACACATTAACTTTGATGATATTGTGAAGATCAACTCGAAAGGAATGGTTAGAGACATAGTTCGCAAACTCAGACTTAGAGAGTACTTGGTAAAACTTGGCAACAAGTTGACACCTTAAAAAACACTTAAATATTTGAAAACAAACATAATTTTTTGAAACAATATGAACTTTATGTAGAGGATAGCTACAAAATGAATAAAATGAGTTTGGTGGGGGTTTGGGGGAAACACCACCAGTTGGGTGTAGGGGTTTGGGGGCTGTGGGGGTCAAGGGGCAACACCTCTAGCGGGGTCGAGGGGCAACACCCCTCGGGGTCTGGGGGCAATGCCCCTAGTGGGGTTGAGGGGCAGCGCCCCTCACGGGGTCTGGGGGTAGTGCCCCCACCACCGAGGCCCAAATTAAGGCCTTTGAAACCACACAAAACTTCATCCTGCACACTATTTTCGTCCTCTCATATGGTGTTCTATAGGGCACAAAATCACATCCCAAACACATCCAAATCGTGCCAAAAATGTGTGTAAATCACACAAGAAAAGGTGCATCAAAATTGCGTTTCAATATGGCGAGTTTTGTAGGGTATTCGGCATGTTTTTGTAGTGTACTCAACGGTTTTTTTCATAATAATTGGCGAGGTTTTTCAAAGGCCGAGTTGAGAGTTTAGGTGTGAGCTGCTCTCGTGGGTCTAAAACCTGCGAGTACTTGGCGACTTGGTGAGTACATGGTTAGAGACATGTTAAAAATCAAGAAACTTCAATCTACTAGAAGCAAATTATGTCATGAGGGAAAACATACAATGTCCAAATTTCCTACTAAAGAATATTCCACAACAAAGCCATTGGGTTTGATCCATACGGATCTATGCGGACCAATGAGGACAAAGAGTCTACAAGGTTATATGTATTTTATGATGCTTATTGATGACTACACTAGAATGACTTGGATTACTTTTCTAAAAGAAAAATCAGAAGCATTTGAGAAGTTTAAAGCATTCAAGGCATTAGTTGAGAATGAAGCCGGAAGAACAATAAGAGTTTTGAGGCCAAACAGAGGTAGAGAGTTCACTTCTGACCGGTATGGTGAATTTTGTGAGGAACATGAGATCTGGAGGCAATTTTTTGCTCCTAGGACTCCATAGCATAATGGAGTTGCTAAAAGAAAGAACAAAACCATACAAGAGATGGCCAAAACAATGTTAAGTCAAGCAAGCTTACTGGATATATATTGGAGAGAAGTAGTTTAGACTGCAGTATATATCTTGAACATAGCTCAAATCTGACCAAGGACTAATAAAACACCATATGAGTTGTGGAGAGGAAGACCGGCTTTAGTTAGTCATCTTAGGATATTTGGAAGCAAATGCTACATCAAAAGGGATGAAGAACATTTGGGTAAGTTTGATTCTAGATTTGATGAAGGTATTTTTCTTGGTTATTCTATGACAGGCAAAGCATATAGATGTTACAATAAAAGGTTGAAGAGGATTGTGGAAAGTGCCAATGTAAGAATTGACAAAACAATACAGTCTACTGGCATTTCAGAAGAGGAAGATAATGAAGATCCACTCTGTAGCAGTGATGAAGAATCAAAAGTTGACTTTGAGAAGATTGTTACAAAAACTTTGGCTAGGTATGTTCAGAAGAATCATTCAGAAGATCAGATTATAGGAGATAAAGACAATGGGGTTTAAACTTGGAGAAGAATTGAGAAGGCAAATGAGTAAGTACATTTTGCATTACTGTCAAAAATTGAACCAAGGTCCTATACAGAAGCAAGCAAAGAGAAGGGTTAGATAGAAGCCATGGAGGAAGATCTGAATTAGATTAGGAAAAATGAAACTTGCGAATTGGTTCCAAGATCTGAATTAGATTAGGAAAACTGAAATTTGCAAATTGGTTCCAAGATCTGAATTAGATTAGGAAAAATGAAACTTGCGAATTGGTTCCAAGATCTAAGGGAATGAATGTTATTGGTACCAAATGGGTCTTTAGAAACAAGCTAAATGAAGATGGAGAAGTGATCCTAAACAAAGCTTGACTTGTGTGTAAAGGATATGCTCAAGTTGAAGAAATTGATTTTGAAGAGATATTTTCTTCGGTAGCAAGATCGGAAGCAATCAAAATGTTTTTAGCTCTTTTAGCATTCAAGAATTTCAAGGTATATTAGATGGATGTGAAGTCAACATTTCTGAATGGATAGTTAGAAGAAGTCTACATTGAGCAACCAAAAGTGTGTCAATGTTCAAATAATCCAGATTATGTGTGCAGATTGAAGAAGGCTCTTTATGAGTTCAAACAAGCTCCTAGAGCTTGGTATTCTAGGTTGGATAAGTATTTGCAGCAACAAGGATTTCAGAGAGGTAGTGTGGATAGTAATCTATACATAAAAACAAAAGGTGATCAACTGCTGATTGTGGTTGTCTATGTTGATGACATTATTTTTAGCGGAAGCAATGATGACATGTGCAAGGCATTCCAGAATGCAATGTAGAGCGAATTTGAAATGTCAATGCTTGGTGAATTGTCTTTCTTTCTTGGTTTACAAATTGCTCAACCAGACAAAGGCATATTCATTTCTTAGAACAAGTATATAAAGGAAATGTTAAGTAAGTTAAAGATGGAAGAATGCAAACCAGGTGAGTACACCTATGGTTACTAGATGTAAGCTGCATAAAAACGATGAATCTGCTCGGATAGACTAGACTTTGTATTGATCTATGATTGGCAGTTTGTTGTACGTGACTGCATCTAGACTGGATATAATGAAAGCTATTGGGATGGTGGCTAGAGTTCAGGCAGCGCCTAAGGAAACTCATTTCAAATTAGTAAAGAGGATATTTAGATAGTTGAAGGCTACAATGGATTTTGGTTTATGGTATCCCAAGAGTTAAAATTTCACTCTGACTACATACACAGATGCAGATTGGGCAAGAAACATAGATAACTCGAAGAGTACAAGTGGGTGAGCTTTTTTTCTTGGTGACAATCTTGTATCCTAGTTAAGCAAGAAACACAATTCAGTTTGTTTATCTACAACAAAGCGGAATACATCGTAGTAGCTTCATGTTGCACTCAGGTATTATGGATGAAGTAGAATTTGAAGGAGATGAAGATTGAGTTTGATGAATCCATTTCCATTCTTTGTGATAATACTAGTGCTATAAACATTTCAAAGAATTTGGTAATGCACTCAAGGACAAAGCATACTGCAATCAAGTATCATTTCCTGAGGGAGAAAGTTGCAAAAGAAGAGGTGAAGTTGGAGTATGTTGAAACCAAGGAGCAAGTAGTAGATGTTTTCACAAGATTGCTTCCTAAAGAGACTTTTGAGTTCTTTCGACAGAAGCTAGGAGTTGTTGCTCCCTCCTCTTGAATCAAGAGGAAGCATAGGTTGAGGGGGAGATTTGTCTCCTTACTACAAGAAGGCTTGGTGGTCTTGCATAGAGTTTTCGTAGCAGTATGGTATGGGCTCAAGGGGAGTCTATCTAGGAAATAAGTTTTCGGATTGTGCAGAATTCTAGAAATGCAAAGGGGGAGTGTTGACCTTTGCCATTGATGTCAAAGGGAGAGAAATAGGTCTCAAAATGTTAAACTCTTTGAATGTGGGAATCAATGTGATGTGGCTTTCTGTTCCAGACAACATTAGATCTGTCTTCGTGTGTGGCCATCATTTTGCTGTTTGCAATCAATGACAAAGGGGGATCGTTGAACAATTGTCATTGATGTCAAAGGTGCTAATTGATGTCAAAGGAAAATGGTTAGTTGTAATTGTGCTAGCATATTGTGGTGGATTTGAAAGTATTTATTGCTAGCTATATTAATAAAATCAATTGAGGAATGTCTGTACTTTGTAGTATCATACTACATCCATTCATGTTGGATAGTGAATGTATTAGTACTTGAATTATCATTATTAATGCATTTTGAGAACAACACATCCACTCCTTATTGTAGGCTTGCAATATCATGCATACATCTATTCACTTCGATAAAGGTAATTTGGAAGTCTGATTCAAAATGTTGGAAGTCAATTTCTCTGTGCAAAGACTTTCTTTGGTAATACAGTTGTGCTTTGTATTTCCTTCTGGATGTGAGTTTTTCTCTACAGTTTGAAAGGAGAGTATTCGTACACATGTTCTATCATATTCCCGTGTTTTTCGGAAGTTATGTTCAACATGCAAAAAGATTGAAGTAACAAAAAGGTTCTCTATGCTTGTTTGTCAACCAGTTGGTGTTTTAGAACTATGCGACAACGGCTAGTAGCATGCAGTATCTGGAGATAGTGTGGGATGTTACAATAGGTCTAGGTTAAGGAGTTTGTGGTAGTGCACGACATTACATTCTTTTGGCGGCAACAAATTTGAATTAGGATTGACCTGTTACACGTTTCATGTAATTTGATTTAGGTCCACCTTATGTCGTCTTGGTTAAGTGCGGATCCCTCACTGACATGAATTGATGTTAATATAATGTCTTGTATATAACCATCAAACTTTAGATCACTTGTATGTAGTTGTGTGAGCGAACAAGAGAAGAGAAGGTGGTGAGTGAATATACAAGGATGCAAATGTGAGAGTCAGTGTTATTCAATAGGAGTTGTATTTCAATCATTGTTCGCCATCATCAAAAGATCACAAGGAGTGTAGAAGAGTGTTTGAAGTAAGCTTAGACATTGTGTAAGCCATGTAATCCGCATTGAAGATCCACAAGCTTTATCTATGTAATTCGGTAGGATTGGTGTTATACTCATTGAGCTGGTGCTCAAATCTTGTATTGGGGATTGGTTTCTCATGTAGGTTTGTGCCTACATATTTAATTGGGGATTGGTGTCTCTGGTAGGTTGGTGCCTACTTCATTTTGTAAATTCCCTCATTATATTCTCGCTTTGTAAGGTTGGATTTGGACAGTAGATCCAAGCAACTATTCTCACCTTGGTTTTCCCATCTTAGATTTCCATGTATATCTGGTGTTGTCATGTGTGAATGTGTGCTTATGTTGTCGCTTGATTATCAGTAGGTGTTTTGTTTCAAGTTTCATGTTCAGATATATAAGTTGAAGTAAAGAGTTTTAAATAGATTTGATCTATTGATTCACACCCCCCCTCCCTCTTAGTAGATTGTGATCCCTTCACACCTAAGAAAACTTTGACCAAGGGAGATCCATTAAGAAATATCTTAGATCGGTTATCGATCATTTCGGGTTGCATACATTAGGAAAATTGTTTATTTCCTAAGGTTGTCCAATTGGGGACATTACATAACCGACATTTGTCAATGCATTCACCAAGCCTTCCCAATATGGTTGTTTGCCACATTGAAGGGTAAATTGTTGTAGTACAAAAAGTTTGCTGCTACCATCCTAGTTTCATGGTGTTTTTCCTTATTCCAATTGGTACCTTCAAGTGAAGGTTGTGCTCTTAGAACATTGCATGGAATAAAAAAATTCAATGTCAATAAAGAAGGAAGACGACTAGAATTTATTCAATGTCAATGAAGAAGGAAGATGGCTAGAAGTAGAACTCTCAAGAGTTGCATTTGTAGAGGAAAGCAGATGACAAATGTTTAGATAAATTAGGTTTGACATTCATCGTTATTGCCATTGCTTCTTTTGTCCTTTGCTTTTCTATTGTTTTAATTTCATAATTGGTAAGTAGGGCATCTTTTTCTCTCGTAATCTGTTTGGGCAACTATAATGTCCCCATTTTTAAGCACTACACTTTCCAGTGACTGTTAGCCTATTCTCGAATGCCTGTAGGCTAGTCAGAGGCAAAATTAGGGTTTCCAACTGCTTGGAGGTTTCTTTTGAGGATTTAGGGGTTTGCATGTTGGAGTTTTGTAGATTGGTTGCTGGATTCTTTCTAGGTTTTCAGAGAGCTTCACAGTGGTATGACATGCAACTACATCAGGCAACTTTTTGGGACAGTATTTTTAGTAAGTTACGATGGCTGCATGTTGGAGTTTTGTAGTTTGGATTTTGGATCCCTTGTGGGTTTTCAGAGAGCTTCACGATGGTGTGACATGCAATTGAATTAGTGAACTTTTCCGGACATACTAGTTTTAGTAAGTTACGACGGCTGCCCGGTTCGTGCTCAAAATGAGTTTGGAACAACTTACTATTTTTAGTAAGTACTATTTTTGGCAGTGCTATTTTTAGCAACAATTCAATAGTTCAGTCACAGTGCAGTGGCTATTTCTGGTAGGTCAGTTGGAGCAATTTGAGTCTTCAACTCTTCTGAGCTATTTTTGGCAAGTCTGAGCTTGAGTTGGGCGCTTCACTTGTGGAGGTAAAATATTTTAATAAAGTGAATTTTGATAAGGCTTGGTGGATGCCTTAAGGAGAAATAAGTGATTTTATCAAAGTCATTCACTTTATTATATTTGGACGCCATTTTATACTTTATTAGCAAATTTAATAAAGTATATTACTTTCTTGATGTTGGATGCCTTGGAAACATGGGGAAATGAAATGCAAATGAGATAATATTTTGAGGAGATATATTATTTTATAAAGTGTCTCACTTTATTACCTTTTGGACGCCACATTACACTTTATTGATATTTTTTAATAAAGTGTTATGTTTTCATGAAGTGGACGACTTGGGAAGAAGATGAAATGAAATGCAATTTGACAGACATTTGCTGGATGAATGTGAATTTGGATTAGGCGCCCATCTTGGAGGGAATTGGAATTTGAATTTGGGAGGCAAAAGGCTATATATATGAGTGTTGGGCTCTTTGTTTGGCATTCATGAAGAAATTATATTTTTATGTTGCCGAAATGGTGAGTGGTTTGCTTCGAGGAATGTATACCTCTTAGCTTGGACTTGGTTTCTTGCTTGAAAGATACCAACTAGCTAAGTGAGAAGATTGTTCTTTACTCAGAAGGACAGATTGAGCTTATTGTGATGGAGTCTTATGATGTTTTCTAATGTATTTTGGTGTGTTTGTCAATTTTTCATGTTGCTGATTTTGGTGTGGCTGAAGTAGGTTTTTATTCACAGCTCTTTAGACAAATTTTGTTGGCTTTTGGGTATTGGCCCATTCTCTTCCTTGGCTTTGGGCGCCCCTTTGTGCAAGTTTTGGGATTTTTTCGTGGAGCCATTTATTTTATCTTGCAGGTCGCCTCTTTTCCAAGTCGCACTTTTGCCTAGGAAGTCTAAGAAAGTTTTAGAAAAATAAATATCTATAGTTTGTGGTTGTTTCTCAGTCCTAGCTTGGTCGCCATCTCTCTAGGGGTCATATGCATTTCGTTTCACATCATTTGGAGTAGGTTTGAGTGAGTTATGAGCATTTTAGTGAGTTTCCTGGTTGCTGATTTGAGTTTTCAGCTTGCTGGTCTGTCATATCAGATTGTCTAAGTTGGAGTTTTGGAGTGTCGTTTTCATATCTAGTGAGGCTTTGATGATTGAAGATTCATAATAACATTTGCAGCTTCTTGGATAGCTAATCTCTTGGCTTCTTGTAGGATTTATTCCCATTGTAAAGCTGTTACAGTAGGACTGTTCAACTAATATCTATATTCTGCAAATTTACTTTGTATTCCCACTTTAGTGGAAGAAGGCTGCCTCGCCGCCTTGTTTACTTTCTTGCATTTCTATTCCCACCATTGGTGGAAGAGACGGGCCTCATTGTCCTGCATATTGTATTGGGGTCGGCTTGCCGCCCTTCTTTACTTTCAATATTCATATTGTTGATCGGTTGAGCTGTCCATTTACTTTTTGTAATTGCATTCATACTACTGATCGGCTACGCCGTCAAATCACTCCCGTTGAATAAGTGGTCGAGTTGCATCTTTGTATTTCCAGCATTCAGTTTCAAGCTAACGATCCCCGACGCCATATGCTCACACCTTGCCCATCATCGAGATCCTGGTGCATATTCTAGTGTTAGTTTATGATTTGGCTAACGTTGACGGGTGCCTTTGTTGAAGTGTTGTTGCAAAAAATTGAAAAAATTATAAGGGGGTCAGTTCAGCAACATTAGGGCATGCTTTCACATCATGTCCATGTATTTTGGCAAGGTGCATTTAATCTATTAATTCCTCCTATCATAAGTTGACATTTAATGCAACGGACTTGGTCTTTGACAACAACCGATGTTTCATACTTCCATGCAAGGATTTTCTTACCACTCATTTGTGTTGAACTTGGAATAGCTGATTTTAACATAGAAAAAAAAATATCGGCAAATTTTTGAAAAAAAAAAAAAATAGACAAAGTGACAAACATATATAAGAGAAAATAGAATGCATGGTGGTTGGGGGCGACAGGGGGAGAGGAAATGGATAACATTTTCCTAGGTTTTCAACTTTTATAATTTCCAAATCGGAAAAGGAGAAAAAAAATCGATACATATTGGTTTGAATCTTTGAAAGCGCCTTAAAAACTCCTTCCAACACCTTCTCTTAGCAGTTAGCATATTTTTGAATCTTTGAAAGTGCCTTAAAACCTCTTTCCAATACATTTTTTGTTGGGTAAAATTAGACTAAAAATCACCTAGGTTTTGTTATAACCTATTGCTAGGTGAGTGTAATATCCTGCCCTGTTGAGATATCCGCTATTGAAAACTGCCTTGTCTGATTTTTTTGGGGTTTTTGTAGAATTTACCACGAAACGCATAAAATTGCAAAACAAATGCAAATAGAGAAAAGCTGAAAGAAAATATATCAAATGATCAACTCTGATTAATTTATTGCTTTGAATTTACAAGAAGATCATATCTGGATAACAATCTTCTGATCTTGAAATGATGATGAAATCTTCAAAACCCTTGTGAAACCTTTGAGATTTTCTCCAATGAAGCACAATGCAACTTTTGTAGCAAAGCCACTTGTTTAGCAAACCTCAGATGATCTTTCACACCCTCAGAAAGCTCGATTTAAGAAGAAGCTACGGTCTCCAAAATTATTGCAGTTGAAAACCCTAGTTTCCACCTCCAATATCAAAGCACAAAGACAAGTTGATAGAATAAACAAGAATGCCTTTCATTTTCTTTTTCAATTCTTTTTATACCTCCTTCATATGGCACGACTTCCAATTCTTTTTAACTCATCAAAATACATTTTATTATTTGCTTTTGATGTTGACTTTATATTATAGCATTTAATAGGCACTCAAAAGGTCACTATATAAATTAACTTTATATCATTAATGACCCCCTTTATTATAAAGTCAACTTATTTCATTAATATAATCACTTTATAATTAATTATTAATAAAGTATTACTTTATCAATAATTAAAACATCATAACTCCAATAGTAATCATTATTTCTTGATTTTGTCAGTGCCAGGTGGTAATTTGCTAAAACCACTGCTCATCCAGGTGCCTTAACAAAAATAGTAAGGTTGGCCCCCATCACTCAATTGATTTATTATAAATAGTAAGTGCATCAAAACGGAGCCAAAAACTCGTGAATAACATCGCCTCTGAATATGCCAAAGGTTAAGAGAGCCAAACACTACAAACTGCCACCTGAAGAGCTCATTAACACCCAAATTGGACCCTCTAAACCTCCACACTAGCCTACGAGGGTCAAATGATAGGCTAATCCTGAAAACTCTAATGCTCACGAAAAAGGGGACATTACAGTCCACCCACCCTGAAATTGCTTGTCCTCAAGCAATCTCAACTGAATAGAAAAAACCACTCCATCGGAGGTCCAAAGGAAGAACTGTAGAATGACCCACATAACGCCAAACAACTCTAGCAGCACCAGCATAAGCACAATTGCGCAAGGATAAACGTCATACCAATTGTCCAACACATGCACACAAGATTTGTGCATCGAAAACAACTCATGCACATGTGGATCAAAGGTAAAGTTGTATGCAAACCACACAATGTACATGTTGCAATACTCGTCAGTAAATCCTGTTTGGAATCTTGATGCACAAGAAGGATCCCATAGTAAACTATAGAGTGTCCAACAATATATTCCTGAATCCCAAACCTCGAATGGAAATCTTCCATGCATAACATCCTTTGACTTTCGCTGCACTAATCTGATATTGGCTTCACCATGTCGAGAGTGGTGAAGCAACCCTGTTGTACCCAAACCAAAATTTTTGCTTCATTAAGGCATTTTGCTTAAAATGGTCTAAACCTTGTAAAAGTGGGGTCAAAACTCAGTTTTTGGGCAAATAAAGTATGGGCTTTTAGTCAGCGTGATGCCAGGAAGATACTGGCAAAATTTGAAAATTTTGAAAATTAGGGTTTCTGAAATCTATTTTTAGCCCGAAACCCTAAAAAATAGGAACTTCTCAGAATTGGCTGAAATTAATTTTGATTGGCTTATTTCACATCACAATCACAGTGGTGAAGTCAGTTTCAGTTAAAAGTCAGTTTAAGGCTGGTGGGTAGTTTTCACTTTTTCAGGAGAAAAGTTAGGATCTTCGGGTCATCAATGGCAGTTGGCCAGTACCAGGTATCAATATCTAAGCCTGAAACTCAAAGAGGAACGCTCTACGATAAAAGATGTTGGAAATAATGCTTTTTGATGGAGGGGATTTTCAAATTGGCAAAAAGTGCTAAAATATTCTAAGTCTGGGAACTTTTCACTATGTAACGTAGTAGACACTTGCGCAATCAACGTGCAAATCAACTTTATAGTGTCCGTACATGTGAAAATAATGAAGTATAGTCATCCACATGCCTCAGCAGTCACAACGCTTCGACATGGTCAACCGCAGGGATGGATACAGCGTTTGCAAAGCATAAAATGGTGAAAATCAATGAATTCAAAACAAATCCGCTCCCCTGTAGCCTAGGGGCGCCCTTCCATTTGAAGGTCAAGATTTGAGTGTTTTGGATTAAGAACACATTCATTATGTTCAGTTTTCAGTCAGCTTTCCGATTAGCCATGAAGCAGGATTATCCGAGTTACAGAACTCCGGCAAACGAAGACAGAAGCAGAGGTTGCGAAGAGTGTTTTCATCACGGAGGCAGTCTAGAGATGCAAATCCGCTCCCTTCTAGCCCAAGGGCGATTTTCTTTTTGAAGGCCCAGATCTAGATGCATGTGTGTTTTGATGGTTTCAGTCTTTGCAGAATTAGTTTAGCTTTTCAACGAGCTATCAAGCGAAAGCGTATCCAGTACAGAAATCCAGTTATCAGCATTAGAAGTGGAAATTGTAGGCAGGATACATGTCAAAAGAAGTTTTTCAGAATGCAAATCCGCTCCCCTGTAGCCCAGGGGCGATCCTGAATATGATTGGTTTGATGGATGAATTTGCAATTGAGGTCTTCCTGAGATCTCTTCCAGCTCAGTTCAGTTTTGCAGTGTATCCGTTCACAAGACGATCCGATATTCTGAGTAACTGTGACAGAGGTCCTACCGAGCACGTAAAACAGAGGATGGTGAAGCGTAGCTACACAAAGCTGCACAGCTGTAGGCTAGGGGCGATTCTCCTTTAGGCCTGCCAGACGGGGTTATTTGCAATTATAGTCTTCACAAGACTTGTGTGCAATTACTCAAGCTATCCAACGAGTCTAGCCGACAACCTCCGGGATTTGGCGAATGCTCGTACGTGCGAGGTCAAGATGATAATGCTGTAAAGAAGAGTTGATTGAAGGCAGTTCAAAAAATGACTTAAGTGTAAGAATATTATTTTCTTTGAAAAAGGCGATTTTCTTTTAGAGGCCTTAAAAGCAATTTTCTGGCTTCGTCGTCTCCAAGAACATCTCTTGCAAGTTGACCAAACTGTACAGCAAGACAGACGGCACGCGTATCGGAACATTCCAGTTCCCGGTATCAAGGGTCAAAGTATGGTGTTCAGATGAAAATCACACTTTTGTCAAAATGGTGTTTGAGCTATCACAGAATAGGGGCGCTCATTCTTTTGGGGTTCTTAATACAATTTTCAAATCCCTCATATACAGTCATTGGATGCAGAATACTTCTAGTCATGCAATGAATCCATTATTCAGTCAGTGGAGTTCATCATTCACCGTCAACGGCAGTTTGAAGCATCAGAAGGCAGAACGAAGAAATGACTAAGTCTGGAGTCAAAACATCAATTTAATCAGAGGCGCCTAATTTTCTAAGGTATCAGATGATGATTTTAGCAGTTGTTGCTCCCAGCAGACATTTCATCCTTGTCATGCAAGCTTCGCGGTGGATATCTCAGCACAGTCGCAGGCTCAGTCAGTCAGCCAGAAATCAGAGCTGAACATGGTCGGTTGTAACTTTGCAGTCAGCTACAAAATAGGAGATTCTCAAAAATCTCATAACTCTTGCAAATGGAAGCCTAAAAGATCAAAATTTGACTTTTTAGAATCAGGGAAGTGTGTTGAGCACAACAAGATGCTATTTTTGGCAAAATGATAAAAATAATATTTTTGCATGCAAGGCATTAAAAAGTGACGAATTTCTTCAAAGATAAATATTGGTGCCACTTTTAGTTCTTTGCATGCTTTGAAATTAAAATATTATTTTTAGTCTAAAGACTCAGAGACAGCAGCAGTTCAACTGGTAAAGGGCCAATCGGATTCCTTCTTCACAGTTAGGGTTTGAGCTTGCAGTCTTGCTTTTGTAGTACGATTTTGCTCTAGTTATGCAAGCATGGCATTCATCATTTCATTCATCCAGCTTGAGCAGAGGTGAATTCTTTCCAGAGTTGGGCGAATTTCTTCAGCGGTCAGTTGTGAAGGCATAAAAAATATTCTTTTGCAGGTACAAGTCAAGATTCATCAGCAGAATTCAAGGCAGAGTGGCGATTTTGACAGAAGAAGATAATAAATAAATAAAAATTAAAAAACATCTTTCTTCTTCTATAGATTTCTTCCATCTTCTCGTCTTAAAATTTTCTCACATGTTTGAAGAATTGGCGTTTTTGGCGAAACAAATCATCTGGGTTGAGTCATAATTGCTTTCTCAGCAAAACCCATGTGCTAGAATTTTCAAGAAAAATTTGTTCCAGAGCATCAGTTCTTGAGGCTTTGATTTTCTGAAGTGAAATTCCTTTGCATGGTGGAGTAGAAGTCGATATTTTTCGAATCTAACGTTGTGGGTTGTCTTAGAAATATCTTCTGGACAAAACCCATATCTCAGATTTTCTCGGGAAAAAATGTCCTCACAGCCCCTCAGATCTCAACTGAAAACCTTTTGCATGCGGGCCTAAATCACATTTTTTCACAATTCTAACATTGTGGGTCATCTTAGAATTTGATTCTACATAAAACCCACGTCTCAGAATTTTCTGTGAAAATTGCCCTCCGACAAGCTATTTTAGCCTCATTAGGAGAGATTTTTGGTTTTTTGGAGAAGTTGTCAGAATATAGCCATGTTCACAGTCAACAGGCGAGTTTTTCAGGATGTAGTTCACGCAGAACGAATTCAAGACCAAGTCAATCTTAATTCATGATTTCATCAGAAAAGCTGACATTGATTTGTATCAAGCGCATCGGAAAGGTTGACAAGAGTAGTCACTCAAGTTCACATGGTTTCATGTCTCGTATAGCTGATTGTCTTCCAAGGCCAGTTTAGAGGGTTGATACCGTTGGGTTTCTGTGTATGCAGCATGTTCATTTGTATTTCTCACAACCAAAGAGTTCGCAGTTTCATCATGCAACACTCTTCCATAAAGAAAAGCATGAAAAACGTGAGAAGCATCAAGCTGCAGAGGAAACAGTGGCCATCACTTCAGTTACAAAGCCGCCATAGTTACCAGCCAGTGAAGGGCCAGTTTAAGTATACAAAGATTTTCGGTTTTGCTTGAGTTACTAACTAGCAGTTGATTGACAGTTGAGACATGTAATGACCTCTAGATGGTGATGCAGTTACTAACCTCGTGGAGGGGATACTTGCTCGAGATCAGGGTCAGTGAACTTCAGTTCAAGGCATCCCACCTTTTCCAAGATAGACATTAGACACAGGAGTTAAACTCGAGGCTTCTTTCCGAGTTAACTTGCTGTTATACATTGCATGCATGTCTTTCTTGGAAACATCTACATATACTTGGAGATTAGATTAGATTTTTCAGTTGACTGATGATAGCATTCCAGTTGACTTGCTTTCAATAAGGACGTGCATGTTGCACCTTGTCCATTTAGATTAGATGTTTCAGTTAACTGATGATAGTTTCCCAGTTAACTGTATAGTTTCATTCAATTAGGGTTTAGGAATAAGATCTTGCATGCATTGCAAGACTTTAGTTGACTCAAGGTGATTTTAGGGTTGCCTACACCTTGATGTCTATAAATAAGAGCTTTCAGCTCATTTGTAATTAACTTTTCCTGGTGATAGAGAATTGCTGCGTTGTCGGCAACATGCCTATTCTCAAGATTGGTTCACCCTTGTAAATTAGAACTTTTGCTTGATAGCATACATGCTGCGCCTACCTTGCCTGTAGTATTGCTATTATTGTATCTGTTCAAGGAGTAATTGCTGTTATAATAAATTGTTGCGCCTACCTTGCCTTCATGTTATTGTCATAGTGTTTATTCGCCCTTAGTTAAATGGGGTTGCTGGTTTGATCGTTATTGCATACGTGTTGCGTCTATACAATCTACTGTCCCAGTTGCTTACCTTTTGTTTTGTTGATTATAAGCCTATTCAGAAGAGCAAATAGTTGCGCCTACCTTGCCTTCATGTTGCAAAACTGTACTTAAAGCTTATCGTTTGATGTGTGTTATAGTAGACTCATTCAGCCAAGCAGATAGTTGCGCCTACCTTGCCTTCATGTTGTGAAGCTGTACCAGGTTTACCGTCCTTTTGTTTGTTTTAATAAACTTCTTCCCGGATTAGCAAATAGTTGCGCCTACCTTGCCTTCATGTTGTGAGCCCGCACCTGGAGTTTATCGTACAATACATTCCCGCTCCATTTCCTCATGCTCTGTTTCTTGAGGAAACTGGATAGATTTAAAGAAGTTAGCTTAGTTGTAGTTAGATGATCTGCGAAACCAGAAAATACTTAGCTGCAACGTTCTAGGTTTTCTTAACCTTGTGCCTCTACCAGCTGAGAACAAAAAGATAGGACATTAGTTTAGTTTTCTATTTCATGCATTCCAGCACAACGAGGGAGCTTCCCCTCCTAATTTGAAGAGCACTCATTACGTAGTGTGCATAGCTGTCCGTACAAACTCACACTCCAGAGGTGTTAGTTCTTACGCCAACAAACCCAATGGGACCCATCCAAACCACAGTGCCAAACCTGACACCTCTTGGATCCCAACTCAACCGGAACTCACATCCATCAGTCATGAGGAGGTAAGAATATCTGGAAGTGTCTGCAACAGAACATCCCTCTCCATCCTTTAAACTCCCATGGATGTACTGACTATCCCTCATAGGTGCTGGAAGATATATAACTGCTCCTCCCAAATCGATGGAATGATAACACTCTCCTCCATCATCGCTGAATGAACCAACCGTGCCATCATGCCTACTGCCATTGCAACCTCTCTGAAGCCATGCCTTCAATGGAAGTTTTTGAGACATAAATGTTGCAAACTCTGTTAGGAACACATCAGCATGATGGTAATCTGATCTCTGACCCTACAAGGAATCCCTTGAATATAACTGAGTCAAACCCTTATAGTCTCTAGTCCCATCTTCTGTAGATGGCAACTCCTCATCCCACAATGGATGATATATATCCCAAGCCAATCCACACCTACGCATCATTAAGTCATCAACGTGTGGACTAAAGGAGAAGTGATGAACACTCCTCACTATGTAGTCAAGATAAAATGCCCCTGCCTTTGTCAATGGTTGATCGTCATAGCTATGGGGAACACACTCCTCGTCACTCTCATCACTCGAATCAGAAGATGGCTCACGTCTCTGATCTTGAATGGCTAATTGGGTAGATGCTCTGCCAATCTTCTCTGCGTACCTAATAGCATACTCTCTATCATGAAACAATTGGAGATATTGTGATTTTATCTCCTCCAAAGCACTCCTGATAATCTGCAAGTCACGAATGTGAGTACCAGTCGAGACCCCATACCGTCTCTCCTCAAATTCAGTTGTCCAAAGAAGGTACTCAACATACTTATGGGTGCAATCAAAACAAGATAAGGTTGAATCAACCTTCTCTCTTGTAACCTTCAACTGACCTTTCCATCTCTGTGGCTAAATAAGCTGTTGATCAAAATTAGCTGCATGGGATGTAATCTTTGATTTGCTTCTAGGAGAGGGAAACAAATCAACATGAGAACCAATCTGCCAACTAGATGATACCCTGCATACCTCTTGTGAAGAAGATGGAACAGCGTAGTGATTTGCCACCCAACTCTCTGGAGAATCCTCTACTTCACCACAAGAGCTATCAATAATTCGCTTTGCATCACCTGAAATGGGACTATCCTTAGAGACACCTGATGCAAAATATGGTTCTCTGCTAAACTCATCCAAAGTACTCATCCCATCTGTGTCACCCACACCTGTGAATGAAATGGATGTTTCCACATCCTCTATATGCACATTCCCACAATTCGTGGATGTAGGCTCATCACTGAAGGCTGCCATAGATAGTTGAATGTTGGTTGCAGGTGATGATGACTTTGCTAAGCTCAACTCCACTATAAGCTCATCAATCCGAGTCTCTGACTCTTGAAGGGCTATTTGTGTGCTCCTCAAAGAGTCCATGGTGACCTCAAGCTCATCAGTGAGCTCATCAACCTCCTCTTCTTTCCCTTTTAGTGCATCATAATAAATTCCATCAAGCATGAGAAGATGATCTCTGTCAGAAAGTAGTTGTAGGTAATTTTTTTTCATTACCCCCAATGCATCACCAAATGCTTGAAACTCTGCAAGGGAAAGTTCACTATCAAAGTGCTCACGTGTTTCTGGAGTCTTCCAACAACAGTTTGCCAACAATTGCTAAGAAACATCAAAGTGTTCTATGGCTGTAGCAATCATGCCTTCACTCACCTTCAATTGCCCTGCCAAATGATGAGACCCCTGAGACATATCATTTCCACACAAAATTTCTGATTTATAATCAAAACTATGATAGGATGTTGAATCACCATCATTAATGGATTGGAGAACATCATTGTGTGTGCCATCAACATTGCAAACATGCTCATCAAATGTACTGCTGTTTTGAACCTCATAGGATGGCTCAAACAGAATATTAGAGGTTGCTGATTCGACATCCTCATTGCACATTTCCTCTTCCAAAATAGATGCATGTACATCCAAAGAATTATCCTGGGGCTCCCCCAAACTGTCATCATGGGGTATGGCATTCTCATTTGTTGATGAAAGATAGCTTAGGTCAGATATAAATGATGATTGCTATAAGCATCATCTTCATTTATATAAGATCAGATTACTCTTCATATTTATATTTCTGGAAATAAGTAAAATCGAATTTATAATGCATGTATAAAATTTGAATTAATAAATGATGTTTAAAATCTGCATTTGATATAAATCGGATTTCATACTACTCACACGTATATTAATATGTGTTAACCGAATTAGTTTCTGTCTTGCTTGAGATCCGCACCCGCCCAAGGGACACGTCCTCTCATGAGACGTGTCTCTTGTGAAGGCATGTCTCAAAGATATATATGGTAGTTCATTTGGTGATATGCAAACATCAAAATCTATAAATGTTCTGCAATCAGCACATTCAGGATAAGTAATTTAAATCTGGAAATTTAAATCTGACTTCGAATTTTGAGTAGAATTCTTACACTTAGAATTTCATAAAAACCTTTAGGCTCCCAAATTTGATTGAAGATTTGATTACATTTACATGGTATCAGAGCCAAGTTGTGTGAATCCAAATCAAATCTAAAATCAGTTTGCTCTAGAAAAATTCGTATTTTCCAAAATCGAATTCACATCACATTCTTCATAATGTCAAGTGTGATCAGATTTGAAGATCGTCTTGCAGGAGCAGACAATTTCACTTCATGGAAATTTAGAATCATGATGATCCTTAAAGAGAATAAGCTAGACTGACTTGTGAGAGAAAATAAAAGGGAACCCGAGGCTGATCTTGAGAAAACTCAATGGATTGAAAACAATGAAAAAGCCATGAAAATCCTAGTAGATGCAGATAGGGATCATATAGTGCCCATCCTAGCAAAACATGAAACTGCATATCATATGTTCAAATCTCTTCAGAGTACCTATGAGATCAACAACACCAGTAGGACTCTTGCATTAAAAAGGAAAATCAACAATGCTCAAATAAACAAAGGAGAGTCAATTAATGCATACTTCATGAGGATCATTGAACTAAGGGATCAATTATCCACAATTGGATATCGGATTGATAGCAAAGAGTTAACTCTAATTGCTCTAGGAGGCCTACCTAACTCATGGGAGTCATTTGTTCAGGGAATTAGTGCAAGATCTAAACTCCCCAAGTTTGATAGGCTAAGAACTGATTGCCTTCAAGAAGAAACAAGACTCTCCACTAAAGAAAATAAACAAAATAACATAGATGAAGACATTGATGTACTCAACACAACGTCTAATAAAAGGAACAAGAAAAACTCCTACAAGAGAGGATCTTTTAAAAGAAAGAGAAATTCCAATGGAAAGGGATCTTCTAAGAAAAAAGACATCTCTCAAGTGCAATACTTTAGATGTAATCAATATGGCCACTATGCAATGAAGTGCCCTGATAGATCAAAGCAACAAGCATCTTTTGCCAAAGTAGGAAAGACAAATTCAGATCATGAATCTGAGAACTTTGTGTTTTATACAGCCTTATCTAGTCAAGTATCTAACAACACCCACAACTGGGTAATTGATAGTGGTTCTTCTAGACATATCACAAGATTCAGAGAACACCTAGACACTATGACTGAGAAGTCTGATGAAGAAGTAACCATTGGGGATGATTTTGCACACCCTGTAAAAGGGGTTGGAACTTGCCCCATCGAACTGAAATCTGGTCTTTATCTTCAACTCATTGGAGTCTTATTTGTACCTGGAATAAAGAGGAATCTTATATCCATCTCTGCCCTTGAAGACAATGGATATAGAGTTACCTTTATGGATGGGAAAGTTCTAGAATGGCCTAAGAACTCAACTATCAAGAAAGCCCAAACCATAGGTGTAAGACAAGGGTACCTTTACAAACTATGCACTGAAGTTAAACAAGCCCTTACCCTTGACACCTTTGACTCAAATGAGATTTGGCATAGAAGATTAGGACACCTTCATTTCCGTGCCCTACCTTCTGTGGAAAAACTTGTAACAGGCTTACCTAAGTTAAAACCATCTCATGAAGGAATTTGTAAAGGTTGTGGCTTAGGAAAGAATACAAAGGGATCCTTTCCCAATAGTTTGAGCAAAACCCTAAATGTTTTAGAACTAGTTCACTCAGACCTATGTGGACCCATGTCTGTACCCTCTAAAGCAGGATTTCTTTACTATGTCATATTTGTAGATGACTTCTCTAGGAAAACCTGGATCTATTTCCTTAAGTGTAAAGAGTCATTAGAAATCCTCAAAAGGTTCAAAGAGTTCAAAGCCCTTACTGAAAATTTCTCTGGAAAGAAAATAAAAACCTTAAGGACAGACAATGGGAAAGAATACACCTCGGAAATTTTTAAGGAATTCTACATGAGTGCTGGAATGAAGAGGGAGTTCACAGTTGCCTACAACCCTCAACAAAATGGGGTTGCTGAAAGAGAGAATAGAACCATTGTAGAAGTTGCTAAGGCAAAGTTGCTTGACCAAAACATTGAAACTGCTTTCTGGGCAGAAGCCTTCAGGACTGCTGTCTATATCCAAAATAGATGTCCTCATTCTCATCTTGATAACAAAACTCTTGAAGAAGCCTTTACTCGCATAAAACCTGACATTAGTCATTTTAGGATTTTTGGCTGTCCTGTCTATATTCATGTGCCCAAAGAGAAGAGATTCAAATTATAACCTTCCGGAAAGAAGGGGGTAGTTGTGGGTTATAGTGAAACCTCCAAAACCTACAGGATATTCATACCTGAGCAGAAACAAATTGAATTGAGCAGAGATGTCATCTTTGAAGAAGACATTGCATTCAAGAGGGCAAGAAATTCTAGTGAGATAGAAACCTATTCCCCTAGAGTACTTGAAATGGAACCTGCTCTTGAGATTCAGAGGGAGCATCTTGAGGAAATGCCACATGAACTTCCTTCTACTTTAGATGAGATTACAAATGACAATGGGAGAAAGAGACCACTTTGGGCCAAAAAGATAATCAAAGAAGCCGAGGATAATGCAACACCCAAAGGAACGTTCAGGGAGAGTAAAAGACCCAAACATTTCTCTAGCTATGTTGCTCTAATGAACAACATCATAAACTCAGAACCTGTCAGTGTTACAGAAGCTTTCCAACATCAAGCATGGAAGGATGCAATGATGGAGGAATATCAGTCTATTCTAAAGAATGATGTATGGGATATAGTACCTAGACCAAAAGAGAAATCTGTTGTCTCTTCCAAATGGCCCTTCAAAATCAAGCATGCTACTGATGGTAGTATAAAAAACATAAAGCACGTTTTGTGGCAAGAGGTTTTTCTCAAAAGGAAGGCATTGATTATGATGAAACATTTGCACCTGTTGCTCGTTACACATCAGTGAGAGCAGTGTTAGCCATTGCAGCAGCTAAAGGCTGGAAGATCCATCAAATGGATGTGAAAACTGCCTTCCTGAATGGAACCATTGAAGAGGAAGTCTATCTGGAACAGCCTGAAGGCTTTGTGATACATAAACTTGACTCACATGTATGCAGACTGAAGAAAGCCCTCTATGGATTTAAACATGCTCCTAGGGTCTGGTATGAAAGAATTGACAACTATCTCTTGGGACTAGGATTTTCCAAGAATGATGCTGACTCCAATCTCTACTTCAAGGTAATCAAAGGTGATATGTTAATAATTATTTTATATGTTGATGACCTGCTGATAACAGGAGAAGATCATCTCATTGCTCAAGGAAAGCAGGATCTAATTTCTGAATTTGACATGAAAGACTTGGGCATTCTACACTACTTCCTAGGTTTAGAAGTATGGCAGAAATCAGAGGGCATTATACTAAACCAAGGGAAGTATACTATTGATATTCTGAAGAGATTTGGAATGTTGGACTGTAGACCGATGTCTACACCTATGGAAACCAACCTTCACAAATTAAAAGAAGCAGCAGCAGAATCCAAGTGTGCAGATCCAACCCTTTATAGACAAATGATTGGATCCTTGATGTATCTGGTTAACACCAGACCTGATATTTGCTATGCAGTGAATGTTCTCAGCTAGTTCATGTGTGAGCCGAAGGAAATTCACTTAATGGCTGTGAAACATATTTTGAGATATCTTCAAGGCACTATTGGATATGGTCTTCTTTACAAGAATGATCAACTAGATCTACATGGGTCCTCAGATTCAGATTGGGCTGGAAGTGCAACCGATTGGAAAAGCACATCAGGGTGTTGCTTCAGTTTAGGATCGGCTATGATCTCCTAGATTTGCAGAAAACAGTCTTCAGTTACGAAAGCTGAATACATTGGTGCCTCTATGGGAGCAAGAGAAGCAGTTTGGCTTCGTAAATTGCTTGTGGGACTCTTTGGTGAGCCCTTGAATCCTACAATTATTCATTGTGATAATCAGAGTTGTATCAAACTCTCTGTAAATCCCGTCTTTCATGATAGATCTAAACACATTGAGATCCCCTATCAATATGTAAGAGATATGGTGGAAAGGAAAGTGATCCAGTTGGAGTATATTAGTACAAATGATCAAACTACAGACATTCTCACCAAGCCTCTGTCCCGAATCAAGGTAGAGCACTTCAGGAAGAAACTTGGTATGGTTGAAATGTAATTTGTTATTTATGTTTGAAATACAAATTGTTTATAAATTGTACTAATGTATAAAGATGTTTAAATGTGTAAACTCTTTTGTCATGTGTGTGACTCCATGACCTTATGGGCCTACTCCCCCTGTGTACATTATTGAAAGGTGATGATCTTTCTAATAATGAACACTTGTATGAGACATTGTAAAGTGACGACTCTACAATGATGAGTTAAACTATCATGATAGATATCATGTGACTTGATATCTGTGGACATGTCATGATAGTGTCTCTTGGATACTTTGATGGATATCATGTGACTTGATATCATTTGAAGATCATTGTGATCCTTAAGAGATAAATCATAGTGGATATTTATATCCGTGGACATGCCATGAATTATGGTAGACATCATGTGACTTGATGTCAATGCACATACCATAATGAAGATGTGTCATGAAGAATGTCATATGACTTGACAAAATTGAGAAATCATACCATATCTTAGATATCATGTGTGAAGGTGATATCTCTACTTATTTGATTTGAAATATCTTCCCTAGCTAAGAGGGAGTGTTGATGAAAAATAGCTTAGGTCAGATATAAATGATGATTGCTATAAGCATCATCTTCATTTATATAAGATCAGATTACTCTTCATATTTATATTTCTGGAAATAAGTAAAATCGAATTTATAATGCATGTATAAAATTCAAATTAATCAATGATGTTTAAAATCTGCATTGGATATAAATCGGATTTCATACTACTACTCACACGTATATTAATATGTGTTAACCAAATTAGTTTCGGTCTTGCTTGAGACCCATGCACACCAAAGGGACACCTCCCATGAGCGGATGTGTCTCTTGTGAAGGCGTGTCTCAAAGATATATATGGTAGTTCATTTGGTGATATGCAAACATCGAAATCTATAAATGTTCTGCAATCAGCACATTCAGCATAAGTAATTTAAATCTGACTTAGAATTTTGAGTAGAATTCTTACACTTAGAATTTCATAAAAACCTTTAGGCTCCCAAATCTGATTGAAGATTTGATTACATTTACATCATCACCTAAAACCACTGCTTTGGACACCACATCTGTTTCCCCAGTATGTTCATCAATAGGTGTCAACCTATGTAGTGTCTCACATTCAGAAAAAAACTCATTCCTTGTTGCAACACGTTTTCCAAGACCACCCTTAGGCTGCAAATCACTTTGAAACAATTCATTTTCTTTATCCTTTCGTTTAGATTTTGCAAATCTCAGTAGAAATCTCCGTTTCGTTTCAGGATCCTTCATTAGTTCATACAAATCCTGCATCAATTCTAACATGGGTTTATCTGCAGCCATTTTATACTCTGAAGCTGATCAATGAGTGTCCCCTACTCTTGTAGACAGTATTTTGACTTCTTTCTCAGTTTGACATTGCTAATTGTCAAACTAATCTGATGGGTTTGATTTAAAGCTATTTGATTTTTGAATTAGCAACTTCAGACCAACTAAAATGAAATATCTTGCAGGCATAAATACTCAGACATAATGCAGATGTATATTCGGATATATATAAACCTCGAGTCTACGTTCAGGATTTCTCAAGTACTTTGCATTGTTTGTGTTAACATGCATAAGAAAGATCCATACAGACTAAGCAAAGAGATGCACCACTTCCTTCTTTAATATTTGACTTGCAATGACAAACAAGCTACAGGAATTTGATTACAGGATTGATATAACATCTCAAATATTGGCCACAGCGTATTGCCTTGATAAAATAATTCCACAAACTACTTGATAACAAGTTCTGAGAAATTAGAGAGCAGATTTGCTAATACAAAATGTTTAGAAACAGAAACTACTAACTACTCTGAACTTAGCACAAAGTGTGGGCATGACAATACACAAATCTATGACTGTTAGGAACTCTTCAATAAGCAGGTTCATGAATGTGTGTTGCCCAGAATGACTACAGCAGTACAAAAATTAACAACAGCAATCTTTAGAAGCATTCATCACCTGGCACGTTCCCTCCAAACTGCATCCAAGCTTCCAATGACCATCATATATGTAGGGACACCTCTATATACTCCACGCAAGGACTTTGGGAGAGACCCCAATCATATTTGGGCTTGTTAATATATTCTATGAAGCTGATGTCTTCCACTGATAACTTCCAGTGCTCAGCAATGAAGTTTACACAGCAATGAAGATAGAATGTATGTAAACTGGAACCCGTGTCTCATCCAAGTGCTCATGTTATTTCAAACTCAGAATAATTTTTGTTTTATCTGCATTTTTCTTTTCTGCAGAATTTGAGAATTCCAAGATTTCCCCTTGATTGAAGCGACTCAACTAGGAACGATGTAGCTATTTGTTCTTTTCAAAGAAGCCCGATGCAAATGAATAAAAAGCGGTTGGGAGTTTGTCTTTTGTGCCACGAATTTGAGGGGCCCTCCCGCCCTTCTGGCATGTTACATATAGAATCTGGGTGGGGGGGGCCTGTCCTATTCGCCAGGCCCCTACTATTCGTTGGGCGAAGTGATGGCGTTGAGGGATAGGAAGGGATAGGCCTCCTCCCGCTCGATGCTGTTTCTGAAGAACTCGGGGATAGTTTGGATAGGGTGAGGATTTGAACTAGACTATAGGGTCGCAGCAGGGTAGAGTAATTGGTCATATTGGCACTGAAAATAACATGACTTCTTTCAGTGGTAGTCTCTTAGATAAATGTCGCCCCCTTTTATGCCTTCGTATATTTCACCAGATGTGTTGGAATCAAAGCTTTTGCTGAATGTGTTTTATCTTCCTTGACTTGTCTCATCTGGAAACTATGAATATTTTGTTTTTTTTCCTTAGACTAGTGGCGGATGAAGCATACACCCAAGCATGTCCCGACAGCTTAACTCAGATCGTTTTTTGTTTGCTTGTCTTTATTTGAATGATACGAACCTTGTAGTAAACACTTCAATGTTTATCTTATCCTTACTTTGTTTGTATTTGCCAGCAAGGAAAGGTCTTTTGCCCTCTTTTGACTGTTCAAAGGCCACAACTCCTTATTGCTGGACTCCTCATTCCATACGGCATAATCTAGGAGTCCTGTGATTAGAGGATAATCACGGCTATTTAATCTTATATTTCCACGATGCTTAGACAAAGTCTCACGACGCATGAAAAAAATCGCCCCTTGGATATATTCGATTCCTCTAATCAGCGGTTGTCTATGTTGCCTTATCTGTGATAAACTGGCCGAGAATCTTAGCAGTTGAAATAATTAATATTTACTCCTAAGTATTGTCAGCTTCCAATATTCCCTTTGACTGCAGCGATATTTTAAGCCTTGACATATTCGTCTTTATTTGCAGGTTTAGATTCTCTTTCCCCACGTCAGAAATTTAAGCTTCTAAAATGTCATCAGCCTCACCCCTGAGATATTTAAATCATTCCTTTGACCTTATAAAACAATCCAATACTTTGAAAGTTGATTGGTATGTCTCTGCAATTGATAATCTCTTCAAACCTGATAACCTTAAATTTATTTGAAACCCCTTTCAAAATTAAATATATTTTTTGGAAATATTCTTTAATAAACCCTGGTATCTGAAAATTTCTTTTTGAAAACCAACAGGATGGCAGGAAACCGCTTTGTTACCATTGTAATATCCCGTCCTATTGAGATATTCGCTATTGAAAACTGCCTTGTTTGATTTTTTTTGGGGTTTTTGTAGAATTTATCAGAAAACACATAAAATTGCAAAACAAATGTAAATAGAGAAAAGCTGAAAGCAAATATATCAAATGATCAACTTTGATTAATTTATTGCTTTGAATTTGCAATAAGATCATACCCGGATAACAATCTTCTGATTTTGAAATGATGATGAAATCTTCAAAACGATTGTGAAACCTTTGATATTTTCTCCAATGAAGCACAATGTGACTTCTGTAGCAAAGCCACCTGTTTAGCAAACCTTAGATGACATTCCACACCTTCGGAAAACTCGATTTAAGAAGAAACTACGCTCTCCAAAATCGTTGCAGCTGAAAACCCAAGTTTCCACCTCCAATATCAAAGCACAAAGCCAAATTGAGAGAATAAACAAGAATGCCTTTCATTTGCTTTTTCAATGCTTTTTATACCTCCTTCATATGGCACGTCTTCCAATTCTTTTTAACTCATCAAAATATATTTTATTATTTTCTTTTGATGTTGACTTTGTATTATAGCATTAAATAGGCAATCAGAAGGTCACTTTATAAATTAACTTCATATCATTAATGATCCCCTTTATTATAAAGTCAACTTATATCATTAATATAATCACTTTATAATTAATTATTAATAAAGTTTACTATATTAATAATTAGAACATCATAACTCCAATAATAATCATTATTTCTTGATTTCGTTAATGCCAAGAGGTAATCCGTTGAAAACTTGAAACCACTATTCATCCAAGTGCCTTACCAAAAATAGTAAGGTTGGCCTCCATCACTCAACTGACTTACTATAAATAGTAAGTGCATCAAAACGAAGCCAGAAACGCCTGAATAACATTGCCTCTGAATATGCAAAGGTTAGGAGAGCCAAACATTATAAACTGCCACCTGAAGAGCTCATTAATGCTGTAATGTCCCTTGCCCGATTTTTCTTAGAATTCACTTGTTCATTAGGTTTAGGGTTTCTTCTTTCCAAATGAATGTTCTTTTTAATGAAGTAATCTTGGTTTGAAATCTGCATTCACCATATTAACAACATTTCCACATACACATTTATCTATTAGCATTAATATCTAGATATTCAAAGTATAAGCATTAACATTATTGCAATTTAACAAGCAAGAGGAGTGTCATGGGTGGATCCGCCCTGAAGCCCTCATGTTAGGCACGGGAGATTGTCTACCACAATCCTCCTTTCCTAACGGCTTAGTACTTGCATTCTCCACTCATGGCAACACCTCGGAAGACACTCAATCTATTAGGAGAAAGGAACCATAAAGTCCATAGTGGTCTCAAGGCCTACCACCCCTCCATGGCCTTAGCGGAATCCTTAAGTGGAACCCCCACCCCTCCATGGCCGTAGCGGAATCCTTAAGTGGGGTTTTTAGGCACCACTCACCCATGGCTCGCCCTCCCTAATAGAGTACAAGCTCAGAGAAGACAATCTTTTAGCAATCAAATACATTTGCATTTATCATTGATTCTCTTAAGTCCATATAAACATCGTTATCATCATAATACTAAAGAAAGCATTACACCAATAATCAGATTAGCCATATCTATTTCTTATATTCAAAATATTCTAAACATTATTGCTAAGTGAATACATCACCTGAGTTTTTATATCTTTCCATGTTTCCTTACTCGCCTCCTTCCTTATACTGAATTGATCATACAATGAGGACAATTCATAAATATACATAATCTACTTATGTTTATATTGAAGAGTCATCATTACTTATAGTTATATATATATACTTCATATATATATATATATAATTATTCTTTTACTTATATCCATTAGTATTCATATATATATGTTTATATACTTATTCTTTCCTTATTCATATATAGTCTTTATTCATTGCATATTATTCATTATAAAATTTATCTATATCTAGGCATATATACTTGTATGCCTATTAAATGATATGTATATATATTAAATGGCTCTATATTCCAATACATAACAATCATTGTTGCTGCTGTTTTGTTTTTCAATGTTTTTCCCTCTTGCTTATTTTCCTTCTTTCTATTTATACCATTCAAGGTAGGTGACTCATGGGGGGAATGTATTGTTTGATGAAAGAGGTGACTTTTCATAAAATATATCCCTTTGTTAGATTTGATTGCTGCCCTTTTAAACTTGTTAAATGTTTGTTTATTTTATTTGTTATTTATTTATTATACTTTATATTTTATGTTTGTTTATTTAGATATTATATTTATGTTTTATATTTGTATTATATCATATTTATGATATGGATTATAATATGTTATTCAATGATGAGAATAATGGTTAAATGGTGATTATATTTATAATCATAATATAATAATAAATTTGCTACTAAAATATATATATTTGTATTTCAATATTTGTTTATTCCTTTGTTCTTTTTCGGGGACAACGCCTGAATAACATTGCCTCTGAATATGCAAAGGTTAGGAGAGCCAAACATTATAAACTGCCACCTGAAGAGCTCATTAATGCCTAAACTGGAGCCTCTAAACCTTCACACTAGCCTACGAGGGTCAAATGATAGGCTAATCTTGAAAACTTTGATGCTCATAAAAAAGGGGACATTATAGTGAGTTTGCAAAAGAAACTTGCAAGTCCAAGTAGAAAATTTGGTTGAGTCCTAGCAAAACTTGTTGAATATTTGATTGGACTCGCCTTCTACTCGGCTTGCAAATTCTAGTGGACTTGCTGCGGCGAGCTGGAAAACTCATGAGTTGTGGTGAGTCAGCCAAGTACTTGGTGAGTTTCCTACTATAGTTTGTTGGCGTTACAATTCACACCTCTGGAGTGCGTGTTGGCAATAGACAGCTATGCACAGTATTAACTGCTCTTCAAATTAGGAGGGGAAGGTCCCTCTTTTGTTGATAAAAACCAAGAACATTGCAACTAAGGTTTTCTCTGGTTTTTGCAGATCTTAACTACAACTAGGCTAACGCTAAAATTATCCTATCTCCTCTAGAAAAACAGTGCAAGAGGAATTAGGAGCAAGTAGGAATGAACGACGATAAACTCTATCTTAGGATTCCCAAGAGGTGGAACACCTATCCGAGGTGTAGGTTGAAATGATGGTTATTGTAAACAACATCAAACAACAAGCTAGTTCTTAGGATTCCCAAGGAGGTGGAACACCTATCCAAGGTGTAGGCTGAAAGTAGATTATTGGAAACAAGGACTAAACGACAATCTTTATTTCTAAATTCCCAAGGAGGTAGAATACCTACCCGAGGTGTAGATATGAAAGAAATATTATTATAATCAACATCAAACGATAATCTCTATTTCTAAATTCCCAAGGAGGTAGGATACCTATCTGAGGTGTAGATATGAAAGAAAGATTATTAAAACAAATAAATCTGGGACAGCAAATTGTATTATGAGACACACACAATGAACGATCAAACCAACTTTATATTAAACAAAGTGAACCAATACAAAATAGCAATATTGCACGGCAAGGAGCACAACAATTTGTTATCATAGCAAAAGTTAAAGTACAATGAGCAAAGCGCTCTTATTTATAGAATCTCAAAGGAGTGGGGAACCCTAAAATCTCCTTGAGTTAACATCAGTATTGCCAACGTGCAAGAATTATTACTATTTTTGAACAAAGATAACCTAACAGTTAACTAGAAAAATCACCTTAGTTAACTGGTCTAAAACTAAGACTAATTGGACTTTGCAATACGCAAGTCTTATGGATATGAGAGTCAACTGATAACCAACATCTGTTAACTAAAACCTAATTGAAAGTTCCACCTCCCTCAAAAGATATCCCCGAGGAAGAGATAAATATGCATGAAATCAGCAATCTGAACTCAAAAGTGATGTTGAGTTAACTGCTGCCTTCTAGCCTTGAGAAAATCGTGGGATCTAACTGGGTGTTTACTCCAAGCCATCTTGAGCAATCATATCCTCCAGGAAATATTTGCACACTTCAACTCGTAGTTCACTGATTGGTAACTTTGGCGGCTCTGTAACTGGAGTGATGATCTCTGTTTCTTTTGCAGCTTGATGCTTTTGACGCTTTTCTTGACTCTTCTCAATGAAAGAGTGTTGCATGATGAAACCGCGAAGTTTGACTGCGAACACTCTAGCTGTGAGAAATGTCCCTAAACCCGCTGCGCATGCAGAATTCCAATAGTATTCAACCCTCTAAATTGGCCTTAAAAGGCTATTTGCTATACGAGGTATGAAACCATGTGGACTTTGAGTGACTATGCCTATCAAATTGTCTAAATCAACCCTTCGTATGTGCTTGATGCAAATCAGTGTCAACTTTTCGTATGAAATCGTGAATCAAGACCGATTTGGTCTTGAATTTAGTGTGAGTGAATAACATACTGAAAAACTAGACCGTTGACTGTAAACACGGATATGTTTTGACAACTTTTCCGGTGAGGCTAAAAATAGCTTGCAGAGGGGCAATTTTTAGGAAAAATTCCAAAATGTGGGTTTTGTAGAGAAAATATTTCTAAGCAAACCCACAATGTCAGAAATTCGAAAAACTGACTTTTCCTTAGGCATGCAAGTAGTAGGGGCAGTGGGGGTTGCGAGAGCATTTTTTCTCGAAAAAATCTAGCATATGGGTTTTGTTGCCGCTTGAGAGCTGACAAACCCAGATTCTTCGTTTATCAAAATGTTGACTTTTTCACTACCATGGAAAGGAATCTTTGGAAAAAAGAAAAGCTTCAAAAAGCGAAGTTGTGGGGCAATCTTTCCTGAAAAATTCTAGCACATGGGTTTTGTTGAGAATGTTGTGCTCAATGAACCCAGATGATCAAAACTGTGAAAAGCTGTCATTTACTTGGACATGCGAGAGAGAACCTAGACAAGGATAGAAATGTGAGGGGGAGAAGATAGAAATTATATTCTACCTTTGTCAATCTTCAAGAAAATCACCTCCTACCCAATCTGATGAAGTCTACCAAGCATGTGCTGAAAATATGAAGCATGCAAGAATATTCCTTTGTGCCACTTGAACGAAGAACTTCAAAGAATGCTGAAAATGGCTTTCGTTTGATCCTTCAAAAGGCGTTGGAGAGAAAATAGCTGATTTTAGCTTCAACCTGCAAGAAAGAATGAAACTGTGACGCCTATGCTTGAATAAATAAGCATTTTGGAGGTGGTAGTGCCAATTAGGTAGGTGCGCCAACCCTAATTGAGTTAATCTTCGTGCATGCGTTGATAACTGAAGTCTTCCTCTTAATTTAGGACGCCATATGTAAGAAGATGCATGCAAAAATCACAATTGAAAGTTAAACGGTCAAACTTTTGACTTTTGGCGCCCAAGCTTGAGAGAGTTAGAATTTTTGTAAAGATTTTCAATTTCCACTGGACGAACTACCTCTGCTTGACACTGAATTATGGATGCCCGATTGATCTTGAAGCTTAGCCGACAGATTCACTGCAAAGATGGATCAAATCTGAAGAGTTGTTGGGAGCTGCAAACCTCAGAAAGTAGTTTTGATAGCTTGAAATTTTGGGCACCTTTTGCAAAAAGGGTGCTTTTTTCACTAGACTTGGCCATTTTTAAAATGTTTTTTCAACCTCTTCAATTTGACCCTCTGTGCTTCAATCTGCAACTGCAGGTGATTAACGACTCTCGCGAACACGCCAAGATATGGAATGGAGAACCAATTCAATTCCGGAAAGAATGACTAGTATTGCAACGTCTGAAAGTTGGTTTATGATGCTCAAATTCAAGGGCGCCCCTGGCCTACAGAGGCGCAATTGGGTTTTTGAGATACATTTTACAATCTGTAACTTTTGACGAAATGCTTCAATTTGACTCTCGCTATCGAGAGCTGGATTGCTCTGATGTTCATGTTGATGATCTCATCGTGGAGATTGAACAACTTTGAAGAGAAGATCCTAGGAGGTGTGAAGTCAGAATATTACATTTGAGGCCCTAGAAAGTTGGGCGCCTTTTCCATCGAGGGTGCATTTTCTCAACACAACCAAATTTCGACTTGCTTTCGTCTCTGGTGCTTTTTGCTAATTCTTCATCCACGGGCATTTGACAGATCCCGAGAGTTGATGGTTGGATTCATTACGGAGCTAGAAGGATTCTGAGTAGATCTCTTGAAGAAGACAGTTGTCGAAAACTTCATCTGGTTGACCAAAAGGCTAGGCGCCCCTGGCCTACAGAGGTACATTTTGATATTTTGACTTCCATTTTATCCTCTGTTTTACATGCTCGCTAGATCAACCGTTGCAGGTGTCTAATATACCTTTTGAGTTAGCTGTCGGATTCATCGTGAAGCTGGGCTGAATCTGAAGAAATCACCTGAAGATAGCAAACTCAAAAACTGACATCTGATAGGCTTTATTGTTGGGCGCCCCTGGGCTATAGGGGCACAATTTTTGTAACTTGATTGCCATCTTTGACATTCGTTGCTTCTTGTATCTTCTGCCTTCGCCTTCGTTTTTCGGTGTTTGACAAATCTGATGGATTCACTTGACGGTTCACTGGAAAGCTAGCAAAAATTTGAAGAAGATGATTGGCTTTGCAACCACTAAAAGTTGCATTAGGGCCTTCAAATAGAAGGGTGCCCTTGGGTTGCAAGGGTGCAATTGGATCCAAACTTGGTGATTTTCTAATGATTTTCGCCTCTTTGCACTTCGTGATCACCGTGTTGCTAGGTTGAGTTGACTGTGTTGAAGCATTGCTTTTGTTGACGTGAGTACATGACTGCATTCACCATTTTACATGTACAGACACTGCAAAGTTGACTCGGGTGTTGACTGTGAAGGCATCTCCCTTGTAGCAAAGCGAAGCGTTTCCAAACAATATTTTTTACATTTTTCACTTTTTGAAAATCCCCTCAGTCGTGAAGCATCTTTCGCCATAGAATCTTCTGTGATGAGTTTGAGGCTTAGATTTTGACACTTGGTATTGGCCAACTGCCATTGACGACCTCGAAGGTCCTAACTTTTCTCTTGAAAAAGTGAAAACAACCCACTAGAGCTAAACAAATTTTTTCTTGATTCTGACTTCACCAATGTGATCACGACGTGAAATAAGCCAATCAAAATTATTTTCAGCCAATAATGCAAATATCCTATTTTTTAGGGCTTTTTCTAAAAATAGGGGCCTGAAAACCCTAATTTTCAAAATTTTCAAATTTTGCTAGTATCTTCTAGACAGTAAACCCACAAAAAGCCCATGCTTGGTTTGACCTAAAACTGACTTTTGCTGACAATTTTACAAGATTTAGACCTTTTTAATCAAAATGCCTTAATGAAGCAAAAAATTTGTTTTGGGTACAACATAGTTAAAAGTGTATATTCTTTTTTCATAACTACCTTATTCAGAGCTTTATGGTTCATACATGCATAAATTGTCATCTTCTTGACTAGGGTAAGTGTGCCGAATGGAGTTAGATAGAGCTCTTCTTCAACAACTCCTATACTAGTTTATTTAGCTCTTAAATTTCTGTATGACTCAATGTGTAAGACATCTTGTAATTGGGAAGTGTTCCTGCTAGTGCAATCAAATGATTTGACATATTGTTTTCATTGTAAAATATTCCCCAAAAGTTGTATTATTAACAATATACAGTTATTGATTTAAATATTTTCAATTTATAGATAGCTGTTTCCTTTAAATTTGACTTTATTTTGTGTTGTTTCTTTTATTTGACAAGTAAACCTTCCTATAGGGAGAAGATGATGGAACATGTATGCAAAAGTGGGAAATTTAAGGAGAAATTTCAGGGTTTCACAGGTAACAATCCTAACTATCATAAAGACATATAGATCAATTAGAGCATCCTGCTTCTGATTTTTTTCTCTCCTCTTGTTGCAACCTGATTTGGAGGCGTTCATGTTGCAGCACTAATACACAAGCAATTGAGTTTAAAGATTTTTTTAACTATGGAGAATAATTTGACAATATTTATTTGTTTACATTAGGTGTTTGCAACATACAGTTGAAACATGACTATTTTGCTGGAATCATTTTTTTTTTCTTTAGATCCACAGAAGTAATAATTTATATGGTATTTTTATTTAAAATTATTAAAATTTATAAAATGAGCTATGGCGAAGAGCGGAGCAACGAAGAGTGGAGCAACCCCTGCAAGGTTAAGCTGGGGGGATGAAGCAACAAAGGAAAGCGAGGCGAAGAAGGACCTGGATCATACCCCACAGTGGGTATTCGAAGATGAACAATGGGTTGACAAATGTCATCCAGTATACCGACTGCGGGGTGAGCCATCGGAGATGGCGAGTAGACATGCAAAGAAACGACATGATACCCCAGACACCCCTAAAGAAAAATGGGATTGCTGACCGAGGCAGAGGTATGGAGCAGAGCAGAGTCGCGAAGTTTGGGCGGATACAGCAAACAAGGAGCTCCCGGAGGCTCTGCGCGAGGTTACTAATCCAGGGCGTGAGGATCTCCAAAATCCATAGGGGGTCTTTGAAAGAGGACATCAGACAGGCAATGGATTAGAGTTTTCACATAAATTAAAGAACATCAATGTAGGAAGGAACCAGAACTGAGTGCGCCAGAGTAATGGCGATTGGAGGGACGGAAAGCGAGCTAGAGTCAATCATGGTCGAGACATATCAGGAAGGCAGGAAGATGATTTTCGAAGAAACAGAGGTAGAGGGCATAATGTCCGCAATACGGATAGTGGGAGCAGACGGAATCCACAACTTCTAAATGGCCAAATACAACGGAATGGATGGCCAGGGAACAAAAGGAATGGCAGACCCCCTAATTTTCCTCAGACCAGAAACAATGGAGTTTGGGCTTCCCAAAATTACCATCACCATCCCAATGGAAAAAACGATATCTTCAACGAGAGAAGGACTTGGGTGCCGAAGGCAAAATTCCAGGATCCGAAACCTTTTTCTCCATCTAACAAGAGAAGTAAAATCACGCATATCCCAAATAGCTATTTACAGCCCTGACAGGACTACCTCAAGGAGTTGGGGTTATTCGTTAAATGGTCCGGAGAAGGTGCTTCTACACAAGAACTCAAGGAATGGTTCGCAATACATTTCGAAGGCCGGGTAAGAGCCACTACTCTATCGGATGAATACTTTCTCTTAGAATGTTCTGAAAAATGCGTCAAACACAAAATTCTGTATGGGGAACCGATATTCTATAACGGTTGTTGTTTCTATAAAACGGACTGGATCTCAAATTTTAACCCTAAAACACACAAGCCAAAAGCCTTTCCACATTGGGTCAGCTTGGACCATTTATCGGCGAAATATTGGAGCGAAGAAACACTCAGCAAGATTGGGGAAGCTATAGGATCTTTGATTGGATTTGAGGAGGATTTTTTTATGAAGAAATTAGATAGAATCAAATTGCTAATGGATTTAAATACAGAATACAGACATTTAGATAATTTGGAGATCCTCATAGAAAATGGAGGTTGGATCCAGAAAATAACAATAGACAGGAAAGGGGGCAAATGTGTATTGAGTAGTGGATTCGTAGCTAGTTGTTCGGTTGGGGCAGGAAAAACCATTCAACAAACTCTCAATGAAGGATGGGCGGGACAAAGACCCATTAGGAAAACAACACAACCAGGAATGGCATATGGGGCTGTCGCCCAGGATCAGGGCTTGAGGACGGAAGGGTATTCAGAAGTTCCACAAAACACAAAAGCACATCCTGGAATGGAACCAGTGAAAGACTTGGTAGCAGAGGACCTCAGTAATCAAGAGCAGGTGCCAAAAGTCTTGAGAGGAGACAATGACAAGTCCCATCAAACACCACAAACTCCTGGAAAAGTTTCCCTCGGGAATGAAATGGCCGAAGATATCCCCCAAGAGTTCACCAAAGCCCCGTTCAAGAAGCAGAAAACTGAGTCAGAAGCGATCCCTTGTTGGGGAAATGAACACCCTGGAGTAGAGGAAGGAATAAAAGGACTTTTGGCCTTAACCATGGGTGAAGGAGAGTTAGGTGGTTTGGAAGCCCTTGATTTTAACTCAGAATGTGATGGTGAGGACATTGTTTACGATGCCTTGTCTTCGACTGAACAACAACTTCTATTAAAGGCAGTAGCAGAAATGGAAGAGGATTAGGAGGAAGATCAAGCCTCAGGTATCCTTGGGATCAAACAAGAGGGATCTAATAAATCAGAGCCAGATTGTGGAAAGCGTAAGTCAAGGGGGAGGAAATCAATGCAGGAGCTTAGAGCTATGGCAGGAGATGCTAAAGGACAACAAAAATTAACCATGTTGCTGAGGTCAAGGAAGGGAGCTCCCCTTCCCGGGTCATCATGAAGTTACTATCTTGGAATGTTAGGGTCTTAAACGTCCCTAACAAACAACGTTTGGTCAAAAGAAGACTCTCTTTGACCAAGGCAAACATAATTCTGATACAAGAGTCAAAAATGAGTAAAGAGGATATGGAAAAATTCAAGAAGAAAGTGCCAGGATGGAATGTTTCAGGGGTCCAAGCCAGTGGGGCCTCCGGAGGCATTTCTACCCTTTGGAAACCAAACTCAGTGAAGATTGAGATGATCGTAGAAAACCCATGTTGGCAAAGCTGTTGGGTTCACAGTATACACTAAAAAATAAAGTTCAGTCTCATAAACGTCTACGGGCCTAATTCAACAATCAGAAAGCAAAATCTATGGCAGAAGTTAGAGTTGTTTTTGCAGTCTATGCAAGGAAAATGCTTTTTGGTGGTTGGGGACTTCAATGCGATATTGGAAGACTCAGACAAATTTGGAGGAATTCATGGGGAAAATCAATCACAAAAGGATTTTCGGGATTGGATTATTCGGAATCAACTGCTAAACATAGATTTCAGAAATGGGACCTTTACTTGGACGAACAGAAGGATAGGCCCATGTATGATCGCAGAGAAATTGGATAGGTTTTTATTCTGGGGAAGCTTAGACAACTTTCCATTTCTCTTTGAAGCAACAATCTCCCTTGCGTTGGTTCAGACCACCTTCCCATTCAGCTGAACATACAAGAAGATAAGAGTCCTGCCCATTCCCCGTTCAAATTCGAGAATATGTGGTTCAAAGATCCGAATTTCTCAGGCCTAGTGGAGAAATGGTGGGCAGAATTTCAAATTACTGGTTCGAAGATGCGTCGTTTTATAACCAAGCTAAAGGAGCTAAAACTAAAGATTAAAGATTAGAACTGGAATTGTTTCAAGAACATATTTGAGTCAAAGGAAAGCATTGAAGAACTCAGCAGAGTTGAAGAGGATATTATCCAAAACGAAATGAATCAGCAGAGTTTCTTAAAAGAAAAAGAGCTCCTAGGAAAGTATGAAGAGGTATTAGCCAAAGAGGAGATATATTGGAGACAAAAATCCCGAGAGGTGGCTAAAAGAGGGAGATAAGAATACAAAATTCTTTCATAATAGTACTAGGCAGCGCAGGAGTGTGAATAGGATAACTAGTCTAAAACGGGATGATGGTCAGAGGATAGAGGGGCCTTAAGGAGTTGGCGGCTGAAATAGTCAATTACTTTACCAATCTTCTAAACAATTTAGATGGTTCAGCTCTACAACAGCAACAAGAGATGCTAAGAAACATCCCCAAACTGGTGATAGAAGAACAAAACAAGATGTTAAATGCTAAATACTCCAGGGAAGAAATGAAGAATGCACTTTTCCAATTGCACCCCGAAAAATGCCCAGGTCCAGATGGCCCACCAACAATCTTCTTTCAAAATTTTTGGTATCTATTGGGGGATGAACTAGCAGATGCAATAGAAGCTTCATGGAATTCAGGAAACTTACTTAAAAAAGTCAATAACACATTCATAACTCTCATCCCTAAGAAAGAAGTGGCAGAATCACTGGATGATTATAGGCCAATCGCTTTATGCAATACAATTTATAAAGTTATGACAAAGGCCATGGCAAATAGATTAAAATTGAGCCTCCCATCATTAGTGGCAGAAGAACAAACAGGCTTTGTGCTAGGTAGATCAATCTTGGACGGAGTAATCCTAGCACAGGAAGCAATAAACTCTATTTAGCAGAACAAGCAAGCCAGTATGATAATCAAACTGGATATTTGAAAAGCCTATGACACAGCTGATTGGAGGTTCTTGATCAAAGTTCTAGAAGCCTTTGGCTTTAACAATAGGTGGCTGAATTGGATATATACTTGCATCTCTACTCCCAAGTTTTCAGTATTAGTTAACGGTACTCCAGAGGGGTTTTTTGAAGTCTCTCGGGGGTTACGTCAAGGAGGCCCTATTTCTCCTTTCCTATATATCTTAATGGCTGAAGCTTTATGACGAACCATATTACATGCTCTTAGTTTTGCCCAGATTGAAGGAATCACAGTAACCAGTGACACTCAACCAGTAACTCATCAGCAATTTTTTGATGATACTAACTTATTGGGTGCGGCAAAGAGGAGAGAGGCAATACATCTGAATACTATTCTGAGGAAATATGCCAAGGCATCTGGGAAAAAAGTGAATGAGAATAAGTCTGAAATTTTCTTTTTAGACACAACTATCCAAAAAGAAAAGGAAATCACGAGGATCCTAAACTTCAAAAAAGGAAAACTACCATGCACATATTTAGGAGTCCCTCTGGCAAAAGGAACAAGGTCAATTGGACTATGGGATCCCCTTCAGTTGAAAACCAATGCCAAGGTGAACGCATGGAAGGCCAAGTGGTTAACATGGGCCGGAAGAATTACACTGATAAAATTTGTATTATCAGCTCTTCCAATATACCTCATGTCTATAATGTGTATCCCAAGTGGCTGTGTATCGAATCTCACCAAGATCTACAGGCAATTTTTTTGGCAAGGGAACGCTGAAAAAAGGAAGATAGCTCTAATCGCTTGGGAGAAAATCTGCAAGGCTAAGGAGGATGGAGGGCTCAGATTTAAGCATTTGGAATCGCAAAACAAGGCCCTAGGGGCAAAACTGGTTTGGCGCATGTATAAGGAACCTCAAAATAAGTGGGCAAAGATCCTCCATCAAAAGTACTTAAAGGAAGAATCAGACGGGAATATATTAACCACAGCTAATCCCCCTAAAGGCTCTCGTATCTGGAACTTTATGCAACAATGCAAAAAGGTGATTTGTGACTTTCTAACCTGGGATATACACGATGGCAGCAAAACACTATTTTGGGAAGACTCGTGGGCAGGTGCTCCGAGGCTCGACAACCTCATAGAAGTGGCAACAGTCAAAAGCGAATTAAAGGAGTCTTGGGGTATCTATGTTAAGGACTACATAGCAGTAGAAGTAAGAAATTCGGTCATGGAGTGGAAATGGAAAGATTTTACAAATCTAAGCCTACCCCAAAGAGAAGTGGCATGTCTGCTAGAAGCTTTACAAGGCAGGTCTTTGACAATACGTAATGATGTAGACACTCTGGTATGGGCGGGCTCAAAGACAGGTAGTTACAATGCGAGAGATGGATACAAAGCATTATATAAGGAGCGAGTGAGACAAGTAGAGCGACTTCCTCTTCACCTATGTTGGAGCAATGTTTGTCTCCCTAAGGCAGGGACCTTCATTTGGGTAGCTATGCAAGACCGAATTCTAACTGCAGACAGGTTTGCCCGCCTTGGTTTTCATGGTCCTTCAAGATGCGTGTTATGTGAATAGGCGGAAGAGTCATCCAACCATCTATGCCTGGGTTGTCCTTATGCACAACAATGTTGGCAGTGGCTTTGTGCAAGATTAGGGTGGTCCTGTGCAATGCCCAATGACCTAAGTTGGCTGCTATCTTGGCCATCTCTCAAAAGAAAATCAGTCTATGGGGATATATGGATTATAAGCCCATCGATCTTGGCATGGGAGATATGGAAAGAACGGAATGGGCGACTATTCCAAGATAAAAAGATGGGAATTGTGTCTTTGATCAGTAAAATAGAAGCGGTCTTAGTTGAAATTGTTAACGCTAAGATTGGACAAAGAGTAGTTAAAGGAAAGACCTTCTCAGAATGGATTCCAAGATCAAGCAGACTTGGTCAATGTTGCGGATCCCAACATGGTATGGTCAAGGTGGCTTGGAAACCCATCAAGAACGCTCCTCTACAGTATGGTCTCCAGTCGAACAAGGTTGGCTTAAACTGAATTTCGATGGGGCCTCTAAAGGCAACCTGGGACCTTCAGGGGCTGGATGTATTGTAAGAGATTGGCAAGGAAAGACAATCTTATCCTCCTTAGTAAAACTTTCTCCTGGGACAAATAATGAGGCAGAATTCCTAGCAGTGACTCAAGGGATAAAGCTAAGTAAGGAGAGTGGAGCAACTAAAATTGCAATAGAAGGAGATTCGACACTGGTAGTAAACGCCATTAGGAGTGGTAAGGTTCAAAATTGGAAGCTTCAGGCGCTCCTCTCGAGAGTATTGGAAATGTTGAAATCATTCAAACTATACACAGTCAATCATATTTACAGGGAGGGCAATAAAGAGGTTGATGCTCTTGCCAATGCAGGGGTAACTAGAGACTAAGTTTGTTGCCCATGTGCCAAATGGGTGCTATAGACTAAGTCACCTGGGCTAGTTTCGGCATATGGGCGACCCATCCTATTGCCAACACTAAGGCGCGTATTCGTTCAAATACTACCCAGGTCAGTCGCTCCCAACGACCACACCACTAGTGTTAGTACGATGCCACTATCTCTCTTCAGCTTGCGTGAGGGAGCAATCTCTCAATCCGCAAATAAGAGGCAGAATGCATCATAATTTAAGGAATTGGGATGTGATTTTAGGATGTTGGAGCTGATAGGGACAAGTCGTAGGCAGAGCACCAAAGAAATCTTCCTGCAGTACTCAAGCCAAGATGGACATCACCGCGAGAGCTAGCTTGGATTTGCGCCATTGTAGTAAGATAGCTTGGTTCTGTGTCATAGTAATTAGTAATGGGAGTCAGGATGATCTCCATTTTGTAAAATTCACCAGTCTAGCCGCTGGATGAACTGGTGTAAATTCTATTGATATTAATATAAATAACTTCGCAGCCTCAGGCTGCGGTTGATGAATCAATTTTTTTTTTTTATATGGTATTAAGCAAAAAGTTTAAGTTGAAGGTATGTATGCTGCATACAGAAGCCCATGGTCAAGAGACAAGATCATGACAGTGATACTAACCGGCTAGATACCTCTTTTAGCAAAAAGAAATGCATGAATGTGGGTGCCACATATTCTATCAATGAGTGAAATATAAGTATAAATTATAATGCATAACAGATATCAAGAACTGAACATGTGAAAAACTTAGCTGTATGAGCTGAAACATCTGAGCTGATAACAACCATGAGAGAAATGATACAGCCAATGGAACATAATAGCCCTACTTCTGTAAATGAGTATCAATTAAGGAGACAGTAGTAGGAGGTTTAGAATATTGGTCTGCAATAGAATCAAAAAGTATGGATGCTATTTTAAAGGATCCAACGGTTGCCAAGAGGAACACAACTGTCAAGGAACCAACACTTATAACTACCTGAAACCGATAACCAATTAATACATATTTGGACAACCGATATTATCAAAACACAATAATGGACATTGATCCTTGACTACAACAAAATTTGGAGCATCAAAATTTCACAAGGGTTGCTGATTTATGTAGCTCAGATCAACAAGGTTTACATAATGGAATCTCAAAATACTTGAGCAACTAGAGGATACCCTTCCAATTGAAGGTAATAATAAATATCCTCAAACAAGAGTTTTTGCAAAGAAGCATCTGTTTACCCTCCAAGTTGGGCAAAAGATTGTATAGCCTTACATGAATGATGGCATTGACACAGTCAACTCGCCGATCCTCTCATTGAATCCAAATCAAGCCAATAGTTCAAACACATGAAATATAGCACAACAAATTTAAAATCTTGCCTAAAATCAAAGCCTTCTTATGGAAACTCATTCACAGGAAAATTGTAACAGCAGATAATATGCAACAGTGAGGTGTAATGGGCCCCACAATGCCTCAATTGCCAAAATACCCAGAAACTATAGACCACCTTTTTCTTCAATGCTCCCTGGCAATTTTTTGTAGAACAGATTGGGACATATACTGAGGACTGCTAGTCAATGAATCATTTAAATAGAACAATCTTATTAAAAATGGAACATTGTACTTTTGGGAGCCTTGATCCTTAAACATTTAGTATCTATAAGCAATATTATTTATTTTGGAAAACAATACTTGATTGTTTTGTTTTTTCGATCTCCTATAGATAGGATAAACTTGACTCTATTAGCATGATAGATCATCATATAATGAAAATTTAAAATACAAGGAAGATATCACATAACATGGTTCCAAGTCATAGTTGAGCTACAAACCCCCTTGCCTGGTTTATATTTAATTGAATTTCGATAGTGTTACCAAGAGAAATCTTTGCATTACTTGAGCTGGAGTCATTATTCGGGATTGCAAAGGCAACATGATCCTCTCCTCTAGCAAGGCTTTAGGCTGCATCACAAAAAAATGGGCTAAACTTCTCTCTAGTGTTCAAAGTCTACAAATCAATGGCATGAATCACCAAAAAATTATGAATTAATAAACTCTGGAATCTCTGAAGGAATCTTCTGATCAAAATCAATAACACCCTGGCCAATCGGAAGATACATAATCTCTCTTGACAGCTCTAAAATCAACTTGACCTCTTCTAGGAACACTAAATTGAGCATTGATTGTGATGGATAACAAGGTTATTGATATGATAGATGATGGACTCGTATCTAATTTGAATGCTGCCAAATCTCCTTTCAACTTTACCAACTCCCAAGGAAAATTATCAGCATGGTGACTTACGAGCAAGGTGCGGTAATTCCATTATTGATCTAAATGATATTTAATTTGGAAAAATAAATAATATACTTTTGCCAAGATCTGCCCCATGCCATGGTAACTATTTAGATTGCCTCCTCAATGTGGTTTTCCATTTTTCAGATTGAAATAATTAATAATATTTTTTAAGTAGGGCTTAGCCACTTTTATTTTTGGGGCAACTTTACTCATTATTTTAATAAATTAAAAAAAAGTTTTTTAAACACTTAAATATAAAAATTACTTTTAATACTTGGAGGGAAAATAAAATAAAAATAAAAAAGCTAAGATGCAGGGTTCGTACCCGCAAGCCCCAAACCCAGTTCAGTTACGCACCTAGTTCGGGTTCGTCTGTGGGTACGTGCTGGTGTGCACCCAACACTGTGGGTTCGCTAGGGTGTGCACCCCCGCGCACCCGTGTGAACCCACAGTGCTGGGCGCACACCCTGTGCGCACCCAACACAAACTCGGGTGAACCCACGGGCCAAGTCAAAAAAAGTGGGCCCAAACTTGATTAAAAAACTTTTTTTTTTTTTCCTCCTAGCCCTAAAACGGCCCAATATGAGGCCTTCAAACACATATACATTTCATTTTTACCTCTCATTTTGCTCTCACCATATTTTCTCTCCATCTTGGCATTTTGAAGGGAGGTGATTGTATTTGAAGAAGATCGATTGTGGAGTGCCAAATAGCTTCCACAAAGGAGATTTAAGTGTTTAAGAAATGCATAAACCCTATTCTTTGGTCTTTTGATGAATGTTTTCAAGTTTGTGAAGGAGTTTTTCAAGTATTTTTTTTTTTTCTTTTTTTTTAATAGATTGCAACAATGGCTAGTAGTCAAAGTTCAGTGGGTGGGGAGGGAAGTCAAAAATTCAAAATTGATAAAGGATCTCCTTTATGGAGACATACCACAAGAATTTCACAACTTCTTGGAGGTGGGGGGTTTGTTTGGAAGTGTAATTTTTGCAATGCACAATATAATAGCTCCTATTACCGAGTGAAACTTCATTTTATGGGCCTTGGTGGTAAAGGGATTAATATGTGTGAGGGCCTAGATAAGAAGGGGTTGCCTACTATACAAATAGTAGGATTTATCAAAGAACAAGAAGATGTTGACAAATTGATTGCAAAAGGAAAACAAAGTGGTTATAGTTCCGGAAAGAAAAAAAACAATGACATTACCCTCTCAGACAGTTACGGCCTCCAAACATCCCTTCTTGCCTATGCCCTCTATGGAAGATGAAGATGAAGAACCACAAATCACCACCCGCAAGAGAAGTCCATTGGAGAGGGCATTTAAAATGGAGTCAAGAGATATTGCTGAAGAAAAAATTGCACGTTGCCTCTATGCCAATGGTCTTCCATTCAACTTGATGAGATCACCATATTGGTGGGACATGGTGTCGGCAATAAATAGTGTACCTCCTGGTTTCACAAGTCCTGGGTATGAAAAGGTGCGTGCCGCCTTATTGCAAAAAGAGAAGAAATCTATAGAGGCCCAACTGAAACCAATTAGAGATTCTTGGATTGAAACAGGTGTATCTATTGTTTCCGATGGATAAAAAGATTGCAAAAACCGTCCATTGATCAATGTTATTGCAGTGTCCCCCAAGGGGGCAATGCTTTTGAGGGCGGTTGATTGTGAAGGGGAAGTGAAAGATGCATAGTTCATTTCTAGGATTCTCATTGACTCCATAGAGATGGTGGGTAATGAAAATGTTGTCCAAGTAATTACGGACAATGCAAAAGTTTGCAGGGCTGTAGGTGCTTTGGTAGAAGCTAGATATGAGCACATCTTTTGGACACCGTGCACCATACACTCCCTCAATTTGGTGATGCAAGAAATTGGCAACCAAATAGAGTGGGTGAAAGAAATATACTAGGAGGCTGAGGAGATCTAGATGTTTGTGACAAACCACCATATGTCACAAGCAATTTTCAGAAATTTTTCAAGATTGGAATTGTTGAAGGTAAATTTAATTTATTTAGTTTCATTTATGTCATGTTTTATATAATTGAATAAAATATTTTTTTGCATTATTTACATATTTTAAATGTGTTATTAACTTACTATTAACATGTTCTTGGGTTGTTGAGACTTAGTTTGCATCTCACACAATTGTTCTTGAAACAACTTGTGAAGGTGAAAGAGGCATTGAGTCAAATGGTTATTAGCAACCAATGGGGTATATGGAAGCAATCAAATTCAGAGAGGGCCCAAAAGGTCAAGGCATTGATCTTGGATGACGATTGCTAATTATGTATTGGAGTTCACCGAACCTATCATGTCTATGCTTTGGTTTGCTGATACAAATGAACCATGCTTGGGGGATGTCTATGATAGCATGGACACGATGTTGGAGAAAATAAAAATGGAAATACAAAAGAGAGAATGATCCTGAAGACACCTTTTACAAAAGGGTGGAAGCAATCGTTCTTCATCGTTGGAACAAGATGACAACACCATTCACCTCCTTGCATATGCCCTATCTTCGAGGTACTATACCACAAAAGTACTTTCTATCCCAGGGAGAATACCACCATATAGAGATTCTGAAGTCGCTAATGGGTATAAGAGGGCATTTAGTAGACTCTTCACTGATCCAGAAGTGTAGACAAGTGTTATGAAAGAATCTGGATTGTTTATCTCAGGAAAAAATCATACCCCTTCTATTGTCAAAGACCAACACAAAATGGATGCTATTACATGGTGGTACCTCCATGGTCAAGATTATATGTACCTCCAACCTCTTGCAATGAAGATCCTCTCACAAGGAGTACATACTCCTTTATCCACTCAGTGAAGCGTAACCAGTTGGGGCCAAAAAGAGCTGAAGACTTGGTGTATATTCACTCCAATTTGCGTCTTCTGTCATGTAAGGATCCTCAATTCAAGCAGGGAGCAGCGAACATTGAATCATGATAATGATGACATACTGCATGGTGCATCTGGTGCAAGTGGAACCGCTTTGGGTTCAAATGATGATGATCTTGAAGTTGAAGCTGCTGAAAATCCAAGTCACGATGATTTTCATTTTTTTGATAATCCTTTTGATGATTGATGAACAATGAACATTGAATCATGTTTCATGAACTACATTTTGTAATTCAGTAATTGTGATGATTTCCATTGGAATCGTGAACATAGACATATATGATATCATTGACATGGCTTATTTGAATATTTTTCAACTATCAATTGGCATTTAATATTTATCTCTGGCATTTGGCATTGATCAATGATCAAGTATCATACTATGAAATGATTTAGTTTTACAATTCTATATATTTCTCTTATTTTTTTGTATATATATATATACAGGCACACGTACCCATACGTACCCAAACCCCTAAAAGAAAAATTGCATACCCATGTACCAGGTTCTCATACCCGCACCCGTCCCCAAACACGAACCGGTAACTTAGTAAAAAAGTAAAATAAATGGAGGGCCCAAAAAAGACAACTATTAAAGGAGTGTTTTTCCTCATTTCATGATCATTCAAGTTTTCCTTTCCATCCAATTCTCAAAATTTGAGCAGTTTGTTCAATCTAGGGCATTCAAAGATGGAAACCTTTGGTTTGTTTGGGGTTTGAGAGGATGAAATCCTTTTGAATTCCATATTTGGAATCGAGGATGAAACCCTTTGCATCCAATCTTGTGTGATTCTATCTGGGAATCAGAATTGATGATTTGTGAAGGATTTGGAGATATTTTCAATTTGTTACAGTGTTACTATAGTAGTTTCTGTGAGTAAATATCATCATTTCATTGCCCAAGCATATTTGAGGATTTATATATTGATATTCAGATTTTTGGTGAATTTTGGAGCATCATAATAGAGTTGGATTTGATTTGTTTCAGTTCTGCCTCAGTGCCACAGAGGGAGGGAGAAATTTAGTCATTTTGAATATTAGATCAGTCATGCCAGTTGTTGTTCGCATCATTTCAGTCATCATCATCAGCAAAATGGGGATAAAATCGTATTTTGATATGTTGCCAATGTTCCCAAGAGAAATCTGATTTTTACCAAAGTATTTTGACAATTTTGCAAGTGTTTCAAGGGCAGATCAGACTTCAGCAGCCGGCCATACATCTTCAGCCAGCCGCCATACCATCTAGGCACTTCGAAAAATTATAAATATTACTTTTGGCAGTTTTCAGCAGCAAACAG